>CM024248.1:5462566-5669435 GCA_013421045.1 Propylea japonica | reverse complement strand
GTTTGAGAGCCGTTATTGAAAAACAGGGGTGGCAATACCCGTTATTAAATTAATAAATTTTAATTGTTAGTTTATTTATTTTTCTTTTTGAAATTATGTACTATCTGCAATTAAAATGTGGAAAAAGCTCGAGGAAAATTTTTTTTTGCCTTTTTTAAAGATTATGAGCTTCTCAGAGCAAAAACGTGATCCTTATTTTGTTTCAAAAATTCAATCGAGGCAAACAAAAAAACGGCTCGCTGGATTGAGTTGGCTCTTCGTAAGGGTTTTATCAACATATTGAACTGTGAAAGTCACACTTAACATTATTGGTTTCCTCAACATTTTCGATCCAGCGGTAGATTTTCCAAGAAACCACCAAAAGCCCTTTTTTTGTTAAATTTCTATATTGATGCGACATGAAGAAAAAAAATTTTATGAATAGCAATGGTTGTTCATTAATAGGAGTTCATTTAAGGTCTTGAAACACTCCTTCAATTTTCTGTGCGATCATTGGTTGCTGAGAAATCGATAATCAAAGACAAATGGATCCTTTTCCATTTGAAGACCGATATCTCGGCGAGAAGTGGACGTATTGAGGTCAATGAAAAAATAAATTGAAGCTTAATTAACAAGTATCCCATCGTTATAACGATTATGCAAAAATAAAATTTCCACTCGTAGACAAGAAAAAAAAAGTGGTAAAATTTTGAGAATTTTTTTGTTGCTGATTTTTCTATCATTACTCGAAAACCACTGAAACTTAAAATTTTTGAAGTTCTAATCCAAAAACTAGACACTTGGAGCTACATTTCCTTTTTTTAAATTCTTGAACGACCATTCTTCTCAAAGTTACGGCATGTTGAAAATTGCCGGAAAATTTGGAATTTTTTTTGATCCTTTAATTTTTTCCAGTGGTGTAAATTTCAAGTAGTGTATAATGATATTGTATGTGAGAAATCGTACCAAAATGATAATTTTGAAAATATTATATACTACGGTGTGTACGAGTTTTGAAATTTGTAAGAAAATGTTTAATTTTCAATTCCATATCCAATCCATAGATAAAAAACTAAAAGGTACAGAGACCAGCGTTTTACCTTTCTTCTTTTCTCAAAAATTGGGATCGACAAGTACCAATGATTCTTCATCTGGAAGGTTAAGAGTTTTAGTGCTTAATAGTGGAAATTTGGTCACCCTATACAGAGTGAACTGAATTGGTGATCCCTTGTTTACTTGTATAGTCTTAGCATTCTATTTTTCTATTATAGCAACAATATAATTTTCAGTTTGACTGATGACTTATTTTGTAGGTTTCCCAGCCTAGTTCCTATGGAAGCGGCCCACCGTCACCTTATCTACCTTCAAGTCAATTGATGCATCAGGCCCTGAAAAATTTACGGAAATCAACCGCCGTATATGCCAATGCAAATCCACCATATCCATCAGACAAAATCGAAGAACTCAAAACTCAGATTTTTGCACTCCAAAATGCCATCAGTTCGTACAACCGTCCAGAATACACGCAAACAGCTGAAGACCAAAGTACCATATACAATCTCGAAAAACAAATAGAAGAACTAAAAGGAATCGTTAACTCTCTAAACGGATATCCAGGTAAAATAGCAATCATTTTTGTCCCCGAAATCTTATTAAAGTCGACTCTCGATAATTTGAAACACAAAGAGTTAGCTTGAAGTTCGAAGAAAGAATAATGGATTAAAGATATACAAGATGTCTACTTTGATGTGGACAAACTTCGAGGGGTCATTATATGTGTGCTTTGCAACAAAAAATGTCATATAACACATGGAAGAAATGTTGACGGTTATTCATTAATTTTACATTCTGATTTCACGAAATATTTCGAGTTTTTCCTCTAAAATGATCATTACAGTAGAGACTCGATAATCCGAATCAATTAATGCTAGGGCCAATCCGGATTAATAAGAAATCCGGAATATCGCGACTTAAAATTTATTAGAGATGCAATTGAATAAACGATTGTGATAAATATAGGCTTTATTGTTGAAATCACAAAACAAATTATACTCCGTTCACGAAAGGTTGAGCCGTCGGTTGGCCATGGAAGTTTGGCAATTCCACTGTTTATATTAAAATTTTAGGTTATGTTCTTTATTCTCTTGTCAGATTGATACGCAATGTTTTTAATATTAATACTCGCAAGCTCGTCGGACGAGACGTGTACATTCGGCAACGTTGACTTTATTTACATTATGACAGCAAACACTGCCAACTTCAGATAAATAAACAAAAAACGCCTACTATGCGCTCAACCTTTCGTGAACGGACTATCGATTTTTTGTGTGTGTTCTTGAGTTATAATTTATTGAGGGTTTTTCTGAGATTTTGCCAGCTAGGTTGGCAAAATTCATATCTTCCTATGCAGTGAGGATTGTGCGGTTTTTATTTTGTTGACATGATCGTCATAAATTTTGCTTCAATAATAGTTTTCAATCAACTAGGTTATTAAAGACAGCGACTAATGGTCAAGATCGTTAATAGATCGAGACCATTAGTCGCTCGATTAATAACCGCGTTGATTACAAGATTTTCCGACGATCTCAATATGAATTGTGTATGAATTCTTGATTGAAATACATTGCATAAGAATTACATTTCACAATAAAATTTGGTACTAATTCGTTTATTTTTTTCCATGGAGTAGTAATTTGGTAATAATCCGTATTATTTTATTTGTAATGAATATTCTACATACCTCTATCGTAGCAAACACAGGGTATTTTTCAAGTTGATACTTTCCTTTCAACACTGTACAGAATGTAAGAAAATAAGAAATTATGTCAAATACAATTAGGTCCGGTAAGGTTTTCGAGATACAGGGTGTTGAATGCAAATAATCCCATATTTCTATTCAACCAGAAAAACGATACGCTACTGCTTTTTTCAAAATAAAAATAATTTTCGTAACTTTCCACTAGATTCCAACAAAATGGCCTCCGGACTTTAACACATAAGCTCAGAATAACGATTACACAAAACAGTTTTTCGAAATTTTTCGACTATTTGGTAATCAAGTAGTTACGAGAATGAAAAACTACAGAATGCCTAGGCTTATGATACCTTTTGGAATCTGCAATAACTGAGCAAGTTTTTAAGATGATGTCTACCAGGGGCGTCCTACAATTTTTTACACTGTAGCTCATCAAACTTGAAGGAAATTTCATTTAGTTTTAAATTTTTCTTTATAATCACGAGTTTTTAACTTTTTACACTAGTTTGATGAATTTAATTCTTTGTTTCCGATAGCTGAACCATCTCATGTGAAATTAAAAGAAACCATATCGAAATTTGTATAAATGGCACTAGAAAACTAATCGCACTTGGAAATTTTCTAAAAATACGAAAACCATGAATATCTCGGAAACCATGGAATTTTCATTGAGGTAAAAATTTGAAATAAGTTAGACCTCGACAGGGTCTATCTATAGTTGCAGGCTTATCCATAGTTTTCGGGACACCCTGTATATTTAAGTTGATCAAATAAGGCTTAAACACAGAACAGTTTCTTTCTGTCGTGTAGCTCCCAAAGTTCGTTTTGCGGTGAACGCTTCAAATCTGTTCTTTAGGTACCTACTTACTTTCATTTTTGATGACATTTCAGTTTTGGTACCAAATCGCTGACCCCTTGATTTTTTCAAGGAACATGAGAATAAATATTCCTGAATAAAGTTTTTTTTTAGAGTTTTCAAGTGCCACAAACACCTAGGTATTTGAAAAATTTCGTGTTTTATTTAACTGTCTCGAGTGGGTTGAAGAAGAATAATAATTACAAATTTAAATTTAACAAGTGTCACGATTTTTATGACATCCATTTGGATTCTCCACCCTGCATGTTGGAAGATACCTCAAATAAATTGCCAATGATTGACCAGTTGAATAATAAGTTGCTGTTAAGGTTTATTAGCATCAACGGAGATGCCATGGTGGTCATTTTGTATTTTATTGATTAAAGTTTATTATTTTCAGGCGATCAACAAAATTATGGAGCACCTGGACCAACCCAATACGATCAAAGTCCCTATGGCACTCCTAATGAACCGAAAAATGTTGAAGTTCACAACAGAGACAGCGAAACAAAGATTAAAAGGTCAACACAAGAATATGAATCATCCCCAGAACAAAAACTTGATAAGGTAGAGACTGAGATACCACAAAATAATGAAACCCATGACTACCGTGGCCTATGGGACGAAATAACTTCTATCTTCCGAAAAAACTTTTCAAGTGAATCTAATGGCGAAGAAAGAAGACGGAGATCAATTGATGATAACTCTTTAGAAGACAATGCATCTTCTAATGTTATGAATAAGTTAACAACAGTGCTGAGAGAAGTACTCGAAGATGACCCAAGTCCACAAGCTAAGCCACTGTTTGGGGCAGTTCCAGGTACAATGAATTCTTTATCTAGAACTGCCGAAAATCAACAATCGAATATTATTCCAAAACAGACTTCATTGCAGGATATCAAGAAACAAATCGATCATCTCAAAAAACAACTAGGTAAAATATCAAGCTTTCACAAAAAAATCTCCTTTTGACATTAAATGATGTTATGTTTTCGGTGGGATGTGTTGACGATTAACTTGACCTATAGATTAAGGACATTTGCTTCCATTCTTTGTAGATTATTCCGTAGTTTACTCCTTTTTTCTTAACGATCTTTCCGTAGTTCAGGGGGTGATTTGACACAACATGAAATAAATTTATTTTGAAAGTATTTTATTCGAAAATAATATTTTTTCATATGCCATACATTTTCGTTGGTTCAAAGGGGAAAAGAAGAAAAACTCAATTTTTTTGTACTAATTTTCATAGTCTTTTCTTGATTCTAGGTTCCTAGTTAAAAACTATGTTGAATATGGGTTTGTATTCTATCCATTTATACCAAAATATAGACATATTGTCACTGATAATTCCAAATACAACATATTTTTGAGAAGTACCTACTCATGACACTGAAGTTAGCAGACTCTCTTGTCGCATGATTTTTTTACTGCTACCTTCAGTGTCATGAGTACTTCTCAAAAATACGGGGTCTTTATAAATGATTGTAACATCGCAGGTTGCTTCAGAAATTTTTTATCTTATCGTTTCTTATGTAAAGTCTACAAATTTTCAATTCCAGTCACATTATTCAATTAATTTCGGAATGACTAGAATAAACTCAAAGTATCGTTTGTTTAAATCGAAGTTTACATCAAAATATAATATTTAAAATAGTCCACCGCCAACTGCACTGTTATAATCATTTATAGAAATCCTGTATGTTGTATTTTGGAATTATCAGTGACAATATGTCTATATTTGGTAAATGGATAGAATACAAACCCATATTCAACATAGTTTCTAACTAGGAACCTAGAATCAAGAAAAGACTATGAAAATTAGTACAAAAAAATTGAGTTTTTCTTCTTTTCCCTTTGAACCAACGAAAATGTACGGCATATGAAAAAATATTATTTTCGAATAAAATACTTTCAAAATAAATTTATTTCATGTTTGTGCCAAATCACCCCCTGGCTACGGAAAGAGAGGGGATTGCAAACCCCAGATATTTCCCCTTGTCGCATGATTTTTGTACGGCGTTGCGGAATAATGGATTAAAAGGAGTATTGAAATAGTATGACACAGAGATGCCGTACAAAATCAAATGACCAAATTTACCCTGGTAATTGTCGGAAAATCAAAAAAAAAATTTCGACTTTGTGGCTCCACATTTTTTTACGGCGCTACGCGTTTTCTTATTATTTTTCACGGATCTATCGATGGTAAGAATGCCGTACAAAAATATGTGACCAAAATTTACCCACTCTTCCTGTACTTTAGAATTCTCACCTGCAATCAGTTGGACAGCTTACAAGTGATGGCATAGTGCTGAATCTTATTATGTTATGCTCTTATATCGTTCTTGACAGGTCACCTGGTGGTTCAAATGACCCATAATTTTTTCAACACGGGCCTGTAGTCTATATGTCAAAAAATTTATTTGTATCTCGTTTATGCTTATGAAACAAGGTAGGGTATTTCAAAAGACATAAATAATTCGCCTTATACGTTTCCCCTGTATACTGTGAAAAAAACCCTCAAAAGGTTGAATTCCTAATCACCGCTTTCTGAAGTTCTTTTTGATATTTCACCAAAATCTCTATTGCAGGAACTACCAGATCAGCTGATGAATCTTCAGACAAGCAAGAACTGCTAGTGTATCATCTCAAGCAGCGCATTCCCTTCCACGCCATTCCATCTTACCTGAACCCTCTTACGGTTTCAATTACGCATTGAATCCATTTGCTACGGATTTATCAACGAAGCCAAAAAAACTAGATATTTTCAAAGAAATAGTGGCGAAAATAATGGACAAAGTAATCGAATCCCTTCCAGTCATTCTACAGAAATTATTCGGGTTTGCAGTCCACGAACTAACAGCTTATGGAGATGACTATGGAGCTTCTTACGGGGCGGATAGTAGCTACCTTTCTGTCTTCAGAAATCTGGGCATATTCGGATACTTACCGCTGATATTATTGAGGGTGGTGAATGCCGTATCAACTTTCATTTACATCTTACAGAAAAACAAATTCTTGAAATACTTCTTGGTACCTGCAGGGGTAGTTTTACTAGTGACTGGCGGTA
The DNA here is from genome assembly GCA_013421045.1 of Propylea japonica. Lineage (NCBI taxonomy): Eukaryota > Metazoa > Arthropoda > Insecta > Coleoptera > Coccinellidae > Propylea > Propylea japonica. Next base: position 5,662,778 of record CM024248.1, on the reverse strand, counting down.
TGGTGTTTTTGATCTGGTGGATGCAGCCCGGAGATTTTTACGTAAACTATGACAAACTGTCATACGATAAGACACATCCTATGGTAATGATTATTATGGAGGCGATTACGGAAAAAGTAATGGACAAATTGTGAAAACTTATGGTGTCGATGATGGAAATCAAGACTGCATACATACAACCATGCCGGTGATTCTAAATCCCTTCAACCGAATTCATATCCCGCATTCTATAAAACCAACTATGGTTGTTACTTCGGACAATCAAATGCCTGTGTACAGCGAATAATTTGTAAATAAATGATAATGATTTCAATAAGGATTATTCAATCACCTAGAAACATTTGCTGAACGTATTCAACTCATTTAAAGGCAGTTAGCCAGCAAGAGCTAATTCGTAAAGCAAGGAATAGGTACAGTAGAGACTAGAGACTCGATAATCCGGATCAATTAATGCAAGGGATGATCCGGATTAATGAGGAATCCGGAATACAGCGTCTTACAATTTAGTAAAGATGCAATTTAAAAAAAACGGTTGAAATAAATATAGGCTTTTTTATCGAAATCATAAAACAAATATATTATTTGGAATAATTAGATATTTTACGTTTTCTACTGTAAGGGAAAAAGAATGCTGAACAATAGCTTTCTCCTGTATATCTTTCAGAAGCTGAATGTCAGTAATGGCCATGAGTTATGGAATAAACAGACAGCATCGAATTGATCTATGCTCTAAATGCATTTGCTAACATTATCCCCGTCTTCGAGGATCGAAAAAATATGTGCTGAAAGGCCTTTTCGGTATTTCAGTTTTGTTAATTTAATATAATTATGATCCATATGCTGTATCAAAGCTGTATGGTTTGGAGGTAGAAACATTCCATTCCATTTCACAAATTAATTATTCTTGTCTGACTTTTTTGTCATATACCATTGTGCACTATTATATACCAAAAGAACGCCCGATCGTCGTCATAGAAATTGAGTTACGACAAGTTAGAACCGTAAACCACGTATGCAACGATCGGAAATTCGGATTATTGAGTCTTGCAATCTGGATTATAAGGACATAATACTATCTTGACGTCAATCCGGACTAGTAAATATCCGGATTATCGAGTCTCCACTGTATTAGTGTTCTGTGAACTCTGACATTTTGGTCTATATCAAATTATAAATATTTTCGATTCGTGTAATTAGTTATTGAACAATATCGGTAATTCTATCATTTTAATTCGTTGAAATAAAATAAATAAAGGAATATTGGTAATTCTAATATTTCAATTCATAGAAAAAGTGACACCTCTCAAATCCAACCCAAACTGCAAATGGCCGACGTTTGCCTCAAAATTTTTGACAGGTTCGCCAACTATAGTCCATTCACGAAAGGTTGAGCCGTCGGTTGGCCATGGAAATTTGACATATTCCACTGTGTATATTAAAATTTTAGGTTATGTTCTTTATTTTCTTGTCACATTGATACGCAATGTTGTCAATATTGCGAAGAGCTCTCTGATAACTCGCAAGCTCGTCGGACGAGACCGAGTACATTCGGCAACGTTGACTTCATTTTTCTTTATGACAGTAAATACTGCCAACTTCAGATAAATAAAGAAACGCCTACTATGTGCTCAACCTTTCGTGAACGGACTATACGTTATTATAGCAAATACTGCCAACTTCAGATAAATAAAGAAACGCCTACTATGTGCTCAACCTTTCGTGAACGGACTATAGTTAGTATTATAAATCTATGGTTTAAATGAATGAATGACTGAGTAAACATCTATGAATTATTCTTTATTTTGCCAGCATGCACTCTAAATCTATAAATTGATGTATAGTGAGGATTACCATGGTTACTTGAGATATCTAGCTCGATGTATTCAAAATATCGCTTTGAAAAGATCGAATTTGAAATGAGGAAGTTCTGTATGGACGATCCCTGTTTCCTCACATTGAAAGTATACGAGCCCAGCAGAATTTTCTTTGTATCCTCAGCATTTTCTAATCCCTGAAAACAAAAGTATTCAGAAATAAATCGATACGAATTTTTTGATATACAGTAGAGACTCGATAATCCGGAGAACGATAATCCGGATATTTACTAGTCCGGATTGCCGACAAGATTGTATTATGTCCTTATAATCCGGATTGCAAGACTCAATAATCTGAATTTCCGATCGTTGCATACGTGGTTTACGGTTCTAACTTGTCGTAACTCAATTTCTATGACGACGATCGGACGTTCTTTTGGTATATAATAGTGCACAATGGTATAAGACAAAAAAAGTCAGACAAGAATAATTAATTAGTGAAAAGAATGGAATGTTTCTACCTCCAAACCATACAGCTTGATACAGCATATGGATCATAATGATATTAAATTAACAAAACTGAAATACCGAAAAGGCCTTTCAGCACATATTTTTTCGATCCTCGAAGACGGGGATAATGTTAGCAAATGCATTTAGAGCATAGATTAATTCGATGCAGTCTGTTTATTCCATAACTCATGGCAATTACTGATATTCAGCTCCTGAAAGATATACAGGAGAAAGCTATTGTTCAGCATTCTTTTTCCCTTACAGTAGAAAACGTAAAATATCTAATTAGGTATTCCAAATAATATATTTGTTTTATGATTTCGATAATAAAGCCTATATTTATTTCAACCATTTTTTAAATTGCATCTTTACTAAATTGTAAGACGCGGTATTCCGGATTCCTCATTAATCCGGATCATCCCTTGCATTAATTGATCCGGATTATCGAGTCTCTACTGTATTCCTAATGAATTTGCCTGGTATTTGACTATGAAATTGGCATTATTGATGACTCACAAATATTTTAAAATCCTTGGGAGCATCAGAATAATCTTCTACTAGCGGGCTATGCTCCATTGAAACGGAACCCACAAGTATTTTCTTTCCTAATTCAGTATTATCCTGGCTTTATTTCCATAAAACCTGAAGCAGTGTCCTGGTACTGTACTGGGCCTAAGCATCTCATTGGGGGCAGAAGAATAGGTGAGTTTGAATAATCCAAATAGTTGCATTATCTTACTGGTTGGATATGGAGTTGTGTCCGGAATTGAAATTATTTCCCCTCCTGCATAGTCAGCTGCATAATCTGAAATATTCAGAAATTATATAGACCAAGCAATAGAGCTATCGAAAGGTCGATTTCGTGACAAAAATACTACCTGAAATCTGACTGTGCAGTCATGCAATAGGTAGTTTCTACATGTTTTTCATTATAAATTCCACTCCTGAATCGTCTTAGGTTTTTTTTGAGAAGCGGAAAATTGCCAAAAAAAATCCAAAATTTTGCTTTTTCGCTTAAAAAACGTGAAGTATTGATCTGATCGAAAAGCTGTTAAGGCACTTTTGTAGATAATTCAAAAAAAAAAAAATGAGAGGTGACACGTCTCAAGCGGATAATTAGTTTCCGAGAAAAGTCCAAAAAACTGGAAAAAAACATCAATATTTCGAAAATTCATAACTTGGTCAATTTCTGAGATGAAGCGTAGTTGCTCTGAATTTAAGTAGTTATTAACATATACTTTATTGGTGCACAATTACAAAGCTGTCGGATTAAAAAAAGCATTTTAAAGAAGAAATAAAATTCCTCAAATCGTTTATTCTCTCGATACCGACCGATAATGTTTAGCGAGTGAAAAACGGCGTCAAACAGGAGCAAAAGGCTCGAATGCATCAAACTAGTCGCGGAGTGAGAGTCGCCCGCTAGGCGAGGGGAAAACTGTATACCTTGTATCTTTCGAGCGTCGCGTAGCGGGCGACTCCCACTCCGCGACTTTTGATGCATTCGAGCCTTTTTGCTCCTGTTTGACGCCGTTTTTCACCCACTAAACATTATCGGTCGGTATCGAGAGAATAAACGATTTGAAAAATTTTATTTCTTCTTTAAAATGCTTTTTGTAAAATTCAAATCCGACTAGTAGCCGAGTATCACGACCTTCTTGAAAAAAGTACGTCGAATTCGGAAAACTGCGATTGTGCAAAAACTATTTATCCGACAGCTTTGCAATTGTGCACCAATAAAGTATATGTTAATAACTACTTAAAATTCAGAGCAACTACGCTTCATCTCAGAAATTGACCAAGTTATGAATTTTCGAAAAATTGATGTTTTTTCCAGTTTTTTTGACTTTTCTCGGAAACTAATTATCCGCTTGAGACGTGTCATCTCTCGTTTCTTTTGTTTTTGAATTCTCTACAAAAAGTGCCTTAACAGCTTTTCGATCAGATCAATACTTCACGTTTTATAAGCGAAAAAGCAAAATTTTGGATTTTTTGGCTATTTTTCGCTTCTCAAAAAAAACCTAAGACGATTCAGGAGTGGAATTTATCATGAAAAACATGTAGAAACTACCTATTGCATGACTGCACAGTCAGATTTCAGGTAGTATTTTTGTCACGTAAAAAACCTCTATTGCTTGGCCTAGTAGTGTTCAGGTAATCTTACCATACAAAGCTAATTTATCGGCATCGTAAGTGTTCAAAGCATTTTTTATCTTCACATCCACAACATCACTCTCTCTGATGGCTTGTCTTATCTTATTTTCCATTTCTTGCAGATCGCAAGTAGAGGGACTGTCATTCATGTAACTCCTACGTAAAAAACGGACTAAATCATTGATTTTGAATCAAGAATTGAATAAACTTGCCATAAATGCATAACCTGGTTCTTTAAACTGGACACATCGTTTTTGAGTGAAGTCAGGGCATTATGATTCAAAATCTCATTCTCGATATTTAACGTACTCCTGCAGAATTTCTGGTATCCCAAATCGTCAGGAATGTCATCACATTCCTCTTTTTCAACTGGCTTCTTTTTTATATTCATCCCATGATTCTCTGTCATTTTATCCACTAATACTGAAAAAATAGACAATTATTATTTTTTCATAACCTCATAATAATTCTACGTAAACTTACGATATAATCCTCCCAGAACTACGAAACATAATAATGAATTCTTAAGCAGTCCATATATTGCTAAAACATATACATATATGTATTGATTATTCATCAACGTATGAATTTTCCATTTTGTATACAGGGTGTCTCATTAAAAAGTGTCCACCCTCAATAATGAATCAGAATGTGTGAAAACACTCAGATAGGTCGATTTTTAATTGGTTTCGTGCACGTTTGACAACTGACAGCACATCGGAGGTATAACAACCCCACTTTTCCTATGTAAATCTAGCAAAACAACGAGAAATTTTGGTGTTTCTCGAGTATTTCAGTTGATTTATTTCTTCTAACGATTACGCTAGTGTGAAAAGTTGTGCGAAAATATCTAAAAGCAAGGCTAAGTTTGAATGATAAAATCAAACTCATCAGTGAAGTCGACCGCGACATTGCCGACTATACAAACAAATTTTCTGTATAACGAATTTTTTTAAGGGTTTGGCGCTTTTGTTATAGGGAAGTTCCACTGTATTTAGTATCAATCTCAAGCAACAAAATTTTGAGGTAATTGCCTCATTGTTCCACCAAAGAACGAGCGCTCGAAAGCACCTGCTCAGGGCTTCCTTAAATTTTCAATATAAATTTATCATTATTCAAGATTGGAATACAATAAATAATTCAAATAAAAAAACTTACTGAGTTTTGAGCCATGGGTATCGTTGGGTAAAGGTAACAAATCTGTGGGATTCACATTCATTGAAGAGGACGAATATTTTCTGCAGACAATGTCTTTCAGTTTGCGTGAGAATTTATGTGAAATTAGAGCAACCATTTACAATCCGGTTTGTTTTGAGAATCGTTTATTCATTCGCAGATATTTGTTCATTCAAAATCAATTGAACAGTGCATATCAAATTCATTCTCACGAAAACAGTCAACAACTTTCATACGCGAGTATATGACAGCTACATAGCATATTCGGTTTGTATTCTTAATTTCTATGATTACTTATTAGAATCACAGAACACATTCTGTGTTAGAATCATAGAGATAAATTTATAGGGGAACCATCGAAAAGCATATTCTGCACAAACCGTTTTCATAGAAATATACTTAAAATTTGATGTAATGGTATACTTCTATGGTCCATGATTAAGTTGCAGCGTGATAAGAGCACAGAAAATTATTGTGGCCATTTAAATAACGGAGTATTGGCGAATCCAATTAACATTAGAGGGTGTTTTTAACATGGATTTTGGATTCAAGGTGCAATGTCTTGTACGAAATTCGTTATACAGGGAAATTCGTCAAACAGGCGTTCGTTGTAGGGAAGTTCCACTGTATAATGATTGGTTATAAGAATTTGAAATTTTTGATGAAATCATGAACCACCATGTATCTCGTTCATGGAAATGGTTAGACTTAACATACATCGGTTTTATGGACTCGCCTATGTTAAATTAGATTAGATTAGATAATAGTCGATCAGCACGTTGATTACCCTTCTGCACTGCGACCAATAAGGTCTTTTGTGCGTTACCATATTGAAACTACGTTTTGCCCAGGAATCTAACCTCCTTAGCCTGCAAAGTTGGTTACTTCCTTAGGAGACTTCGCTCTTATGTCGGCTGGCGTTAATAACGCACCACCTAGTAGAGTAAGTCTGGTTTGCGCCAGTGCAGTGCATTGGCATAGTATGTGCTCGGTTGTTTCAGTGGCCGATTCACATAACCTACAAATGTCGGAGTTTTCTTTACCGATCTTGTGTAGGTGATATCTCACGGGACAATGCCCTGTGAGAAGGCCGATTAGCAGCCTTAACTCGTTTTTTGACAACGATAGAGCTTGTTGAGCCTTCTCTTTGGAAGGTTCGATTAGTCTCTTTGCTTGTCTTTGACCGGATATGTTTATCCAGTAAGGGTGAAACCACCGTCTGCCTTTTTAATGAGACCAATTCCATTGGAGTGGTCCTTAGCAAAAACCTTCTGAAGTCTCGCTGCTGGAGCTGTCTCAACAATCCCCTAGCAGAAAGACCTCCAGGCTTTCCTTTTGGACCTTCTAAGCTCCTGGAGTTGCACACCTTCAAATTCGTCTGATCGTCTCAGTATAGAGATCCCAGTCCGTTTTTTTAGGGTTTGGGCACTCCAAAGCGTTCCCCGTGTTGCCCTCGATGTCAAACACAATCGTCTGATGGTCCGACATCGAAGCCTCTCCGAGAAGACGCCAGTTAGTTATTAAGTTAATTGTAAACATGTCCATTAGTGTTAAGTCTAATTGGGATAAATAATTACCGATGGTGGCGCTGCAATCGCCGAATCAGCTGTTCCCGAAACGAGTGTTATTTCGTGCACGTTAAAGCAAAACAAGAGAGATTCTGGTGTTTCTCAAGTGTTTCAGTTGATTTATTTAGTCTTTGGACTGAACAATCGTGAAAATGGACCTATGAAATGATTTATTAGGTTCAGATCATATTCATCGAGGACGATATGTAGAAAAATATCAGTTTTGGGCATTCACCCTTGTCAACTGCAGAAGGAAGTTATTGAAACATCTAACCTGGCTCATTTCAAAGATAAAATGTATCCTGATATGATTAGCTATTTAGTGAAAACAAGGAATCCTGCTGCAGCGAATCGAACTATATTTATAATATTTGTTCTTCAATATATAGAAAGAAAAAAAGTACAATATTTGATATTGAAATTAAAGCCGTTGAATTCCATGATGATTTTATTACAGAAATGAAAGACTTTATGAGAATCAACAACTAAATTTCAATTATTCACAACGTCAAAAACTGTTTTTATTAAATACAAATCAGGAAACTTGATTAATATTTTGTCGTAAGTAAAGCATTTATGATTCAATACAAACCAACAAATTTTATTCCCTGGTATAAACAAAAACTTATTATAATTATATCTAATAAGAAATGATAATTAATTTTACAATACAGAGTTAAAGTAAGTGTGTAGGCTATTTTTTATGGAAAAGTGAATATAGCAGTTACCTTCTACTTGTCTCATCTCATATAAAAAACGAAAGATATACTGCAACTTGAAAAAACATCCAGATAAGTTTTAGCCAAGTGATTTCAGGGCATATATTCATAAAAACTTAAGTTATCACAACAATTTTGTTAATTGACGAGTAATCTTCATCTCTTTTCTTTAACGAGTGAATTGGAAATATATCCAATACTATACTATATTTCCTCCTTTAAATCCAAATATGAATCCTGAAACTGGCTAATCTCTTTGTTTTCTTGATTTTGACTGCACTATACGTCTGAGATGCTTCCTCTAGTGCAAACTGGTGATCAACTGATAAAATATTATTTTTTCATAACCACAATCCAATAAAATAGTGACCTGTGAAAGAACTCTTTAGAGCTTCATCCATAAACACAGCAATTAGTGTTCTTCACTGTATTTTCTTTAGGCATCTTTAAATCAGATTAAAAACCAACTAACTAGACAAATATTATAATGAACACACAATACAAATCTCATTTCTTAGGGCATTCACAATCAGATGTCATATCCCGCGTTTTCGAATACTCGTTTCGGGATAGTTCTACGTAACGCCGCTAGGGTCGCATAGAGTTGTATTTTGCGCAATACTTCCCGCCAGTTACAAAGGTAGGTTCGTTCCCTTCATTAACAATTTCTAAATTGTTACCACATATAAAACCCAACAGTTCCTTACCTCTGTTGTTGGTATCTGTGCTGCCCCAAATGGTATGGTGAGCATTCGCGTCGCAGCCCAGAATAAGGCATTTGTTGCCTCTCTTGCTCCATTCCACTAGGCGTCGGACTTCCTCTGTGGGTGGTTCTCTTCCCCTGGTAGATAGGTAGAGGCCATCACAATTTGCCTTTAGCCTCTTTCCGTGGGGATCTCCACTATGGCCGTGGCCAGGTCCTGAGTTATGAATTCTGGAACCGAGACAAAATTTATACTTGTGTTGAGCACCAAAACTGCTCTTGGTCTATCACAGTCAATTTTATAAATCAACTCACATGTGTCGGTAGGTAGGCCTTTTACTTCCCCCCTGTACACCTAGAGTTCCAGTAAGAAGCCCACACCGAATTGTTGAACCTTGAATCTCCTATACAAGGCACTAGAGGCTGCCTTTGAATGGGGGAGTTCAGTTGAAGGCACTTTATTCTGTTATTATACAGGGTGGCCATTTGAAAACGAAACAGACGAGATTACAGACGAAATAAATTTTTTCGATAGAAATGCTCGGACAGGTCGATTTCTGTTTCGAGGGGGACAACTTAAGATGTAGGTTACGGACGCATAGCGCTTCAACCCTTGCTACTACAACCCTCACCCCCAATTTTTGAATAGGGAAGATGGGGTGAGTGATACCTCATTTGAAAGGTATTTTTATACTGATTTCAGCACAGTGATTGTTTTTTCATTTTATGCATTAGTTCTCGAAATATTATCAACTAAGTATTTGAAAATGAAGTAGTGTTTTCATGGCACTTGTAGTGTAAGATTTGGCAAGTAGGTTAACAATATTAATATCATTATTCCCTGAAAATTTCATCCACTTGCAAAGGGATCCAGGGGGTTAAAACGCCCCCCTTAACATAGAAAAATTCATATCTCCGAAAATATTCGCCGGCGCATAATAAGATTTGGCACGTAGGTTAACAATATTAATATCATTATTCCCTGAAAATTTCATCCACTTGCAAAGGGATCCAGGGGGTTAAAACGCCCCCCTTAACATAGAAAAATTCATATCTCCGAAAATACTCGCCGGCGCATAATAAGATTTGGTACGTAGGTTAAAAGTATTAATAACATTATTCCCTGAAAATTTCATTCACTTGCAAAGGGATCCAGGGGGTTAAAACGCCCCCCTTAACATGGAAAAATTCATATCTCCGAAAATATTCGCCGGCGCATAATAAGATTTGGCAAGTAGGTTAACAATATTAATATCATTATTCCCTGAAAATTTCATCCACTTGCAAAGGGATCCAGGGGGTTAAAACGCCCCCCTTAACATAGAAAAATTCATATCTCCGAAAATATTCGCCAACGACAACGACATTTAGATAAACATGGTTGTTTTGAAGCTCAAAATGTCGATTTTTCACAAAAAAAACACTACAAGTGCCATGAAAACACCACTTCATTTTCAAATACTTAGTTGAGAATATTTCGAGAACTAATGCATAAAATGAAAAAACAATTACTGTGCTGAAATCAGTATAAAAATACCTTTCAAATGAGGTATCACTCACCCCATCTTCCCTATTCAAAAATTGGGGGTGAGGGTTGTAGTAGCAAGGGTTGAAGCGCTAAGCGTCCGTAACCTACATATTAAGTTGTCCCCCTCGAAACAGAAATCGACCTGTCCGAGCATTTCTATCGAAAAAATTTATTTCGTCTGTAATCTCGTCTGTTTCGTTTTCAAATGGCCACCCTGTATTTAGTTATTGTTGGGCTCTTCTATCCCGCAGGATATTTGAGCCGGGATTGTAACCGGGTGGGCTTCTTCTTTCGAAGTAGTCCCGTTCCCTGTATTCCCTTTTTCTTGGGTCCCAGATGAACCCTCTTCTTTTTTTCCAGCGTCCACTTCCTTGGCACCGGGGTCATTAGTTTCTGCGGACGCAGACCCTCGTCCCCTCTCGCCTTTTTTGCGGAACTGAACGAAGCCAAACTTATAATTGACCTTCAATTTGTTGGCTTCTAGTTTCTTCATCGTCAGGGTATCAACCGAGACGGTGAATTCTAAGCTATAGCCCGAAGGGTTCCTTCTCAGGACCTTCCAGCTCCTTGCTTTGAGGTCATTTTGTGCCTCTATCAATTCCAAGATTGATTCGTTGGAATCACCTTGGCTGGCTGGTAGATAACCAACCAGGATTTCTGGGTGAGGCATGTCCTTATCCTCTACGACCCTCAACTGAGCCCTTTCAGGGACTCAATTTACTGCCCAGGTTTTTCAGCCAGTCAGCTGTCTGCCTGTCGCAGCAAGTCAGCGCCAACCAACCCTGTCGGTGCTGAGCTTGTTGGAATTTAGGTTGGATGCCGCCTGCATCTTGAGCATGCAGCAAACCCCTAACTTCCATCAGGATGGCATCCTGAACGGCACTCATTTGCTTCGTTGTCAGTAGCTCATCCGGATATTTTTGGGATATTATGCCCATTTTTATTCCGCTGACAGCAGCACTATAGTCCACCCTTTGTCCAGCGGTCCCAGACGGCGCAGTTGGCTTGGCCCTCTTGGACGGGTTGACCTCCGGTGTGCTACCTGCAGAATAAGGTCTTTTGGAGGTGCAGGGATCTCCAGACACCTTCTGAGAGGTGTCTGTTTCAACCCTCTTCTTTGGAGGCATAGGCACTAATGCCTTTTGCCTCGCTTCCTCCTGGGTAAGACCAGATTTCTGAGGAATTTCATCCTCTTCTTGGCGGCGCCAGATAGACGGATCCTCTTGTCTCCAGTTTTGAGATCATTGAGGTCCCTGGCTGAGCTGTCAACGCCCGTTGTCTTTAGGTCTTTTTCAACCTTTGGGTTTGAAGGGACGTTTACATCCCTGAGGTGGTGGTGGGGCTATTTCTAGCCTCTTGGGTTTTGGTTTCTTTGTTACTTGTGTTCATTTGTTCCCACGAGTAGCTAGGGAAGTATCCGTCACCTGGAGTAGAGCCCCGCATTGCACCAGGAAGCCTATTGAAACCTGGGTGTCGCCTGGTACCCAGGAGTCCGCATAATAGTGACCATGCTTCCCCATGGCCATGCACCCTTCAGCTTATGCTGTTTCACCTTGGGTGGGGTATTTTTTTCCAGTGGTTTCCTTTCCACCTCGATTCAGGCAGTAAAGCCAAAATCCTCTAGGCTCGGCATCAGCGAGACATGACCACTACGATGTCGAGCCCGATTTATCAGGTCTAGGGATGATGAAACACCCCGCCCACCTGGCATCGTTACCCGTGTGCAGGCCCTCCGCCACGATACTACAGCTGGGCACGGACCTGCTTCGTTAGTTCGCCCAGGTCAGGCGTACGCCAGCCCTTTGGGTTGAGCCAGGCGGCACCACGTGGAGGTGAAGCTAGGATTTTGCCGCCCTCGCCTAGGGTAGCTCCAGCTCAAATTGCCATATGTCAATTTAGCAATGAAACACCCTGTAAATTTTGGCAGTTCTACGTTAATATGAGGGTTTTTGATTCATTCATAAATCACCCAGATCTTTGAAACCGATATCCCTATGGGGCATTTAAAGCACCAACCTTAATTCATTATGAAGTCTTCTATCTCCACTCAGTTGTTTTCCTTAGCGTCATCAGTCACCCTGTATACACATATTATGTCTTTTTCTCTAATCTTAAGAACTACAAAGTTTCAATATTTCCAAATACAATACAGAATATGATAGATTTTGCAAGTATTCCAAAACTATTAATATTCTATGTGAAAACATTTTTCTTTTCTAACAAACACTTACAATAACTATAGCAGTTTGTTGATTTGTAGGAGCCTTCCAGTTGAAAACTTCTTACTGAACTTGCCAAATGATTCTTAAAATTTAAAAAATCTTCATCATGGCAACCGTATAATTTTGTAATTCCAATCGATGGCTCGTCAAAAACCAGTTAGGGTGAGCTGAACATTTCATGCCTCTAAAATCAGTAGTTTTGCCGTTGTTGAATAAAATTCGAATTTCAGTATTGAATCAAGGTTTCTTAGTCTAACCATAGATTCATTAGGATAGAAGTTTTCAAGAAGGATATGTCTGTTGATTTATAATGCATTTTAGAGAACTGTCATTCATACTTTTTTTTATCAATCGGGAACTATGCAAAATATGAATTACAGTAACAGTGATGTATTGAATATGTTCTTCATTTATGGTGAATGTAACAAAATATAAGAAAGGGCAGTCAGAACTTTTAACGAAAGATATCCACATCGTTACTGTAGTATTAGTTTCCTGTTGTGAATAAAATTTTCGTGATAGTTTTGAACTAAGAGATCATTCATTGTCTATTACTGTATTCACTCTGGTCTGTTTAGGGTTAAGGCTTCCAGTACGGAGAAAATTGTTTTGATACCTCCTGAACTTTGATTTCGTTGAAGTCAGTAAATGTGAATTCCGTTCGTTGAATTTCTAATTACCTTTTCTAGGAATTTGTTACATTTGCCGCAAATAAAGAACATACCCTTGATATATCATTCCGGTGTGGTGAATTATTATTGCATGTTTTGCTTAGTGCTTGATCTGTAAGAAAAAGTAAGAATGACAGTTCCTAACATAGCCTACTTCAAAAATGCAAGCTTTCAAACTGTGCGAAACCTGTCTTTAATCGTGAAATTCGAATTTTATTGAATAACGGCAAAATACTGATTTTAGAGGCATGAAATGTTTGGGACACCATAACTGGTTTTTGACGAGCAATCGATTGGAATTACAAAATTATAGGGTTGCCATTTGAAAAAAATGAGATTTCATAGTTTTATTGAGGCTCACTTTTGGGCCCTTTTTCAGACCCTTTATAATATTTCCTCATAAGTTATACAAGAAACAGTATCAGCGTACTTTTTTTTGTTCCTCTTTCGCAAAAAGAAATTCTTTTAATGAGGGATTTTGAAGATATGGACACTAATTTGTGACAACCTTTTTTTCAGAAAAATTTATAATCAGGCTATAATTCAAGAACCGCTTAAGTGGTTGCACATATCATACATCAAATCAGTGTAGAATTGAACGAATAATTCGAATATGTATAAATATACAGGGTGTTGCATTTGAAATAACGAAGTTACATTAGTAGATTCCTCTTGAAAATATTTTACAATTGAAGTTCATGTACCCTAAAACGAAAATCCAAAATCTTGAATCTGTATTACAATTCCTTCCTCGAAAACGTCTAATGAAACACTTAAAAAAATCACCCTGTATATTATTTTATGGTGATGGAATATTTATAGACAATCGTTTTCAAAAAGTAACAAAAGCTGCTTTTTTGAGAAATCAGAATCTAAATTGTTTTCCTGATGACAGCTGGCCGAAACATTGAATAAATGAAATGAAAGACGGAATAGCCCCAATAATATAACAACAAAATATATTGTTCATTTTTATTGATCAATAACTTAAAACACAAGATTCGTATTACTTATATAAATTTAACAATGGCCACATTACATCTCGTAATTCAGACAAGCTGAACAGCTTTTGAAGGGCTTCACAATACAAAAACTGCTTATTTCGGACAAAATTATTACCTTATTTGAGACCTTTTTAACCTCCTCTCCTCTTTTCATTCAGCATTCAAGAATTCTCAGACTCCTTAAACTTACACTTCGTACAAGTGTAAAAAACAGTTTGACCTTCATCAGCAGATCTCAACTGTAGGGTAGCATAAGACATTCTTTCATTGTCACATCTAGGACACTTTCTGTCAACTACTGGACCTTCTTCCTCATCTTCTAAAATGTTTCCCCTACTCTTTTCATGGACTTCTACATTAAAAGGGATAACATATTCCGTTCTTGAATTTTTGAATTCTAGAAAACAAAAATGTCAAGAACATCAATTGAGTTTATGGGCATTCTTACCTGAAGGCTGAAATTTTTTCTTGCAATAGTAACACTTGATTTCATCTTTTTTAGAGAACAGTGGGAGAATCGACCCACATTCATCACAAAATGCTTCGTCTACAGTGAAGGTTTTATTTGAATATGACATTTTAGCAAATATTTGAGGACTAGACGGACTAGTTTACGAAAAACGATTTTCGTGAAATCAATTAACCTCACTCAAATAAAACCAGAGAAAATAAAACTCGATTAAGTAGGGTTAGAAATTTAGAATCAGAATCACAGATGAGTAGTAAGCTGTTAGTATGGTTTCCTTGGCCTCAGCATGCTTATTAAAGTGATCAAGCAAAAATGGTGAACGAAACATTTTACCAAATTTATTATATGCTGAGAGGTATGGGGGTATTACAGTGTTACCATTGTTTGAGGAATTTAAACAATGGTGTTACTATTAGTAATCATATGATTATATAAAATATCAGGGGAACTCCGGACAAGGGATGCGCAACCTGGTGGGGATTTCGCTCAACAAACTTGGCTAGTAATTTTGCGTATGCTGCAATGAGTTTTATTGTAATTTTGCCTTTATATATTTATAGTGAATTTAGAAACGTTCTTCCATTTTCTATTTTCAAATGATTATTAATTTATCGAGCTAACACATCTTAACATTTTGGAGACGTAGATATCAATGAGAAATGATTATTCTTGTGTTTCTGAAATTCACAGCCAACAAGAGACGAAATTCACAGCCAACAAGAGACGAAATTCGAAATCTTCCAGAAATGACAAAAAAAAATTTGTAATCTTCCGTATTTGAAATAATTCGTTCGAGAGTTATTGATCTATGAAATTTCATTCATAAGATGAATACATGGAGGTATTCCTATACCTCCATGGATGAATAACACCTATACAGGCCACAGGGTGTTTCCTAAACATGCGGCAAAAATTCAGGGGATTGTTCCTTGGACTATTCTAAGAATATTTTGTCCTTTGATGATTTTTGAAAAACCTCTTTGTTTCGAAGATACAGGGGAAACAAATTTTAGATAATAACATTTTATTATGAAAAATTACATGAAAATTTAACTTAACCTACAAAAACTGTTGAAAATGACCACCTCTAGCCAAAAAAACGAATTCAAATGAAAACCGCGTTTAATCTGTATTCCTTTACCATCTGAACTTATCAATTTTAAGTCAAAAAACTGGCCGTTTTTAGTAATTGGAATGTTGTTAAACAAATTTAAAAATAAATTGTACCTACTTAGTAAACACAGTGCGGTACGCATTTTTATTTAAACTATTATTAATTTTAAAAATATGAAAAATGTTGTTTGCCCTGTATCTTCGAAACAAAAGGTTTTTTCAAAAATCATCAAAGGACAACACATGCTTAAAACAGTCCAAGGAACAACCTCCTGAATTTTTGCCGCATGTTAGGAAACACCCTGTATATCCCCCAAAGAAGGCCCTCAAGTGATTAAAACAGCATGCCGAGTCATCCATGTTGTTAAAGATTAGCTTGCTTTATTCTTCGTGGGAATCCTGTAGATCCCGCCAATTTTCTGACTGGATAGTAAATTGAATAACCTAAATGATTTTTTTAAGTCAATCACCACAATCTCAATAAAATTCCCTAGGGTTGAAATAATCTTGTAGATTAGTATTGGAGTGTGTTTTTATCAGTTTGTCCTTCAATGGACTTGTAGTCCGGTCTATTTAGACCAAAAAATGAGAGTGAAGTTACATAAAGTCCCAACAAGCTGAATTTCAGTGAAATTGTTCAAAATATAATTATAAACAATGTCTAGAAGTTCCCCATCATTCCCCTGTAAGGAAAAAATTTAATTCAAGGTCAAAGGTCAAAAATGAGGTTTTTCGCGATTTTCAGCAAAACGGTAAGTTTTATCATGAAAGTACCTCAGACAAAAATTGTAGATCATAAAATTATCTATAAAAAATGTATTAATATTTTTTTTTTACGAGCCACCGTTTCTGAGATATAACGATTCAAAAAGTTATAACTACGCGCTTTTGTCTGAGGTACTTTTATGATAAAACTTACCTACAGTTTTGCTGAAAATCGCGAAAAACTCATTTTTTTGACATTTGACCTTGAATTAAATTTTTTCCTTACAGGGGAATGATGGGGAACTTTTAGACATTGTTTATAATTATGTTTTGAATAGGGTTGTAACGAATATTCGCATTCGCGTTTATTCGCATATTTTTGAATATTCGTATTTGCATTCGCATCCGCAAAATTTCTGCGAATGTTTTGCGAATATGAATATCAGAAAAAACTTATAACACAAAAATTGAATGCAATTGGAACTAACAAAAACAAATCTATGAAACTTCAGTCCATCTTTATATAACTTTTATCCCATTTTGACGTTTAAAAACGACAATATTCGAACAGCAATATTTCTCAAATTATGTAACTTACAGAAATGATGGGAGTGTTGTTTTGTAGCTAATATCCTTGCGTATTAAACCATTAAAAAATAATTTACTTCAATGTGCTAGTTCTTGTACAATTGCGGATTTTACTGAGAAAATCAGTACATATTTTCACTACGAACTTTTTTATGGCGTTTTCAAGTTGAATGTTTTCATATTGTTATACTTCAATGAAATGTGGTAGTATCATCTTTCAAAAAACATTTTTTCTCATCTGTAGGACTTTTATGTCCAAGAAATCGGTATTATTTGGAAGGGTCAACGAAAATAAAAAAGTAAATTTAAAATGGGGGCTACTCCAAAACTGAGGGGGTAAACTTCCAAGTTGGGTGTTTTTGTCGATAAAATTAGGTATATTTGATTGAAGGTGTGTTCTTTTATTCATCTTTAATATTAGATATATTTGATGACCTTAAATTATCGCTAACTCATTACCAAACACTGTATAATCTAAAAAACAAGAAATGTATAAACTCTCAAACATAATACATACTTCATAAAAAATAACAATTATTTATCTTATTGATCATTTCTACATTCGCGAATGTCAGTAGCAGATATTTGCATTCGAATTCGCATTCGCGAATGTATGAAATATGACATTCGTTACATCACTAGTTTTGAACAACCTCACAGAAATTCAGCTTGTTGGGACTTTATGTAACTTCAAATGTTTAAATAGACCGGACTATTGAAACAAATTATTATTACGATGACGATTTGTAGATAAGGGATTGATGTGAAGGATTTAATTCAAAACAATGAGAAAAATCATTATGTCGTTTATTAAAAAAATTAATGCCATTCAGTGCTAACTGCCGCCCAGTTGGATTGCTGATTGGCTGTTGCAGTAGCAGTCCATTCTTCTTGAGCTTGACTGGCCCAATCAGTGTTTGGTGTTGGCGCAGCAATAGCAGGAGATGGAGCAACCAGAGGCTGTTCAGATGGATCTTTATATTCATAATCCAAAGGCTCGGCAGTATCAGCAATGAATTCCGTCATTCCATTTCTTGCAGGAATAGCTGGAAACCAATTGTTTGATGTCTTCCTTTTCTGTTTCTTCTGGTTCTCTGTAGAAGTATAAATCAACCTTGACCTCCCAGTCAACATCTCTCTGGATGGATCCTCTCAACCTGAGTACCTATAAACGTATATTGAGGAATCAAGAACAATTCCGAGTGGAAAATGTACATTTACATAAAGGTTCATTGTCAGCTGGAAAAATTTTTTAAAATCATGGTATATCATGAAAAAGGGAACAGTTTTTATCATCATTTCAAAGCTTGTAAAATATTTTGGAACAGACAACTATAAGATTGCACTATTTTAAATACAGGTTAACAACAACACAATTGCTGCAACTTATGCAGATGTTCAGACAATTAGAAGTGAAACATAATATGAGTTATCATGTTTGCGCCCAGAATACAGGTTAACACGATAACTTTCGAAATTAACAACTTCAAAACTTGAAATTATCAAGAAGGTTCAAAATTTAAATAGAAAGCAATAGCTTTCAGAATATCCAAATTTGATTTTTCACAATGTGAAAAAGACCAAAAAAGCTTCTGAATCCAACTCATAGTGAAACTGTAAAAGTAATAAAATTTAAATTGACACAGCCTTCCACTAATTCAAAAACTTTTTTCCATTCGGCATTTAATTAGGTCCAGACCAGAAAAAACTAGCAAAATTCTCACGAAATTTAGGACGAATAGCACATATTCACGATGTTTTCAACACGAAAATGCCATTTTTTTATTTGTTATTAACAAAAAACAACAAAAATACGCGTTCTTTTTAGTTTTTTCGTTGCAAAATGGAAACTATTGATGCAGTGATAACGTTGCAATGGGATGAATTGTAGAGAATTACATTGTGAAGAGAAGGATGGGTCAAACGATCCGATCGAATAATTAAAACTGGAGAAAAGAGGAAAAAACCGGAAAATTGCGTGTTTTTCTTTTAACTCATAACTCTGCAATTTTGCGATATTAAGAACTGAAACTTCACACGATAGTAGCTATTGACGTGCAATTCATGTGTGCCAAAATTGGATTCGGTCGGATAAATAGTTTTCACATAATTCCCATTTGAATTTTTTTTGGACATATTTTCGCGGAAAGCTAGATGCGTTTGAGGTCGTCCGATTGAAATTGAAAATATTGATTTGGAAAGAAGACGTGATCAGTAACAAAACGTCTATTCTGATTTTTCAATAAAAACGCGTTTAGTGTGTGTTATAAACTAGTGAGAACATGAGGGAAAACGACCGACCAAGCGAGAGTGGTCGAGTGGTGAGGGAATGAGCGAATCGAGACGAAACGCCGCGGAAGCCAACGGTCGCCGAGTTTAAGAATTGTTGCGCGGACAGCGCACCAAATTTTGTACACATATACGTTTCCCCTCGATTCGCTTATTTCCTCACCACTCGACCGCTCTCGCTCGGTCGGCCGTTTTCCCTCATGTTCTCACTAGTTTTTAACACACTTAAACGCGTTTTATTGAAAAATCAGAATAGACGTTTTGTTACTGATCACGTCTTCTTTCCAAATCAATTTTTTAAATTTCAATCGGACGACGACCTCAAACGCATCCAGCTCTCCGCGAAAATATGTCCAAAGAAAATTCAAATGGGAATTATGTGAAAACTATTTATCTGACCGAATCCAATTTTGGCACACATGAATTTCACGTCAATAGCTACTATTGTGTGAAGTTTCAGTTCTTAATATTGCAAAATGGCAGAGTTATGAGTTAAAAGAAAAAACACGCAATTTTCCGGTTTTTTCCGCTTTCTCCAGTTTCAATTATTCAATCGGATCGTTTGACCCATTCTCACAATTCTCTACTTCATCAAATTTTAACTACAAAAGAACGCGTATTTTTGTTGTTTTTGTTAACAACAAATAAAAAAATGGCATTTTCGTGTTGAAAACATGGTGGGAATAAACTACGGACTGTCCTGCACGGAATGGCACAGGTGGCGTCCAGGTAGTATTTTTGTCAAAAAAACTAATCATTTGTAGCTCTGTTGCTTGGCGTAGTATGGTAGGGAACCTGCAGTCCATGTAAAGAATTATTTAATTCGTCAGGCTGCCTGTAATACTTGATTCAAGTATTTACTGTTGCCTACCATACTAAAGAATTACGCTCCTTTAATCGATAAGAGAGAGATACGACTGGAATATTGCAATAAGACAACGGAATTCAGTGTGTAACAGCATGTGATTAACTCGACTATTCATCTGTGCAACTGGAAAGAAGAATTCTGTCTGATGCATTGTATATCGTATGTTTCAGACGTGAATTTCCAACCTGTATTTGATGAGTGCAATCAAATAGAAGCCTATTTGAATAAATTGGTTACTAGTTAATCAACTCACTTCACGAGCCAAGAGCCACCACAATAGACCAATACTATGTGGGGTCTTGTTGTTTCCGGGGATGGCAATGTCCACAAACCTCAAGGGACTGTCAGTGTTGCACAGAGCAATGACAGGTATGTTTACATAAGAAGCCTCAGTGATGGGCTGATGATCATGAGCTGGATCTGTGACTATCAACAGACGTGGTTCACGGAAGGCAGCTTGGATCTGGTTAGTGAATGCACCTGAAAGAATCACAAGTCTTAACGAATATTCGAGGTCTAAGCGATGATTTTAAAGTTAGATTGATTTTCAGTTTGAAATTAAGATCACAAGCAATCATAGGTTCCTTAAGAATATCATCATTGATATTAAATCAGGTACTAACATGGTCAGTGTAAATTCTGCCTTATCACATTCAATCTAATACAGTAGAGACTCGATAATCCGGATATTTTACTAGTCCGGATTGCCTTCAAGATTGTATTATGTCCTTATAATCCGGATTGCAAGACTCAATAATCCGAATTTCCGATCGTTGCATACGTCGTTTACGGTTCTAACTTGTCGTAACTCAATTTCTATGATGACGATTGGGCGTTCTTTTGGTATATAATAGTGCACAATGTATAAGACAAAAAAAGTCAGACAAGAATAATTAATTAGTGAAATGGAATGGAATGTTTCTACCTCCAAACCATACAGCTTTGATACAGCATATGGATCATAATGATATTAAATTAACAAAACTGAAATACCGAAAAGGCCTTTTAGCACATATTTTTTCGATCCTCGAAGACGGGGATAATGTTAAGTCGCATCCACACTATGCCGAACGACATCATTCGACTTGTGTCGTTCGACAAAGTCGAATAAGTGTGGACGTTGTAGAAGTCGAATCGAATCATGTCGCTTCCAACCCGACTGAGCGCGGTCCCGATCAAAGGAAGTCGAATCGAATCATTCAGTCTGGACGTGTCGACTGTCGAATGGGCCGAATGGGCTTCAGTTGCATCCAAAAGCGCTGCGTATTCACATGTCGTCGGATTCAGATTTGAACTGAATTTCTCCCGCGTCCCGGCTCCGTGACGAAGACGTTCTTGTTGAAGGCTCGCTCACAACTGAGACGAACCGTTTATCGTTCGACACGTCCACACCGATTGTCGAATCGAACGTGTCGCCCGAACGTGTCGAATGATGTCGTTCGGCATAGTGTGGATGCGACTTTAGCAAATGCATTTAGAGCATAGATCAATTCGATGCAGTCTGTTTATTCCATAACTCATGGCAATTACTGATATTCAGCTTCTGAAAGATATACAGGAGAAAGCTATTGTTCAGCATTCTTTTTCCCTTACAGTAGAAAACGTAAAATATCTTGTTATTCCAAATAATATATTTGTTTTATGGTTTCGATAATAAAGCCTATATTTATTTCAACGGTTTTTCAAATTGCATCTTTACTAAATTGTAAGACGCTGTATTCCGGATTCCTCATTAATCCAGATCATCCCTTGCATTAATTGATCCAGATTATCGAGTCTCTACTGTATCTGGACTTAACCTTCAGTAAATGAAGTGGAAACGCTCTTTTTTCGCCGTAAACCAGACGGGATTAGTTCCGAAGTGTGGTTTAACATCGGTTGATTTTAAATGAATTAATTTTATTCTCCACTTTCATTGTTTATATTATGGTTACTCTCAAACGCATGAATTTTCATTTGTATTAATATATTTAATATTTTTTAATCAGTTACTGGGATACTTTATTCATTCAACAATTTTATATACAGTAGAGACTCGATAATCCGGATCAATTAATGCAAGGGATGATCCAGATTAATGAGGAATCCGAAATACCGCGTCTTACACTTCAGTAAAGATGCAATTTAAAAAAACGATTGAAATAAATATAGGCTTTATTATCGAAACCATAAAACAAATATATTATTTGGAATAATTAGATATTTTACATTTTCTACTGTTAGGGAAAAAGAATGCTGAACAATAGCTTTCAGAAGCTGAATATCAATAATTGCCATGAGTTATGGAATAAACAGACTGCACCGAATTGATCTATGCTCTGAATGCATTTGCTAACATTATCCCCGTCTTCGAGGATCGAAAAATATGTGCTAAAAGGCCTTTTCGGTATTTCAGTTTTGTTAATTTAATATCATTATGTATCAATGCTGTATGGTTTAGAGGTAGAAACATTCCATTTCACTAATTAATTATTCTTGTCTGACTTTTTTTGTCTTAAAACTATTGTGCACTATTATATACCAAAAGAACGCCCGATCGTCGTCATAGAAATTGAGTTACGACAAGTTAGAACCGTAAACCACGTATGCAACGATCAGAAATTCGGATTATTGAGTCTTGCAATCCGTATTATAAGGACATAATACAATCTTGACGTCAATCCGGACTAGTATATATCCGGATTATCGTTCTCCGAATTATCGAGTCTCTACTGTATTATGTAACTGGCAGGTGAACTTGGTCAATAATAGTTCAATTTGTTTCAAGAAAGTTAATTTCTCCCTCCTCAGTTACTGGGACTAGAATTAACTAGATATCAACCATATTTGTGTACTTTTCCATATAAAATGTATGTAAAATATACGATGTGAGGGTAATGAATAGACAAATACATACCAGGAGTGAATCTTCCTGCGAAGGGGGTAGCACCAGTGATGTGGGCAAACTTCAGAACAGCTCTTTGACCATAAGGACGAGAAGAGATGACGAAAACTTCAGCAGGGTTTTCAATTGCTACTATAGCTCTGGCAGCCAACAAGATTTTTTCCCAGATTTTACGCAAGTTTATGATATGGGTACCGTCAGAACGTCTCTTAAAAACGTATTGTTCCATTTGGAAGTTGATGTTATTAGAACCAATGTGGGTTCCGGCAGCAAGCATTTTCTTGACATCGTCCTCTTTGAGGGCAAGGACATCTAAATTTCCAGACATCTTAGCGTTTTATTTTAAGTTTAGGAGAAAAACCTGAAAAGAGATAGTTGATAAAAAATTTGAAAAACATATTGAGGAGTAAACTAACATAAATATTAATAAACAAAGGTTTAACACGTAACATAGCCACGAATACAAACATAATGAAACAGAATGATATTAATCGATTGAAATCAACTTCGGAGTTAATATCGTCCTTAATCAATGCGAAATGCAAGGAAGTGGCATCAAACAGAGCACCCATGGATGGCCATTTCATCCTTATTAGAACTCATCAGCACAGGATAGCTCTGAGTTATACAAGGTATTTTTGGAATTTAAAACTTTTTGATGCATTTTGCCTTGAACGAGGACGAGATTAGCTCCAAAGTACGTGTTCAATATTGGTTGATTTCAATCGATTGATATTAATCTCTGCATTTATAATAAATATTAATGAATTGTAATAACTGCATGTTACCACCTGAATTACAACAAAAGATTACCAAGACCGAATTCAGTAAATGAAACAACTTGAGCATTTAATATTCATCTTCAAACAAAAGCTAAATAGAAAATCATGTAACAAATCTGAAATCTACGATTTTACAAAAGTAAAAAAACTGAAAACTGAACGTGTTGAAGATAACCGGGTCTAAAGATTTATCCACAACCGAAGTCATTGAAAAAAATAACAGCGACTGAAAATATATTTCGGAATAATTTCGCAAGACTATCAAGAATCATATTTTTGAATACTTTTTGCAAAGTTCCAGACGATTACAGATATAAAATGGAATAATATTTTGAATAACTTACGCAAAAAATGCCACAGGAAGTGTCGTCTCCAAGAAAGACTTTCGATATAATTATAAAGAATAAGGTTAAGTACGATGACGAGATATTTGGTTTCTGTCACAGAAGTAGATCTTTTTTGCTTATTCTCAAAAATGGCCTTAGTATAAACAATGAGGCTTGGTTAAAAAAATTATTAAATGAAATAGAATCTCAATCATTTCAAACATATTCTTTTAATATAAATACTTTTTATTTTTATAAATTGAATTTTCCGATTCCTAAATAATTTTTGTGAGAATTTCTGCTAAGCACTACGCCATCTGGTGATAGAAATCTAAAGCCTCCTGAGGTAGTAGTTTTCCGTTATGATTTATGAACGTGGAATTTGTGTATTATATGTTCTGTGATTTCCATCTTGACTAGACACTATTTTCAATTTCTATTATTATGTTTATGTGAACAGAATCTACTTATTTTTAGCGAGTATATCCATTTTATTCCATAAAAAAATAATATTAGACTAAAATATATGGTAAACAAACATTGTATCTTTTAGTAATCTTAAAAACTTTAAATAAATTCCTCTTCTGAATATTGACTTTCCGGAAGTAATCCACACCTTGATATGTAGATGCGATTCAAAGGTTTTCCAACTTTTCGTCCATAGCAGTTGAGTTTGTTCAGAACATCAACTCCACGAATCACTTTTCCGAAAACGACATTTTCTTGTCCCATTGCTGCATATTTGCGAATGTGATACAGAATCTTGAGTTATTCTTCTCGGAAGTTCCGATTCTAGCCATAGACAACACTCCTGAAAATCAAAAATAATGTTTAAATAGCAAAGCATTCCTCAAAAAATAGTGCATAGTGCTGGAGATTCTGGAGCCATTTTCGAGAGGAGTTAGTTATTTGTCCTCGAGGCATTTTTCTCAGTACTCTGAACTTTGAACAGCTCTGGCACTCAAATTACGAGCCTTAGAGCCCCGTTTATATCTTCGGTTGCAATTTACACTGGGACGGGTCCAAGCAAAATTTTTGGAGAAAAATTGCCAACTGTGCATTGAAGGCTTAGAAAACCGATGGTGGAAGGGGGTAATATTTTGGTTTGATCAACAATTGCTAGGGATCACTTATGAACTTCTCTTCTTTTGTATTTTTTCAAGTTATCTCGTGAATATCTGCACATTATATTATGTTCTCTAAGGAAAAAGTAGGATGTTTTGAGTTGATTATATCAAAGTCTTCCTCACTTCATCGGCTCTTGTTCACAAAATCGATTACTTATTATCTGTAGGCTGTTACAGGTGGAGTGAAAAGCAATGTGGTATTTGTTATTAAATCTGTTTTTTTTTCTCGTTCAAACACATAAGGTGACAATAATTGAAGAAATGAGAACAATATCAGCTTATCAGTCATGCCGAGAAGACGTTTGGCTCCTGTGCAACTGGACCAAATCATACGGTGGATACAGGAAGGTTTGTCCAGCGAGAAGTGTCCCGGCGGTTGGATGTTTAGCAAAGTGTCGTGAGTCGGGCATCCAAAACGACTCAGTAGCTTATGTTCAACAGCTGCCCAAGATCGTCTTTTGATCCTCAATGCTAGGAGAAATCCCACTTACCCGGCGTCGCGGCTCAATAGATCACTGAGAGTTGCAACAGGAGTTCTAATTTCGAACCAGACTGAAAGACGACGACTACATGTTCGTGGTTTGAGAGCACGTAGGAGGGTACAACATCCCCGTTTGAATAGGGAACACCGGGTTCATCGACGGCAATGGTCTGAGGAGCACCGCAATTGGACACTTGAAGATTGGAGCCGATGTTTATTTACGGATGGGTCTAGATTTCGTTTGGTCAACTCCGATGGACGTATTCTTGCTTGGAGGGAAAGAGGTCGAAGGTATGCAGAACAGTTTATGGTACCCATAACAGCTTTTGGCGGAGGTTCTATATGTGTATGGGGAGGCATTGTTTGAACCAACGCACAGAGTTGGTTGTTCTGCAGAACACCACCATGACCAACCAGAGATATCACGATATGATTATTGAACCCATAATTGTTCCGTTTGCGGCTGTCGTGGGCAAGAATTTCATTTTAATTGACGATAATGCCCGTCCACACCGTAGTCGTCTGGTTAATGAAGCGCTAGAAACTCATGCTATTGATAGGATGGACTGGCCAGCTCGCTCTCCAGACATGAATTGCATCGAACATGTCTGGTCTGAGATGTCTAGACAATTGTCAACCTTAGAACAACCGATCAATAACCTGGAGGACCTTTCTAACGCTTTACGGGATATTTGGACGAATATGCCCCAAATTTTATAAATCGTTTGATCGAAAGTATGCCTCGTAGGGTAGAATGCTTGAGAAGAGCTCGTGATGGGGAACCAACTAGTACTAGCTTAACCGAAACTTCAGCTTCTTATAGTTTCATCATAAAATTGTTATGTTATTCAAACACAGAATTTTGAGTGTTCCTAATAAAGTTTTTTTCTCTCCAACTTTCCATTTTTTCATTCTTTTCTCAAGTGAACCATATTATCAACTGAAAATACTCTGATATCTGACTAAATTTATAATCTTGGAGCGAATATTTCAGAAATAAATTTAGAACAAGTATCCCTATCAATTGTTGAGCAGTGTATATTACTCACTATTTTCATTTACCTGCTTTCGTATGCATTAACGTATGATTCTCTTCATCGAATGTTTCGCCATATATAGAGAATCCACCTGTTCCGGTACCCTTTGTTATATCTCCTGTTTCCAAATATTTATTTTTGACGATTCTGTGTACAGGACAACCTTTGTAACTGAGATTTTGACTACCAGTCAATATTTCGATGAAATTTTGTACTGTCACTGGAACGTGATCGATGTACAATGAGATAATTAATCGACCAAGATGTTCTCCTCCCTCCACTTGGAATTCAATGAAACATCTGCAAACAATTGATTTGGTCTTCAAATAGAAATTATTTTGTTATTGAAAATTTTCATTATCTGATCAGTAGTTATAATCATAGACAAACTAAAAATTCTCCGTTTAGTTAGTCTATGGTTATAATTTGTTGATTGGGAACGTCCATGGTTATAAAATATTTATGTTTTCACTGGATATTACTGAATACGAGCAAAAAACTTTAGTATGTCATAGCTGGTCCAAAATATGAATAATAATATATTATGCAACAAGCGTATAGTGAATAACAGACATTATACGAGAGTAGCATACCTACTACACTTTATCCACGACTACTGAATATTTCTTGCAGTTTTTTTACATTCAGCGAACCTGAAAGGAACATTCTTTTACAAGTGTGGCCCTTTCCAAATTGTAATTAAGAAACGTAAAATGTAATTCAGAAAATCAAATATCATTTCAGAAGTTGGAAATTGTAATTCAGAATAGTAAGTTGGTTTTCAGAAAAGGCATTTCGGAATAAGAACTTCAAATTCAGATCAGAAACGGTATTTGAATTTCAAAATAGTGATTTGTAATTCAGAAATAAAAATTTGTATAATTCAGAATTGGTTGAATAGATTTCAGAATCAATAAATATGTATGAATAGGGGTATATCTATGTTTACGTTATATTATGTATTCAATTCAAATTGAGACATGATTTCATTTAACTGCGTGTCGCAGAATAATGATATGTAATTGTTTTCGTGGACATTGTTGACTGTCGGAGTACTTTATGGATATGTTCCCTGCTTACTATATCTATGCAAAGCATTTTCTGAAATTGAATTAATAATTTCTGAAATTCAATTTGTCGTTTCTGAATTACAACTACGTTTTTCTGAATTCCAACTTCGTAATCTGAATTTCAATTTCATTCATCTGAAATTAAATTTACTATTCTCAACTTCATTTTCTGTTTTCTGAATTCAATATCATATTCTAAAATACATGTTACCTTTTCTGAAATTGAACTTTGATTTTCTGAATTAGGTACAACTACAAAACGTGTAGTTAACATAGGAGAATTTTTTTGAAGAACTTGTCATTGTATATTTGGTATAATTGTTAAAAATTTTAATTTATTCTATTAACAATTTAATTTAGCTACAACTAAATAAAATTGTTAAAAATTTCAGTTTATTCTATTAACAATTTAATTTAGTTGTAGCATCGAATGTCTTTTCTTCAGATGTTTTTGAGATTCACTTAAATGATTAGTTATATAAATCTGTACCAAAAAATTTATTTGCATAAGTCATTATAATCATGCCGTCTCACTCGCACCCACTCATATATACTGTCTCGCGCTTGCACCTGCAGCTAAACTACAAGCTTGTCTGGCAAAGGGTTGGCACTATCAAAAATGTCTGGCCAATGAGGAAACATTATCTAATTATTATCCAAGTATTATATATAAAAATCAGCTTTTATACTATAACGTAAGTAGAATTACATATAATATAATGAACATTGAGGGTGTCTGGCAAGGGGTTGCCACTATAGTAAGTGTCTGGCAATTAATGACGTGATTTTTAATGATATTCTGAAGGTAATATCAAAAAATCACACTTTATAATTTGACGAAATTAGATCAGTATTTTACAACCCCTTTAATACCGTTTACCAGCCAGAGCCAGGGTAACCCAATTTCATAATGGTCCATTGTTCTTACCTGTGTTGGAAGCATGCGTAGACAAATTTTAAGCTTTTATAAAATAACGAAGGTCTGGGGTTCACTGGCTCTTAGATTATAGACTAATAGAGAAAATTCCAGAAACAATTTAGTTGATTCGTCGACGCGAACCTTCTACAGCGTTCTAGAGCGCCATATCGGCAGTGCTGTATTCAGAGGGAATTCGAACATTAAAGGGCCCACTCACTAAGAGGGAAGCGCGAAGACTTGAATGCGCGTTGTACGTGGTACAGTTAAAAGTGTGTGTGTATGGCGTAAATTTGGAATGCGCATTCATCTCCGTCGTGTGGCGTGTGCATTCTTCCCCGTACGTGGAAGAATGACCAAAACGACCGTGTATGGGCAACAAGTCTCTGCACGTTTCATATGTTTAGCAACACAGTGTCGGGTTCGATATTTATACCTTAGAAATTTTTTCCTAAAAAACAACACACGCCACTGCCATTAACATCAGATCTTTTTTCGACGTCATCTCACGCTTGTCGCACATCCAAACCAACACGCAAAAGTGTATGTGTGTGGGCAATATGAATGCACACGTTTGCGTTACAGCAAACATGCAGAGACTTAACTGCGCATTCTTCCTTCCTAGTGAGTGGGCCCCAAATACAAAAGTGTATCGCTGATCCTTCAAACCTAGACATACTGATAAATAAGCTATACTGTGAACATTTACGGTCAACAACCAACTTATCTATAATAATTAATAGCAGGTTTTCATTTGTCTCCAGAAGGCAAAATCCACACATACAATTATTGCAAAAATCAACAAGAGAATTTTTTTTCGTATTAAGTCCTACTCACTCTGGGCGATCCGAATATTTCTCTAAATTTCCTGATATAGTGGGTTCTGATGCCAACAGTTCATCTAAATTGGTTTTCTTGAATATTTGTAGAGGAAATTTAGCCAAAATCTTCATCGTCCTCAAACAGTGGTGCCATTCGGAAGAGTGGTATTTTTTTGTGTAATATGGAGTCTGGAAAAAATAAAAAGGATGAAAAAGCGAAATGAGTCAACTTCATCACATAGTTTTTCTTGATATCGTATTATCTTTCACATTCTCGACTATTGATATTATTAAATCTAGGAAGATGATGAAATACGAGCCTTTTTTAGAATCCCATCTTAAGTTATGGTCAAGTTATAATATACAGGGGGTTTCACGAATAAACGGACAAATAAAAACTTTATTCAGGTAAAAAAAATGACCGGACTCATTGACGATACTTACCGCATCACGTAACGCTTCATAAATTTTTCTGTTATGCTTGTCTATTTCAATCATTCTTGGCTCGTTATCCTTCAGCCGCGGAAGTTTGAGAAAAGCATTTTCATTTATGGTATCTGTCTTCCCCTGAAATTTTAGGAGGAATAGAATAATCTGAAAATCACTGAGATAAAATCCAAAAATATGAGAATTGACTCCTCGCTTAACACTTGATGAAACATAATACAGTAAGAGACTCGATAATCCGGAGAACAATAATCCGGATATATTACTAGTCCGGATTGACGTCAAGATTGTATTATGTCCTTATAATCCGGATTGCAAGACTCAATAATCCGAATTTCCGATCGTTGCATACGTGGTTTACGGTTCTAACTTGTCGTAACTCAATTTCTATGACGACGATCGGGCGTTCTTTTGGTATATAATAGTGCACAATGGTATAAGACAAAAAAAATCAGACAAGAATAATTAATTAGTAAAATGGAATGGAATGTTTCTACCTCAAAACCATACAGCTTTAATACAGCATATGGATCATAATGATATTAAATTAACAAAACTGAAATACCGAAAAGGCCTTTTAGCACATATTTTTTCGATCCTCGAAGACGGGGATGATGTTAGCAAATGCATTTAGAGCATAGATCAATTCGATGCAGTCTGTTTATTCCATAACTCATGGCAATTACTGATACTCAGCTTCTGAAAGATATACAGGTGAAAGCTATTGTTCAGCATTTTTTTTACCTTACAGTAGAAAATGTAAAATATCTAATTATTCCAAATAATATATTTGTTTTATGATTTCGATAATAAAGCCTATATTTATTTCAACCGTTTTTTTAAATTGCATCTTTACTAAATTGTAAGACGCGGTATTCCGGATTCCTCAATAATCCGGATCGTCCCTTGCATTAATTGATCCGGATTATCGAGTCTCTACTGTATTTCTGAAGTCGAAATCCAAAATAACACAAAATATCGTAGCCTACTGCAATTCTTCCAAAAGAGATTTCAATTGAAGTTTTCTCCATCGAATTAAAAGTTACAAAGTGTGAAACATCGTTGAAAAGGTAATTTTGAGTAAAAACAAAAATTGCAAAAAATATAGAGTGGTATATGAATTGAAAAATCAGTGTCACTTCCAGTCAACCGGAAATGATTTTCAATTTTCGTTTTACTCAAATGAAGGTTCCTTGAACGAAATGCAGAACATAAAATTTTCAAATTTGTATCTTTTGAAATGTCTGATACACTCCATTAGAACAGACACCCGGTATATACTATTCAAATTCCCGCTATCATCCATACTAATATTATAAATGCGAAAGTAACTCTGTCTGTCTGTTACTCTTTCACGTCTAAACGGCTGAACAGATTTTGATGAAATTTAGTAAGCTAATAGATGGTTACCTAAAAAACGGATATAAGATCAAAATGATCACGTCATCGTACTTAGGGGGTAGGAAGTAGGCAGAAAACTGAATTGAGTTAGTGATTTTTTTATGGTTTTTGCTGGGAGTTTTGCTCTATCATGCCTAAACGGCTGAACGGATTTTGATTAAATTTAGTTAGGTGATAGATAGTAACCTAGAAAAGGATATAGGCTATTAATATTCATGTTACCGTACTTAAGGCGTAGACAGTGGACAGAAAACTAATTAAGTTAGTGATTTTTAATCGTTTGTTTTAAAAGTTTACCTCATTCACGCCTTAACGTCTGAACGGATTTTTATAAGACTTGGTTAATATAAAGATAGGATCGTGTCAAGAAGCGCATGACGCCATAGCTACCAGGGCCGGAGCTAAAGATGAATTTAAGGTAGGGCAATGGATTTAACGGATAGGGCAGAAGTAAAAAAAATTTACTCGATGTGAATTATTACTATTTTTTAAGGTAGGGCATTGGAAATTAAAGGTAGGGCATTGCCCCATTTCGCCCCCCCCCCCCTAGCTACGGCCCTGATAGCTACTGAAATGATTTTGATGTTTTTTTTTAACTGAGTGTTACTAAGACTTCAAGTTAGTATTTGATCACTTTTCTAACTTAGAGGGTCGGTAGGCGCCATAATTTAAGGAATTTATGATACAATTTTGATGCAACTGTCTTTATTTAACAGTTTTACTTGGATCGAAACTTAGCGACATTTCATCACACAACTTAACTTATAGGGTAGGAAAGTACTAAAATTCAGACTATTTTTTACTTCGGAAAATAACTTATGCAGACGAAGTCACGGGTAAAAGCTAGTTTCACTATAATATTCAATATTAAGCCTGTAGCGGAATTCACTTTTGGCATCGACGAATTAACATATTCTACAGCTGCTTGTGACAACTTGAACTTGGCGTGAAAAAAATGTTGATGAGCAATACGTATAGGCGCGTTGTCTTGCTGAAAATGTCTAGATGTTCATTCGTCCAGTCGAATTGCGCTTTTAACAGGAAAGTTTTGGGGTAGTTTTGATTCATGTTCTTTGGGTGCTGAATCCAAATCTGAGGTTTGCTAGTATTTAGCCGCCCACGTGCGGCTATGAACGTCCCTGGTATCCAAACTGGGAACAATTGGAATACTCACCCTTGTTCTGTAAATTTCTATGATTTTTTTCACCATCTTTCTGTTGTTTCGGTCAATTTCGTGCATTCGAAAATTATCTCGTTGGAACTTTAGTAGAGGTAAATATTGATTGACTACGTTCATACTTGGAGGACTGGTATCGACAATACTTTTTGCTTGGTATATCTGAAAAAATAGATTCAAAGCTTATCCAGAAGAATGCCGTCATTTTAGTGGAAGAGAGGGTGTATTGATCAATACAAAAATCTTATTGTTGAGACTAGAATCGACAAAATGAAAGAAAAGTACACTGTGTCCTATTTTGGAAGAGACTGCACTGTATCTCAGCTATTATTAAAGATAGAGATATGGTTTTCACGACCATGTATCACTTTTTTGTGAAACTCCTTAAATCGACAAACAGAAATATTCCAACTGTTTTGTTTCTGAAATAATTGGTGAAAAATAAATGTTCATTTAGGAGATGTTGTTAATTCTCAGACCCTGTATAAGATAGGAAAAAATGAAAACTGCTCATAAGTAATAGATATTTTCGAATAAATTCAGTGACGTTATTATAGAGCACTGTTTTTAAGATTGGGCACAAGCTTTGGTATTTTGTCAATGAAACACCCTGTATATTTCAACTTTGACAAATTTCGGCAATTTTTTTTCTTTATTCATTGATGTTACATAATCTTATCTTTTTCAACTGTTTCACTCACAATATAACATCACTTTTAAACACTCATACCATAAATAGCTATTACCTCCCAAATAATCCATTTCAAGATTCTAATTGAGTTATGATGGATTTTTAAACTAACTTTCGAAAAACCCCAACCGCGAGGCTAATTGGGATGACTCTAAAAATAAATTTTTTTCAATTCCAGAGATACCAATTTAACATTTTGAACTGTATTCTCTTAATTTTATTGCTATTCAAAAGCTTCTTTGCAATTGAAATTTCTCGAGTTATGCCCCAAAACGTCTCGAATAACCCCTTTTTACGGTATGTGTTAACTCGACTTTTTCGACACTTGTAATAGAAGAGTCTTGTCACGGTAGCCAAGTGTTAGAATCATCGAGAAATATACTGATGGACAAAATTAGCGCACCACCTAAAATTTCGTTAAATTTTAACAATTGATATCTTCCCAATCTTCAGTCGGATTTTAACGTTTTTTTCTTTCAATAGTACCTCTGTTATTGTCGAATTTTCTCTATTGAACAGAAGTCCAAAAAATAAAATCTTCATGTTGTACAGGGCGTTTAAATAATGTCATGTTTTAAGTAAAATTTTAACGTCTTCTGTGGGCAATTCCAGGTTGCTGAGGCAAATAAAAACAATAAAGCTTTGTAGCCTAGTATCTCTTGAGTATTTTGTTTTTTTTAAAAACCAATTTATCTTGGAATCGTCCAGAGATATTCAACATTTTATCAACTCTTGTATTTTATGCATTAGCCATGAATATCTTCGCAACCATTTGTCCGATTTGAATGTTTTTTTTTTAGTTGTAGCTCTTTTATTGGCGAATATCATACTACAATGAGATGTTCAAAAAAAAGAAATGCATAATGCTGTACAGGGCGTTTACATTTTCGGGTTTTTTTCATTACAGTTTAACGCCTTCTGTGGGCAATACCAGATATATGAGGCTTATAAAAACTATACAGTGATGCAGAGATCTCCCTCAGAAACCTAAATCAATTTTCGACCAGCAAGAACAGAGACAGAACTTTTTATTGAAAATATGGAATTTGGCCAATCCGGTACTTTGTTTGAAAACCATAGCAACTTTTTTTGCTTTGTAATGTTGTAACTTCACATTATAACGACAATATACTCACTCTTTGCAAATGTATGTTATAATCTTCCAAATCCTTTTTCCATACCAAGTTTGGCACCATGTACTTTATATACCTGGGTTGTTTTCTCGGACGAAAACAGTCCCTGTATGGCACGGAGCAACCGCAAGCCTTCCCACAAATCTTGCACTTCGGGTTTTCTTTATGTACCATCGTAATTAAAATAATTATACGAATTAGAAAAAAATTCACAATGTCAAGAATAATAAATTTGACATATGTCTAATAATGCTGATTGTAGTGACCTTTGTGGATATTCATGAAAAAATCATTGAAATATACTCCTCCACAAGAGTTAGCGATATCGTATTCAATCGTTTTGAAAAGAATGTAATCTTCCAGAAAATCGCTGTAAAATCATATAGGTAAAACTCGATAACAACTTCAATCGATCCAATAAAATTCAGTATGAGACATTTCGTCAATCCGGTCGCCTTTTTTCCCTGAAGTTTGTTTCTTTGCATATTATGCTTCATTAATGTTGTTATTTTGAAATTGTCAGTTTATCAACGGTTTCGATTTGTAAAGAGAATTCTGAAAATGCCAAATGTAAATCAACAAACGCTGAGGCTAACTCAGGTTGTTGCAGCGGAAAGGCTTCAAGTCAGCCAAAGTGTTGGAATAACCGTACTTTAATGTTGATTGAAAAAATTAAAATTAAATTAATTTTCTATGATAATAGGAAAACGAGAAACCTAATGTCTTTCTTCTTGTTATCTCTGATATAAATAATTTGTAATAAAAGGATATCTAAATAAAAATATTAAAGAAATTATTCGTATTAATTTACACGGTAGCAGGGTTTAGAAATTTTGGAGCTGGATTGCCATAAATACACACAACACAATGAAAATTCAAATAAACCCAAAAATTTCCGCTCAAATAACTTCATTTTCGCCTGCGCACGACGGAGATGCGCGAGTTCTCGATAGAGTAAAGAATTCAGTTCATTTTTCAAGAGTACAACCATTGTTTAAGGTAACAATGGTACAACTACTGGTTGTTGTCTATACTGCAATTGAACTGAGCCAGAAACTGGAATTCCACAGACGCACTAAGTATATTCATATTCACTCCATGTATAAATTTTATAATAATACCCTAATATTTCTGTAATATCTTCTATAAATGCATAATAAAAATATTACACATGAAATACTGAATTTTATTGAAAATTATGAATTTAAAATATAAAAATTAAACATCCTGAAGGGAATACGAATTTTGCGTCAATTCTTATTAGTTTTCTTTATATAATTTCTTATCAAAATTACAGATTTTATATAAAATTGGATCTTCAGTGCCATCTCTGGGTCAAATGTGAACTAAAAAATGTAGTCGTTTTTTAGTACTACGAATGCAGGGCTGTTTCCTATCTTTCTATACTCTTTAATCTATGGTGTATACCTTATCTTGGAGTATGCCTAAGATGTCTAAAATAAAATAAAATTTTAGACATCTTAAGTATGCCAGATAAGTTGTCATCAGTTTTCACATACACTGACATTGTTGTCATCATAAAATTATCGTAATTCCCATTTTTGGCATAAAATCATCCCATTCGCCCATTTTCCTAAAAATGGCACGACCCATAGCCTCGAATAACGACAGGATTCGTTCGAACTACCCATCAGAAGACTCGCTTATTAACGAATGTGAATCGTGTTGTTATGAGTTGCAACATGCAAGGCCATATTCCTACAAATGTACCATAAATGACGTCATCCATCAGTACAAAATGAGGCTTAAAAGAGCTCAAATGGAATTGAATGATAGGGAATTGATGATAGCACTGATGAAAGATCAACAGGTTAAAATGGAAAATTATTGTCGAAGCAGTCTTGAAGAAACGCTGAATATCAAAGCCAAATACAACCAGTTGGTTCAGGAAATGGAGAGCATGAGAAGAGAATATGAGGTGGGTTTTGAGAACTTGAAACGCTCTTAAGAAATTCAAAAATTTATGGTAATCCATCGGTTTAGGCATGTAAGATGGCGGCGGTCCGCCAAGTGACAGCAACGTTGCCAGGTACGACGATTATTCTTGTAGACTAAGCAATAGAGCTATCGAAAGGTCGATTTCGTGACAAAAATACTACCTAAAATCTGACTATGCAGTCATGCATTTTTTTACATGTTTTTCATGATATATTCCACTCCTGAATCGTCTTAGGTTTTTTTTGAGAAGCGAAAAAATAGCCAAAAAAATCTAAAATTTTGCTTTTTCGCTTATAAAAAGTGGAGTATGGATCTGATCGAAAAGCTGTTAGGGCACTTTATGTAGAGAATTCAAAAACAAAAAAAATGAGAGGTGACACGTCTCAAGCGGATGATTAGTTTCCAAGAAAAGTTCAAAAAACTGGAAAAAAACATAAATTTTTCGAAAATTCATAACTTGGTCAATTTCTGAGATGAAGCGTAGTCGCTCTGAATTTAAGTAGTTATTAACATAAACTTTATTGGTGCACAATTACAAAGCTGTCGGATAAATAGTTTTTGCACAATAGCAGTTTTCCGAATTCGAGGTACTTTTTTCAAGAAGGTCGTGATACTCGGCTACTTGTCGGATTTGAATTTTACAAAAAGCATTTTAAAGAAGAAATAAAATTCTTCAAATCGTTTATTCTCTCGATACCGACCGATAATGTTTAGTGGGTGAAAAACGGCGTCAAACAGGAGCAAAAAGGCTCGAATGCATCAAACTAGTCGCGAAGTGGGGGTCGCCCGCTACGCGACGCGCGAAAAATACAAGGTATACAGTTTTCCCCTCGCGTAGCGGGCGACTCCCACTCCGCGACTAGTTTGATGCATTCGAGCCATTTTGCTCCTGCTTGACGCCGTTTTTCACCCACTAAACATTATCGGTCGGTATCGAGAGACTATACTCGATAGGGTGATTGTTCATTATCCATGCCTAAATAACTGATTAGGGTTGAATGTTCTTCAGTTTTTGGATTCACCAAATCACAAAATTTTCAGAATCAAAGAAGTGGGCCAAGAGGTGAAAATCGGGAATATTTGGAGTCCTACCTCAGAACGGAACTAGACTCATGGAAAAGGGAGTGAGTAGATTCATAACCACAATTTTAACCATCCTTACAAAACGGCTCTTCATTTTCGAAACACTAGGCATTGGAGAATACTCAACCATTCACTCTTGGTCATATAGAGATTTTCTAGGTGATTTTGAGCGAGTGTCCTACTTAAAGGAGTGCTTTATCGTTTTCACAAATGTCTGTAATTTTCGAATTTTTAGCGATAATGTCAAAATGGGGTCAAATTTAATTCTGCTCGATAACCACCGAAATAATTATCCTAGAGACTTGAGATTTTCAGGGTGCCTTCGGTTCCCAAATGCCACGATAAAGTTCGTTAACCAGCCAAATGGTAAGAGGTATTCGATAAAATATGGCCATTCAAATTCATGTTTGCGGCCACATGTGAGATGTTCATTATAAGCCTAATTTAAAATTTTGTGGCCTTAGTATTCACGGAACCATAGTAAATGCAATTGGAATATTGAAAAGAAGGATATTTATATTTCCATAACAAGATATCAGACTCGAGTGAATTCATTTTGTGAATAAAAATTGATATACGTTCATGCGAAAATTCAAGAGGATCGCATCATCAGAATTTAATTTCTTTCTTAATTATGAACTTTTTCGAATAATTCCGTTTTGTTGATTGGATCGAGTTGAAATTTTGCAGTAAAAAGTTCAATGCCAATTCAAAGCAGTTCGCAAAAATTTGTGGTAGTTGCTTCAATGAAACCGCAGAAAAGTATATCGTTTTATTAAAAAAATTCTAATATTACTATGAAATACAGTAGAGACTCGATAATCCGGAGAACGATAATCCGGATATTTACTAGTCCGGATTGACGTCAAGATTGTATTATGTCCTTATAATCCGGATTGCAAGACTCAATAATCCGAATTTCCGATCGTTGCATACGTGGTTTACGGTTCTAACTTGTCGTAACTCAATTTCCATGACGACGATCGGACGTTCTTTTGGTATATAATAGTGTACAATGGTATAAGACAAGAAAAGTCAGACAAAAATAATCAATCAGTGAAATGGAATGGAATGTTTCTACCTCCAAACCATACAACTTTGATACAGCATATGGATCATAATGATATTAAATTAACAAAACTGAAATACCGAAAAGGCCTTTTAGTACATATTTTTTCGATCCTCGAAGACGGGGATAATGTTAGCAAATGCATTTAGAGCATAGATCAATTCGATGCAGTCTGTTTATTCCATAACTCATGGCAATTACTGATATTCAACTTCTGAAAGATATACAGGAGAAAGCTATTGTTCAGCATTCTTTTTCCCTTACAGTAGAAAACGTAAAATATCTAATTATTCCAAATAATATATTTGTTTTATGATTTCGATAATAAAGCCTATATTTATTTCAACCGTTTTTTTTAAATTGCATCTTAACTAAATTGTAAGACGCGGTATTCCGGATTCCTGATTAATCCGGATCAGCCCTTGCATTAATTGATCCGGATTATCGAGTCTCTACTGTAATCAGTTCCCAATTTGAACAGGTGCTCAGTATATCCAGAATTCACAATAGTGAATATTTTTTTGCAGGAACAAAGAAATGCTCAGCAAAATTGAAAGGCTGGAATTCGACGTTCAGAAATTACTGCAGATCGTGTCTGAAAATCTATATGGAAATGCCGATAATGAAATGAAATATCGAATGGGAAAACTCGAAGGTGTTATAGAAAATCAGTCTGCTATGTTGGGCTTATTACAGTCCAAACTTGGAGAGCATTCGAGAGCAATAACTTATATCAGTAGAAACGTCGGATCTAAGCTGGACGAGATACTGGAAAACAACAACAGATTTCGAGATGAAGTTAAAGGTAGTAATCAATAGCTTGAAGAATCATTTAAGATTCAGAAAGTTTCCAGACAGTTCACTAGAAGAAGGAATATGATTTCGCCAAAATCTTTCGTTTAATTTAGCAACTAAAGCACAAAATATAGCTGGTACCTACCTACGTCCTACACTACTGGAAAAAATTAAAGGATCAAAAAAAAATCCAATTTTTGCGGCCATTTTCAACATGCCGTAACTTTGAGAGGAAAGGTCGTATAAGGAATTTAAAAAAAGGAAATTGTAGCTCCGAGTGTCTAGTTTTTGGATTTGAACTTCAAAAATTTTAAATTTCAGTGGTTTTCGAGTAATGATAGAAAAATAAGGTACAAAAAAATTCTCAAAATTTTACCACTTTTTTTTCTTGTCTACGAGCGTGGAAATTTCATTTTTGCATAATCGTTATAATGATGGGATACTTTGTTAATTCAGCTTCAATTTATTTTTTCATTGAACTCAATACGTCCACTTCTCGCCGAGATATCGGTCTTCAAATGGAAAAGGATCCATTTGTCTTTGATTATCGATTTCTCAGCAACCAATGATCGCACAGAAAATTGAAGGAGGGTTTCGAGACTTTAAATGAACGCCGATTAAGGAACAACTATTGCTTATTCATAGAAAATTTTTTTTCTTCATGTCGCATCAATATAAAAATAAGGATCACGTTTTTTGCTCTGAGAAGCTCATAATCGTCAAAAAAAGGCAAAAAAGAATAGAGATAGTACATAAATTTCAAAAAAAGAAAAATAAACTAAACTAACAATAAAATTTTTATTAATTTGATAACGGATAAAAAATGGATCCTTTTCCATTTGAAGACCGAAATCTCGGCGAGAAGTGGACGTATTGAGGTCAATAAAAAAATAAATTAAAGCTGAATTAAAAAGTATCCTATCATTATAACGGTTATGCAAAAATAAAATTTCCACGCTCGTAGACAAGAAAAAAAAGTGGTAAAATTTTGAGAATTTTTTTGTTGCTGATTTTTCTATCATTACTCGAAAACCACTGAAACTTAAAATTTTTGAATTTCTAATCCAAAAACTAGACACTTGGAGCTACAATTTCCTCTTTTTAAATTCCTTGTACGACCATTCCTCTCAAAGTTACGGCATGTTGAAAATTGCCGAAAAATTTGGAATTTTTTTTTGATCCTTTAATTTTTTCCATTAGTAGATATACATATTATGCCGATCTGTTCTGAATGTAATCATTATATTCGGGCAGAACGAACGAAATATTTGACAGTTATTTCTTCATTACAGGTCCAGAAAACATAACATATATTCCAGATGAACTGAATATTCAGAAAGAAACTAAAGATTCAGCTACCATCAACACAGAAACTGATATTGAAGAAACCAAACGAGCTGAAGAGGCTAAGGATACTGCTGCTAAGAATACATATATGATGGCAGATTTCCTCGAAATCGCAGCCAATGAAAAAACTTTTTTTGATGAATACCACAAAAAGTTGAATAATCCAATTCAGCATTCTGGATCGGCACAGATCTCAGAATTATCTGAACTATCAGCGAGTGAACAAGAAAAACTTTTTCGAGAATTACCTGTCAATGCTATCAGTACGCCGAAAAAAAGAAATGCTAACTACGAAGGCTTCGATGAATTCGAACATATCGAATCTGCGATGTTGGCTAATAGGGAAACGCCGAATCTTCAACCTTTGGAACCAATTAAAGCCCATGAAGAAGAGAAAATCGTAAAAATAAGTGAAGAAAGCTTTGAAAACCCTCACTTAAGAAGTATACCAAGGTGTTGCACGATAACAATTGAGAAGGTCCCAGAAAGAGACTCAAACCTTCAAATAGTTGTTTTCGATGGTATTTCAAATAATAAAATACCTATTTGTTGTGCGATTCCAAGAAAACCAGCAGATGCACCCGAATCGGAACTTCTCCATGATAACAAGGAACAAACAAAACCCTCCACCTTACCATCTCATGAAAAAGTGGAACCATTTGACGATTCAACGAAGCCTAAAGATACAAACAGCATAAATGTAACTACAGACCTACCGAACTCTGAACTTCCCTTGCTAAGGTCTAAAACTTCAGATGAAACAACTTCTTTGTCAAGTAAAATTGAAGAAGCAATACCCCATGGAGTTGTTATGGAAGGAGGATCACATCCAACCCAACCAACGGACATGAACCCATTTTCTGTACTAGGAAAAACAGATATCGAAGAAGAACAAAATAAATATTTCACCAATAATTTGGAAAGAAGTTGGAAAGCAATTCCCGAATGTTGCAGAATCCGTGAAACGCCAGAAAGAGAAATCGTGCAGGAAGAAATCGCAAGTTCTAAAGCGCCGAAGAAAAATTTTATACAACCTGAAAAATCTGTAGACGAAATTATTTCAGATAAATTAATTATATATGGCTTAGAGACAGCACCAAAACCAATTACAGAAATATCAATAAAAATTCCATATGCAGAAGATCAAAGAGTAAATGAAAACGATATGGCACTACACATTGAAGATGCCAAGCATGAAATACCTTCAAACAATAACTATCAACTGTTGGAAGGACAACTTCATAAAGTAGTCAATGAATTAGACGATGTTCTAACTGCAACAAAACAAGAAACATCAGCATTGCATAGTTTGAAAGAAAAATTCGAAACAATAAATGACTTGTGGAGCCAAGATCTTCCGATAATCAAATCAAATATTGAGCTCACGAACAAAACATTGGGTGAAATGAAGAACGATATTCAAAATTTGAAACTGGATATGGAGAAGTTAATATCAGAACAAGAACAAAATAAACATCAAAACATTGTGATGAACGATTCATTGAGGAAACATAATGAAGAAGACACCAAAAAAGTGTTGGAAAGAGTGAAAAGTCTGGAAAAATTTTCTTGTAAATGTGGAACTCGTACTAAAAAAGACAAAATTTGTCATCCCTCAACAGGTTGCACATGTAAACATAAAATTAACGATGATTCTAAATGATGAAAGAACGAAAAAATTAATAAATAACGTAAGCAGAGAATAATTTTAATCGATTAAAATCAACCAATATTATCACCAATCAAAGCAAAATCCTTATTAGGACTCATCAGCATGGAATAGCTCTGTATGATACAAGGTTACAAGGTATTCTTGAACCTTAAAACGAAATGGCACCTTCTTTCAGGTATAAATATAGGTACCGAAGATAAAGATCCATACGAACGACCGTCTTCCATACCATAAACTTTGAACGAAGTCGCGGGATTTTTACCTTTTATCGTATTGACTTGCAGTTCCCAAATTGTACATCTTCAGTCAACGACGTAGGAACGCTCGGGGTAACGTCAGTTAGACACCGTAATACATATTAAACAGAATTTTATCGCTTATCATCGCCATGAGTTCATAAATAATGTAATCAGAGAATAATATTAAACTCATACCTCGGAGCTAATATCGTCCTCGTTCAAAGCAAAATATTATTCTGATCGTGGATTTTGCATTTATATACTTACTAGCGGCCCGCCCCGGCCGCGCACGGTAATATCTTCGAAAATATTCACTTAATCATACGTCTGAATAGTCTGAATTTTGGTACCCTACCCTATAAGTTAAGTAGTGTGATGGAATGTCGCTAAGTTTCGATCCAAGTAAAACTGTTAAATAAAGACAGTTGCATCAAAATTTTATCATAAATTCCCTAAATTA
Organism: Propylea japonica; assembly: GCA_013421045.1. NCBI lineage: Eukaryota > Metazoa > Arthropoda > Insecta > Coleoptera > Coccinellidae > Propylea > Propylea japonica. Next base: position 5,619,763 of record CM024248.1, on the reverse strand, counting down.
TGGCGCCTACCGACCCTCTAAGTTAGAAAAGTGATCAAATACTAACTTGAAGTCTTAGTAACACTCAGTTAAAAAAAACATCAAAATCATTTCAGTAGCTATGGCGTCATGCGCTTCTTGACACGATCACGCTAGATTTCCGCGGGAATGAGGTATTTTCCCGCCGTAAAAAGTAGCCTGTGTCCGTGCCTAGGTATGAATATTAATAGCCCATATCCTTTTCTAGGTTACTATCTATTACGTTACTAAATTTCATCAAAATCCATTCAGCCGTTCAGGCATGATAGAGCAAAACTCCCAGCAAAAACCATAAAAAATTACTAACTCAATTCAGTTTTCTGCCTACCTCCTACCCCCTAAGTACGATGACGTGATCATTTTGATCTCATTTCGGTTTTAAGGTAACCATCTATAACCTTACTAAATTTCATCAAAATCTGTTCAGCCGTTTAGACGTGAAAGAGTAAAAGTCCCAACAAAAATGACTAAAAATCACTAACTCAATTTAGTTATCTGCCTACTGCCTACCCCCTAAGAACGATGGCGTGATTATTTATAGCCTATGACCATTTCTAGGTTATCATCTATCACCATACCAAATTTCAACAAAATTCGTTCAGCCGTTTAGGCGTGAAAGAGTAACAGGCAGACAGAGTTACTTCCGCATTTATAATATTAGTATGGATTTGGTATCAATCTCAAGTCCTATACAAAATTTTGAGGCATTGGCCTCCTTGCTCCACCAATGAACGAGCGCACGAAAGCACCTTCTCAGGGCTTTTCTAATTTTTTTTTCAAAGTTAACTTCAATTCAATTGTTTGTAGATATCAGATATTCAGAAATAAAAGGGATTGAGCTCTGAGGTATTAGGAGTTTTACTTCTTCTGGGTCCTTGGCATAGAAATATAATATAAGTATATTCCGAACAGACAGACGGACGGATGGACGGCCCCACGGACAGAATTAAATTTGACCATGAATTCGTCGTCAGGTAGTCTAACCCTATCGTTTGAGACCATTTTCGGCTCAAAATTAGAAAATTACAGATATTTCGATAAAACGACTCGTTTAAGTAGAACGATCGCTCAAAAATAGATTGTTCTTATTATTCTCTTCCCCTTTACCTTCTAGTTGTAACAAATCACCTTTTTCAAATTCAAAATTAGTCTTAATTTTCACTAGTGTGGCCCGTACAGAGTTCTGTTCGAATAAATTTAGTTGCAAAATCGCTACGCCAATGTTTCCTTTCAAATTTGACTTTCAATCAAACCTAACCCAACCTTAAAATTGTTCTAATAACTGAAAAGGTTCGTGAACGAATAATGATAAACACCACAAAAACAAACTGATCGCATCGTGGAACAATTTTCCCATCAGTTTTGAAGGCTTTGTTTGATACCTACCTTGATTCCTAAGCAAATTTCAAATTCAGAAGTTTCCAAACAAAGTATTAACCATGAGTGCGAAATATAAATTTATGATGTCAAGAGTTCTATTTATTTTCGGTAGTAAATGCGATTTATTATATGTTGGTTCAAGATATTCACCTACTTGCAATGCATGGTAAAATTTGATTTTTGATTCGCGCTTTATCAATGTGTTGAGTTGTTTTATGTAGTGATAGTGTCCTCCCGAAATAATTCATTTACGAAAGTGAGTTGAGCTTGATATACTTTTATAGATATACAGGGTGTCTGTAAAAAAATGCAAGGGACTAAGGGAGATCATTCCTCGATGAAAATGAGCAGGGGTAGCTCATATAATTTTTTTTCGAAATCGACCCCCCAAGATACAGCCTTTGGAAAGCGATGACGAGTTGACTGTTTTAATTTTTTTTAGGAGTCCTAAAGAAGACTGATTTATGAAACTATACATAATATGATTCATTAAGAAAATGTTACAAACATTTTTTTATTATGGATCTCATAGCTTAATCATTGGAGGTTGAAAGTAACAACTCCTTATGATTTTCCATCAAAAATTATTTTTGTGGGATAATTTTCGATAAATGAAAATCTCCTATGGTTTCCAATTGAATTCTAGACAAAAAAGTCCTTTGTAAAATTTCGAAACAGTCGATACTTTTCTCGGAAAAAATAATATTCCATTTCATCGTATGTTCTATAGAATGAATATTCTATGATATTGTTTATGCTCAAAAGTAGTTTTGTCAATTATGCTTATTGATCGAAATAAAGATCTATCGGTGAAATTAAAATATCACGGATATAATTTCCTTCCGAAAAAGTGATTAAACCTTCAGAAAGATTTATAGAACATCTTCATCTCCTGTCATAGACATACAATATCTTAGAATATTCATTCTATGGAACACTTATACGATGAAATGGAATGAACAGTGATCATAATTGCTTGTAAGTTTTTATTCTTTCCGAGAAAAGTATCGCAATTTTGCAAGAGACTTCTTTTCTCCAGAATTGAATGGGAAACCATGAGAGAATTTTATTTTTCGAAAATCTATCCCACGAACACAATTTTCGAACGAAAATCATAGGGGGTGGTTATTTTCAACACCTAATTAAAAAGTTATAAAATCTAAAAAAAAAAATAAACCAATAGCGATAATTTTGCTTATTCATATAAATGAAAGTGCGCTTCCTCTGGTATCATCAAGAAAAACTGGTTCTCATAATTTTCTATTGATTTATCGGAAATTTCTCCATGGAAAATTAAATTGCAACTATTGACCTATATGAATGTGTCACAACAATTTCGAAAAACACATTATTATTTCCACAATGCACTATGAAAAATAAGCGACACCAGGGGCCTATTCCACCAAATACTCTGCCAGTTTTCACTTTTCAAATGAATTACGTTCCACGAAACGCATTCATAATTGAAAAGTGCAATGTAAAAAGTCATGTGCAAAATGAAAAGCATTTCACAGAAATTAAATATTTGGAGAAATGTTGTATAACATAATTAATTTTCACTTTTGAAATATGTCTGAAGGCAAAGTACAAAGTGAAAAGTTGCAAAGTATTTTGTTGCAATAGGCCTCAGATGCCTAACCTTGTAGGTATTTTTGAAGTCAATGATTTAAAAGATATTATTCTTATTATGTTCTTTCGCACAACTCTATACAGGGTGTTTCCTAAACATGCGGCAAAAATTCAGGGGATTGTTCCTTGGACTATTCTAAGAATATTTTGTCCTTTGATGATTTTTGAAAAACCTCTTTGTTTCGAAGATACAGGGGAAACAAAATTTTATATAATAACATTTTATTATGAAAAATTACATGAAAATTTAATTTAACCTACAAAAACTGTTGAAAATGACCACCTTTAGCCAGTGTATAGCGATGCATAATAGTCAAAGATAAAATGTTAATTGCTAATAAGTACATCACAAAACGAATTCAAATGAAAACCGTGTTTAATCTGTATTCCTTTACCATCTGAACTTATCAATTTTAAGTCAAAAAACTGGCCGTTTTTAGTAATTGGAATGTTGTTGAACAAATTTAAAAATAAATTGTACCTACTTAGTAAACACAGTGTGGTACGCATTTTTATTTAAACTATTATTAATTTTAAAAATATGAAAAATGTTGTTCGCCCTGTATCTTCGAAACAAAGAGGTTTTTCAAAAATCATCAAAGGACAAAACATGCTTAAAATAGTCCAAGGAACAACCCCCTGAATTTTTGCCGCATGTTTAGGAAACACCCTGTATAATTATTCACATGTGTTATTTCCACCACAATCAGACTCATTTCGCACCTTTAGGAATTTTCGTATTCACGTCGAAGTATGACCAAATAACAATCATCTTGTTCTTTATTGAATAAAAAAATATTTTTGAAGCTATGAATTAATTGCAAGGATATTCAGAATATTGAATCCTGAATTTAAAACTACTGGTGAAATACCATTTCCATTTTCACAACAATAACATGATCATTTCATCATAATGAGTCAATATCAGTATCCTTGGATGAGCTCAACATAAGAGCAGGTATATGATGATCGTAAGGTACATATTATGTACCTATAGTTTATAAATTTCGAACGCTTAATTCCAGAATACACAAAACTCCATCGTAATATTTGTGTGTTCCTCGTTTCTTATCATGTACAGGGTGTATTGTGAATTCAAAGAGTTTGAGATTTCGAGATACAGTAGAGACTCGATAATCCGGATCAATTAATGCAAGTGATGATCCGGATTAATGAGGAATCCGGAATACCGCGTCTTACAATTTAGTAAAGATGCAATTTAAAAAAACGGTTGAAATAAATATAGGCTTTATTATCGAAACCATAAAACAAATATATTATTTGGAATAATTAGATATTTTACGTTTTCTACTGTAAGGGAAAAAGAATGCTGAACAATAGCTTTCTCCTGTATATATTTCAGAAGCTGAATATCAGTAATTGCCATGAGTTATGGAATAAACAGACTGCATCGAATTGATCTATGCTCTAAATGCATTTGCTAACATTATCCCCGTCTTCGAGGATCGAAAAAATATGTGCTAAAAGGCCTTTTCGGTATTTCAGTTTTGTTAATTTAATATCATTATGATCCATATGCTGTATCAAAGCTGTGTGGTTTGGAGGTAGAAACATTCCATCCCATTTCACTAATTGATTATTCTTGTCTGATTTTTTTTGTCTTATACCATTGTGCACTATTATATACCAAAAGAAGGCCTGATCGTCGTCATAGAAATTGAGTTACGACAAGTTAGAACCGTAAACCACGTATGCAACGATCGGAAATTCGGATTATTGAGTCTTGCAATCCGGATTATGAGGACATAATACAATCTTGACGTCATTCCGGACTAGTAAATATCCGGATTATCGTTCTCCGGATTATCGAGTCTCTACTGTACATGCAACACATTTCTAACGAAAGAGGAGAGATGAATTTATGCATTAATGAAATGAAACCAATAGCCCTCAAGATATCCAAATTGGATATACCGTTTTCACAATATGAACAAGCGCGCAAAAGCTTCCGACTTCACGTCAGTGCTTTTTAAATCCTGTATTTAGAATCTACCACTTAAAACTGTTCTAATTACTATGCAGTGAAAGCGAACTGGTCGAAATTGTATTAGAAAATACCTGCTGACGTCACAATTATCTATATTTATTCTATTGAACAGTAATCAACTTTTCGCGGTAGAAATAATGTTGATAATACCAGACGTTTCCAATGAAATTATTCACAAATATAAACGCATTTCAGTGAGAAAGTTCTCAACCAGTAGCGGGCAGTTCAGACATGTGAAGAAAAGCTACCTCCAGAGAATCCAAATAACACAATGGATTGGGCAGTACAAGAAGTTCGATTTTATATCGGATTTGGTTGCTGGTTTGACTGTAGGAATGATGCTGATACCACAATCTATAGCCTATGCTGGAATAGCGTCTTTGCCAGCCCAATATGGTTTGTACACAGCTTTCGTAGGTGCTTTCACCTATGTTATATTCGGTACTATAAAACAAGTTTGTATTGGTCCTACTAGTTTGCTGGCTATGTTGACCTTCACCTACCTGGAAGGTTTTCCTATAGACTTTGTTATTTTCCTTTCTTTTGTGGCTGGATGTGTCGAGCTGGCGATGGGTCTGCTCAATTTAGGTGAGTGATATTTTTAAAATTCGACAGGTAAGTGGACAGAACCGAATTGAAAAGTCTTTCATCTGCGTCTCGAAAGGTTTTTATCGTTTTGCGCGTCAAAAAATGTTTTCAAAATATGTCATTTTCAGAAATTTACTTCACAGCTCACGATGCTGAATCGGGATTTACTCAAACGTCATGGATAATCATTAGGTTCCTAAGCTCACATGATAAAAAAAATGGTATACTATACAGGATGTTTACTTTTGAAGCGGACAAACTTCGAGAGGTGATTATACAAGTGATTTGCAACAAAAAATGTCATATAACACATGCTCGAAATGTTGACGGTTATTCTTCAATTTAACTCATGGGATGCTCACGGTCCCCTTCTCCAAAGAGGTGACCGCGAGGGCACTAAGTTCTACTTCGACGAACCCTACAGGGTAATTGTTCCTGACAGAGATCTGTAGTCTTCATCAAACAGGCTTCTTAGTCCTGAAGGTCCCACGTGGTTCACGGCTCTGTCACAACAACAGGGTCTGGTGCCGGAATCGTGGGTCCTCACTTCAATCAGGCTATCCCTCTGGGGAAGGACTGTTCCATTGTGCAGGCTGAGCTATTTGCGGTTCTTGCATGCGCACTAGAAAATATTCGCAGGGGAGTCTCTGGCCAGCACATTTACATATGTTGCGACAGCCAGGGAACTCTGAAATCTCTATCCGATGTTAGAGTTGATTCTCTTTTGGTAGAAGAATGCAGGAAAGCTCTGCGTGGGCTGGGCTCTGATAACTTTTTGAAAGTAATCTGGTGTCCGGCTCACGCGGATATACCTGGTAACGTTAAGGCAGATGAACTGGCTAGGCGGGGAACCGGATTAGCATTTGTTGATCCGGAGCCTGCGCTGCCAATCTGTCGCACATGTATCAGAAGTTTCTTCAGGAACTGGCTGAACAGGGAATTTTCCTCGGAATGGAGCGCGGGTGTTGGCCTGAGGTGGTCGAGGATTCTCATTGAAAGACCGTCCCGCGACCTGAGGTCAATAGACTTCTGTTGCTGGAGAGGAAACAACTCGGTCTGGTGACTGGTGCATTGACTGGTCACCTGTTTAACAAACATTTGAAGAGAATGGGATTAACGAGATGCTCCCTATGCCGGTGGTGCTGGAGCACTGATGAAACGGTTGAGCATATTTTGTTCAACTGTGCCAACCTAACTGAGTTAAAGTCAACACACCTAGTTAATCCAACACCTACTATCCCAATGGTGAGAGGGACCACTCCTGGCAGACTCGCGACATTTCTGTCTTTGTGTCTGAAGAGCTGAGTCTCTATAGGACGATGCGGGTGAACAATGGGCCACTAGGCCTCAGTTCGGCCGAAAGGCACCGCGCGGAGAAGAAGGAGAACGTGAAAACCACAAGGCTCTATCTTAAATAACGAGCGAGAAACCTGGCTGTCTCACCCGAAATGTTCCGAAAATCTTAGTCCTTTTGCGAAGTTTATTTCGTTTACCGTTAGATCCATCAATTGTTCTGAGGCTTGGTTTGGGTTTTTTAGCGGCTAATTTGTTTTATAGAGAATGGGTTGCTAGCCCCAACCCTCTCCTTTCATCCGGGCTTGGGACCGGCTACTTCGGACTTTCAACTACTAAATCCACCCATTGACCTCCGTAGGCAGAGTTAAGTAGTTTCGGAACTGAAAAGCGCATTTCTGAGCGAAATACTTCAATTTTGGGAAGATATTAAATGAGAAATTTTGACGCTATATCATTTCTATTTTATTTTATTCAATTTATTGTAAGTGATGTATTCCAGGTTTTTTGGTGGATTTCATTTCACCCCCTGTATGCACTGGCTTCACCGCTGCCATTTCATTCCTGATAATGGCTTCTCAAATCAAGTCTATACTTGGATTGAAGATACATACTGCACACAATTTTGTTGAGCTGGTGATAACGATAGCTAAGAATATTGGATCAATGCAAATGGCTGACACAATTCTCGGAATAAGTGCTATTGTGTTTCTGTTCTTACTGAAGGTAGGGGGATTTTATATTTTTATGCATTTTGTAAAATTCAAATCCGACAAGTAGCCGAGTATCAAGACCTTCTTGAAAAAAGTAAGTCGAATTCGGAAAACTGCGATTGTGCAAAAACTATTTATCCGACAGCTTTGTAAATGTGCACCAATAAAGTATATAATAGTTATTTAATAAACTAGGTTATTAAAGACAGCGACTAATGGTCAAGATATTTTAAAGCGTGAGCGGAGCGAACGCTTTAATAGTTCGAGACCATTAGTCGCTCGATTAATAACCGAGTTTATTACAAGATTTTTCCGACGATCTCAATATGATTTGTGTATGAATTCTTGATTGAAATACATTTTCATTCTGCACAAGACATAAATTTGTCATAATGAAATTTCTATGTATCTATCTATGTTCCAGTAGAGTTTTGACATTTCTCGTAGTGCTTCTGAATACTTTGTGAACGGTTGCCATGAGGATTGCACATTAAAATAGCCAAAAAATTGAGCATTAAAATGGGTCATTAATGATCAATTTCGTACACATTAAAATCACCTTTTATTTCAAGGTCGGCGGAAAAGTATATTTAAATAGCTACTTAAATTCAGAGCAACTTCGCTTCATCTCAGAAATTGACCAAGTTATGAATTTTCCAAAAATTGATGTTTTTTTCCAGTTTTTTGGACTTTTCTCGGGAACTAATTATCCGCTTGAGACGTGTCACCTCTAATTTTTTTTGTTTTTGAATTCTCTACAAAAAGTGCCCTAACTACTTTTCGATCAGATCAATACTTCACGTTTTATAAGCGAAAAAGCAAAATTTTGGATTTTTTTGGCTATTTTTCGCTTCTCAAAAAAAAAACCTAAGACGATTCAGGAGTGGAATTTATCATGAAAAAATGTAGAAACTACCTATTGCATGACTGCACAGTCAGATTTCAGGTAGTATTTTTGTCACGTAAAAAACCTCTATTGCTTGGCTTAGCAGGCCAATTCAATTCTTGGATATCAACCTCGGCCAAATACTTCCCGAAAATTAAATCCCCTCCATAACATATTTATGAATCAGCAAAATTCATCGATTTATCGGGTGGATCGATTATTTTGCCGGTGAGTGCAGAACAAAGAAATGTTGCATTCTGATCAAAAATTCCATCTTTCTAATCTAGTCCGGTCTATTTAGACCAAAAAATGAGAGTGAAGTTACATAAAGTCCCAACAAGCTGAATTTCAGGGAATTGTTCAAAATATAATTATAAACAATGTCTAAAAGTTCCCCATCATTCCCCTGTAAGGAAAAAATTTAATTCAAGGTCAAAGGTCAAAAAAATGAGTTTTTCGCGATTTTCAGCAAAACGGTAAGTTTTATCATGAAAGTACCTCAGACAAAAATTGTAGATCATAAAATTATCTATAAAAAATGTATCACTACTTTTTTTCTTACGAGCCACCGTTTCTCAGATATAACGATTCAAAAAGTTATAACTACGCGCTAAGTACAATACCTCATAGGTGGCGTGGAAACGTGTGCATATTATGACGATAACGACTTTTATAACTTTTGAATCGTTATATCTCAAAAACGGTGGCTCGAAAGAAAAAAAGTATTGATACATTTTTCATAGATAATTTTATGATCTACAATTTTTGTCTGAGGTACTTTTATGATAAACTTACCGTTTTGCTGAAAATCGCGAAAAACTCATTTTTTGACCTTTGACCTTGAATTAAATTTTTTCCTTACAGGGGAATGATGGGGAACTTTTAGACATTGTTTATAATTATGTTTTGAACAACTTCACAGAAATTCAGCCTGTTGGGACTTTATGTAACTTCGAATGTCTAAATAGACCGGGCTAATCTGTTTATTTGTTTCAGATGCTAAGTAATGTGAGGGTGAAAAACCTGGCGTTCAAAAAGATATTATGGTTCCTTTCAATTTCAAGGAATGCCCTCATTGTTGTCATCACCTCTACAATTGCTTATTACTACTGCAAGATCGATGGTGAAGCCCCATTTGCACTTTCTTCTAAAGTTCCGTCAGGCTTACCAAAATTTTCTTTTCCGAAATTCTCTGTAGTCCACAACAACCAAACGTTCTATGTGTTTGATATGCTGCACACCCTAGGCACTGGTATATTAGTGGTACCAATATGTGCAATATTGACAAACGTGGCTATAGCTAAATCTTTCGGTGAGTATTTCAACACAAAAGTAGTAGACTACAGGCCCGTGTTGAAAAAATTATGGGTCATTTGAACCACCAGGTGACCTATCTTAAACGATATAAGAGCATAAAATAATAAGATTCAGCACTATGCCGTCACTTGTAAGCTGTCCAACTAAGCGCAGGTAAGAATTCGAAAGTACAGGTAGAGTGGGTACATTTTGGTCACATAGTTTTGTACGGCATTCTTACCATCGATAGATCCGTGAAAAATAATAAGAAAACGCGTAGCGCCGTAAAAAAATGAGGAGCCACAAAGTCGAATTTTTTTTTTCATTTTCCGACAATTACCAGGGTAAATTTGGTCATTTGATTTTGTACGGCATCTATGTCATACTATTTCAATACTGCTTCTAATCCATTATCCCGCATTGCCGTACAAAAATCATGCGACAAGGGGAAAAAAATCTAGGGTTGCAATCCCCTCTCTTTCCGCAGTCCAGGGGGTGATTTGACACAACATGAAATAAATTTATTTTGAAAGTATATGCAAAGATAATATTTTTCATATGCCGTACATTTTCGTTGGTTCAAAGGGGTAAAATGAAAAAATCCATTTATTTGTACTAATTTTCATAGTCTTTTCGTGATTCTAGGTTCCTAGTTAGAAACTATGTTGAATATGGGTTTGTATACTATCCCTTTATACCAAATATAGACATATTGTCACTGATAATTCCAAAATACAACATATTTTTGAGAAGTACTCATGACACTGAAGTTTGCAGTACAAAATCATGTGACAAGGGGTACTTTCGAATTCTCACCTGCACTCAGTTGGACAGCTTACAATTGACGGCATAGTGCTGAATCTTATTATTTTATGCTCTTATATCGTTTTAGATAGGTCACCTGGTGGTTCAAATGACCCATAATTTTTTCAACACGGGCCTGTAGTCTATAGCAATATTATTCAAAATGATGAAAATTATTACTGCAAGGGCCGAAATTAACCTGTTAACCACACGAAATCGCCATAACAAATAGAGATCCAGATCTGTATTATTACTTTTTCAACTTTTTTCAGCTTCTGGGGTAATCGTAGATGCCTCTCAAGAGATGATAACTCTAGGACTATGTAATATATTTGGATCATGTGTTCAAGCATTGCCCTCTAGTGGAGCATTTTCCAGGTCAGCAGTCGCCAATGCCAGTGGTGCTAGGACTCCAATGCAAGGTCTTTACTCAGGTAAATGAAAAAACCTGGAATTTCCGCTTGAATAATTCCATTCCATCACCGGATATCAGACCAATCTTAGCCTGACTGTAGTGTAATGAAAACAGAATTGGCAATGAACATGATTATCTGCCGAAATTGTATTTTAATTTCAATTTCAAAAAGAGCTCTTATGATGTATTCAATTCTGAACTTCTGAATGCAAAATTCATCTGCGTGTGTTTTGACCTGCATTACCGCTCATCGAATAATATACTATTATTCCACTAAAGTGAATTTCCAAGGCGTCATTACGAGGTCGGATCTTCGTTAGGAGGGCCGCTAGGAAAAAAAAATATGTCATCCTGTCACCCTGTATAATCTTTGTTTTTTTCTTTGAACAGCTTCTTTACGTGCAGCATTTGACGAATAGATATGGAATTAGAATACTTCACACTTTTCGTGATTTTGGGATATCTTCAAAACAAAACTTGTTCAAAACATAATTATAAACAATGTCTAAAAGTTCCTCGTCATTCCCCTGTGAGGAAAAAATTTTATTCGAGGTCAAATGTCAAAAAAATGAGTTTTTCGCGATTTTCAGCAAAACGGTAAGTTTTATCATAAAAGTACCTCAGACAAAAATTGTAGATCATAAAATTATCTATAAAAAATGTATCAATACTTTTTTTCTTACGAGCCACCGTTTCTGAGATATAACGATTCAAAAAGTTATAACTACCTCATAGGTGGCATGGAAACGTGTGCACTGTGCATATTATGACGATAACGACTTTTATAACTTTTTGAATCGTTATATCTCAGAAACGGTGGCTCGTAAGAAAAAAAGTATTGATACATTTTTTATAGATAATTTTATGATCTACAATTTTTGTCTGAGGTACTTTTATAATAAAACTTACCGTTTTGCTGAAAATCGCGAAAAACTCATTTTTTTGACATTTGACCTCGAATAAAATTTTTTCCTCACAGGGGAATGATGAGGAACTTTTAGACATTGTTTATAATTATGTTTTGAACAACTTCACAGAAATTCAGCTTGTTGGGACTTTATGTAACTTCACTCTCATTTTTTGGTCTAAACAGACCGGACTAAAACTAAAAATGAATAGGACGAAGTCTTATTCCAAATTCAGTAGTTATTCTACCAAGGTGTGACGACATAACTAATTGCTCGCGTGTAGATTTCTACTATTGTTTTCTGCTTTCTAGTTCCTAGAGGAACAACAGCGTGCTTTTTTGCCTAAATGTTTATAATTTTGTAAGAGTTTTCAGATAATTACCTATTTTGTTTGTTGCGGAACGGTAATAATTTTAGCGCTGAGCTTTCTGACTCCTTATTTCTACTATATCCCGAAAGCCACACTGGCTGCTGTATTAATATCAGCAGTATCGACGATGATCGATTTTTCCTTATTACCTGTATTGTGGAGAACAAACCGTAAGTATGGACTCTTTTCTGTCAAATAGTGGGAAAAATTGTATGCTCATTGGTCACGGATTCTTCGTCAGTGAGTTCAACCAAGTCGTTTGAGACCACCCCGGCCCAAAATTCGAAAAATACAGACTTTTGGGCATAATGATAGTAACCTGATCCCTTAGCAACAAGTGCGCAAAATAGTTATTTTCCTAACAAGTGCGGAAAGTGATATTTTCCCGCACGAAACTGCCGTTACCCAAACGACGCGAAGCGGAGTAAGCAGTTGAGTGCGGGAAAAACACTTTCCGCACGAGTTAGGAACAATATTTTTTCTACAAGCGCTTATACGAGATTGATTTCAACACTCAGATCAAATGTGAATTGATCATTCTAAATACACATGAATGACAAAAGTCTCTGACAAGTCTTATTCACATGCCGTTTCCATAGTAACGTCGTCGGTGGCATAGAGATATATCATTATTCAGTTTATTCTTAGAAAAAGCGTGCGAGAAAAACCCTTGCTAATCCATTACCACACGCATTTGCGTGCGGTAATGGAATAGCAGGGGTTTTTCCCACACTGTTTGGCAATGTGACTCTTTACGAATTGAAATACGTGCGGGAAAGAGAATGAAAGTGCACGCTTGTAGAAAAACCAGTTTTTCATCATTCAAAATAATTTATTTTTCAGGCATCGATTTTTCGCTCTGTATAACAACATGTTGTGTAGGAGTTATATACGGAGGAGACATAGGAATAACAGTAGGAGCAGTTCTAAACTTGCTGGTGTTACTAAAGGACTGGTCTAGACCGAGAATAATCATAAAAATGTGCTCGGTTAGTATAAAATATAATTATGTAGATGTTCGGATAAGTTTCCGCGGTTTGATATGTATTAGGAAAGTTCCGGGTAGAACCGCTTCCATTGTTTAGTATTGTTCGACGTTTCGGCATCGATTTTGATGCCATCACGGAATGCTTTGGCATACGAGCCTAAGGAGATAATGTCTTGGGCGAGAAATTTATAAGAGTGAGGAACTAGCCTCGTTGAAGCCTTCACAGTTATTAGATTTCATTAGATTTCTGGAACTGGAAGGCGAGCTATGAAGAGTTTGGCCAGAACAGCTCTGTAAGGGGGTACAATAGACCTTAAGGTCGCAGTGAACTTTAACCCCTCTTTAAACAAAACTAAACTACGTAACATGTAAATCTCTAATTTTCAACTGTTCAACTAGGCGGATAAATTCTCTGTCTGGTGCATTGTATATCGTATGTTTCCAATATAAATTTCCAAATCTGAATTATCGAAACAGTACTGTATGGGTGGAATGATGGAACTCATGAAATTTCAGTTCACGTTGTTATAGGCATTTAACAACTGCTAAATTTTCCTCATTTTTCAGTTTGGAAAATCTGGTAACAATTACATTCTGATGAAACCCGAATTAGGGTTATGTTATCCTGCTAGAGATTATCTGACTGAAAAGGTTATAGAAGCACAATCTCAACATGAAAATTTACCTATAGTTATAGACTGTACCAACATTCTCAAGATTGATTACGCTGCAGCAGAAGTAAGTTGAATAATATTTTCATGACCAAGCATAATGTTATACAAGGTTAGGCATCTGGTTCATCTATTTTTAAAAGTTCGTTGTGGAAATATTGATTTGTTTTTGACAATTGTAGTGACACATTCCTATTTGTCAATAGTTACAATTTAGCACACTTTCTTTCAAGCGGATATGTGAATATGCAAAATTATCGTCATTGGTTCGACAATCCGCAACAGGACAAAATCGTATTTGGTTCCAACAAGATGGGGCTACCGCACATACAGCACGACAAACTCGAATTCCTTTTCAAGAAATGTTCCCTGGTCGCTTGATATCAAAATTTGGTGACATAACATGGCCAAGTAATTCCCCTGATTTGACGACTAGTCATTTTTTTCTCTGGGGATATCTTAAGAAAAAGGTTTATGAAAGACGTCCCAATAACATCCATAACTCAAAATACGTATTTTAGAATAAATGAATAATATTGGAGTAGAATTGTTGGAACAAAGTATGCTAAATATTAGGTACCGATTACAAAAATGTACAATCAAGGAAGCCATTTAAAGGATGTTATTTTTAAACATGAATTGCACATAATAATATTATTGTTATTTTTCATAATTTTGTTTCGATAAAATGTTTTTTGCTCTCAGAAGAGATTTTTGAAAATGGGTGACACCAAATGCCTAACCCAGTACATACTACTACGTTTTTGACTTTTTTCGGAAAAGTTAAAGTGTCATCTAGCTTCAATATTGTCAATTTTTTCGATGATGTCAAGGTAGTAGAGATCGGACGTTATTTTATTTCTCCGTCGATCTAAAAATAAAAGGTGATTTCAATGTGTGTAATTGATCATTAATGACCCATTTTAATGCTCAATTTCTGGTATTTTAATGTGCAATCCTCATGGCAACCGTTCACAAAGTATTCAAAAGCACTACGAGAAATGTCAAAACTCAACTGGAACATAGATACATAGCAATTGTTTTATGTCAAATGAAAGTCTTGTGCAAAATGAGAATGTATGTTCTCATTTTGAACAAGACTTTCATTTGACATAAAACAATTTCTATGTATCTATGTCGCTCGATTAATAAATCGAGCGACTAATGGTCTCGAACTATTAACGCGTTGAAATATCTTGACCATTATATAATCGCTGTCTTTAATTACTAGTTGCTTAAATAACTATTAGTGTCTTATTTAGTTTATCAGTTGTTGTTTTCGTTATTTTCATTGACACAAATAGATAAATTTTGATTTTTAATTTTACAACTTTTTCAGGCATTAAAATACCTACTAGAGATGAACAATGAGAACCAAGTGAAGCTCGTTTTAATAAATCTGAATGTTCGTGCTCGGGAGACTCTGGAGAAGTTAACCAAGACTGAAAAGATCCAATATTGCCACAGTAGCGATACGCTTTACGATGAAATATTCGAAATGGTACAGGGAAACGAATTCGAAAAACCACTTCTAGAATGTTGATATACTTATACTCAGTATTATACTATTGTGAATTTTTTGACTGATTAACTGTAGAATTAAAAATTTGTTAATGAAATGCGTTTAGTTTTTGATGCCATGTCTCTAAAGGAGTTTTCAGAAACTCGGGTTAACTCGATCCCTAACCTTCGCGTTCGTTTACCTAACCCGAATATCCAACCCGTGCGGATATACCTGGTAACGTTAAGGCAGATGCAGATGCACTGGCTAGGCGGGGAGCCGGATTAGCATTTGTTGGTCCGGAGCCTGCGCTGCCATTCTGTCGCACATCTGTCAGAAGTTTCTTCAGGAACTGGCTGAACAGGGAATTTTCCTCGGAATGGAGCGCAGGGGTGGGCCTGAGGTGGTCGAGGATTCTCATTGAGAGACCGTCCTCGCGACCTGAGGTCAATAGACTTCTGTTGCTGGAGAGGAAACAACTCGGTCTGGTGACTGGTGCATTGACTGGTCACCTGTTTAACAAGCATTTGAAGAGAATGGGATTGACGAGCTGCTCTCTATGCCGGTGGTGCAGGAGTACTGATGAAACGGTTGAGCATATTTTGTTCAACGGTGGGAACCTTACTGAGTTAAGGTCAACACACCAAGGAAATCCAACACCTTCTATTCCTATGGTGAGAGGGACCACTCCTGGCAGGCTCGCGACATTTCTGTCTTCATGTCTGAGGAGCTGAGTCACTATAGAACGATGCGGGTGAACAATGGGCCATTAGGCCTCACTTCGGCCGGAAAGGCACCGCACAGAGAAGAAGAACCCTGGAGAGAGTTGAAAATGACCATAAGGTTGTTGTGGCCAGCATCTCAATTAGTGGTGACTCTTTTTGACTGCTCGTTTTTGCGACCTTCTTAACCTATATATCAAGGAAAGCGAATAAGGTCCTTTCTTCGATATGGGACATAACAAGTAGAGTTTATTCAGATGAAAATTTAAGGGGATGAGCATGGGAAGGAATTGCCCTCAAATTCAGTGAAGATAACAGTGATTGTTGTCGTTATAAAATCACACACTGTGTATAGTGCATTGTCCACAATTGATGTGGAACTGATAAGGAACTATAAATAAAATAAATAAAATAACAATATACTTCCATTCTATTCATAACCATAAGTACAGCACATAAAAAATGACTTTACAGCTTACTCATTGATACATATGTGGAGAGCTAACCTATTGTAAATCTTGATATAAATATACTCATACTAAAATTGTTTTGCACCCAGTGTTTTCAATATTT
This sequence comes from Propylea japonica, assembly GCA_013421045.1. NCBI lineage: Eukaryota > Metazoa > Arthropoda > Insecta > Coleoptera > Coccinellidae > Propylea > Propylea japonica. The sequence goes on along the minus strand of CM024248.1, from coordinate 5,603,000 downwards.
CCTCGTATGATATCCAGAACGTTAATGACCAAGGTGCCATCCTCAACCATATAGGAAAGAATCCTTTGTATATTGCAGGAAATCCTTCATTTTTTATTGTACTTACTAAACAGTCTATAGATCCTTTGTATATCATTCCCCTGAAAGGATATTTAACTTAGTTCAAGTGTCTATTGTCGAATATAAAGAAAAAGTTATATGGCAGTTATTATTTATCATGAAAAAAAGGAATACAAAAGCACCGAAAAGGAATATAAGAACTTTCTCACGTTTATCTACATTATCCCCAAAAGATTTTATTACAAATGGTGTTGGTTTTATATGTTTTATTCAAAAAAAATCGGCAACCTCTTAAAAAAACACCCGTTACAACCTTAAAAGGGTCTATCGTAATATCGATATCACGTATTACGTTATTATTTGATCGCACATGATCGATTTTCTACATATATTTCCTCGTAAAATAAACCTTTATTTGTTGTGAAATTTACCTTCCAAATTCATCTAGTGGTTGGTTCATCACTCTTGTCTTGACTACATCAGCAGGGGTACCCAAAGCAGCAGCTACTAAGCCTGCACAAGCACTGGATAATAAATGGCACAAATGATTATCTTCAAGTGAAGTGTTCCTCAGTATAAATCTTTTGGCAGTATCATACGTCGTCAGATCCCCAAGATTGACTAATGCGGCTCTTTGTACGTTAGGTATTGAACCTAAAAAATTAAAATAAAGGTTTTGAAAAGAAATGTTATCACTAGTTAATTTATAAATGCTTTGCATCTTACTCTAGACTCTAGAGCCTGGTTGATTACAATAAGTACTATTGACGCGTAGGGGCAAATCTATGTTCTTACTCTGAGGTAAGTACCATCAAGGTAAAGGAAGTGGAGGTAGCCTAACGTTTAACAAGTGTCACGTAAACAAAACAACACAAAACAAAGAAGGGCCACACCACCCATGCAACCACTGTTGTCACCATACGTTTTTCGACGTCAAAAAATGGTGTATTGTAGACGATGTTAACTAAATGACGCAATTAAAACGTTAGGTGGTATCACGTTTTTTTTGGTAACGCCAAATAGACGTGATTCTAATCACTTCCATCACACACTCTCATTGAATTGACAACTGAAATATAGATATCCCTTAAAGAAATGGAATCGTTTGTTTCATTAAGAGCATTTTTTAAGTCGAAGTGGCAGAACTTTCAATTTTAATATATTGCATCGTAAACTAGTGCTAACAAAAACGTTTATGATACGTTTTGAAAAATACGCATTATTTATTTATCTTCTAACACGTGTTATAGACGTTTATCTTATGACCAAATATATATTACCTTTTATATAGATCCTTGATCGCACATAAATGAAATTTTCTAACTACCTAAAGCATACAATTAGTCATAATGAAATTCTTAAAACTCGAAAGAAGGTTTTGGACGTGTAAAAAAAGTAATAATTAAATTTCAGTTTGGAACTGAGTGTAAAAAAGTAATAATGAGATCTCGTTCTGGTCAAATGTAAGAGCTTACGTATATTAACTGCATATAAGAGCGTAGTTAACCTAACAAACGAATTTTTTTTTGATATTTTGGTGGTAAGACAATTATTACGGATTTTGAAAACAAGTAAATTCAAAATTTCCGTTTCGGTTATAATTCAAAATTCCCACCCTTCAATTTCCGTCCTGTTGTGTGATTGGCGGTTTCTGTGTTCTGTGATTGGCGGTTACTGTGTTCTGTCATTGGAGGTTAGTGTAGACTACGCGCTACGCGGGCTTTTCTCCACTACACACTTAACTACATATACGGTATTTTGTGACTAGAACAAACGAAATAACGAAAAAAACACTTTCCAAGTTTTTTCACTATTTGCGTATTTCTGGACTGGCGTGTGCATGTGGATTAATCCAGTTCAGTTTGTTCCGTTGCTCTGTAATCCTGTGTGGTGCAGTTAAAAATGGCGTATGCCGTAATAGAGTTTTCCAACGGTGAGCTAAGCGTTGTTTCCGAGAAGTGGCTCACTCCGGAGAAAAGCCAAGTTTATTGGCCGCCATACAAAGATTCTTATCAATATAAAAAAGCTTTGAAGCGGCAAGAAGAAGCTAACGAAACTAGCTGGTCACTCTATCCAATTAATAAATGTTTTTATGAAACTGGTAAGTGTTTGGAGATATGCTATTTTAATAGCTCTTACTAACGTTAATTTTCAATGGTTTCAGATAATTTGGAAAAGGCTTTCAAAAAGCAAAAGTTGGCGGAATTGACCTCCAATTTGGAGACCGATGAGCCTGACGATACTTCTTATCCAAGAAAAAAAAAGAAACCGAGACGATACTCCAGCAGTGAGGAAGAGGAATTTCAGAATTCAAGACAAAAAATTAAGTTGCCTCCAAAGATTACATTTAATGGATTGAGTTGTGAGTTTTTTATATTTTTCGATAACATAATTCTATTCAACCATAAATCTTGAAGCCACAAAATTTTAATTACAAATATTAACTGATTTTCTTCATTTGTTGTGAGTCCCCCCACAAAAAATAATTCGAAATATGAAATGATATATGCTAATTCAAAATTTTTCAATAAAAATTAATAAATAAATATAATGTTATAGCAACATCACAGCATCAGGGTCAACTGATTCAAGAAAAGCGCAGGAAAGATGAACAAATAAGTACTCAAAACATAGAAATTACTGAGACAGGATGTATGACAAATCTGCAAATCGTAGAGAACACTCATGCTAAAAAAGAAGGTAAGGTACATTGTTATGGTTTGCTTGTACATATTATGAAATTCTGTAATTACAAAAGCTACACATTTCATATTTATAGTCTGTTCAAATGTAAGAAGGAGCAGTGTAAACAAACAGATTTGCATATTTTGCACATAATTAAACCCTCATTGGTCAAACGGTCATAACTTCAATCCCTTTTCCGGTCCTAAAACACTGATTGTGTGAATTATCCTCTGGACGGAAAGTAACTATCCGAAGGCCCTCCTACTTATCCACAAACTTGTTTACCTTGCTCCTTCTTATATGTGAACAGACTAGTAATTTACATTAAGAAAAGTGGAAAGTGCAGCATATATGTTGATTAGATCATTATATAGTCATTGCACACCTTCTGACTTATTACTACAATAAATGCAAACCTATAATTGAATGAAAGACAATTTTACCTGAATTCAAGTAGAAATTTTTTCAGATGTTAATATATTGCCGCATCTGATAAAAATCAGGGAACAAAACAATCAAATTTTGGCTATTCTCAGAAGTATAAATAACCAAAGAGTTGTTAATTATGATAATGATAAATTACCTTTAGATAGCTTAGAAGATCTGGAAAATTTTGAAACTGAACTTCTTGAAGATGAAACCAAAGCATCATTGGTAAGAATACAGTGCAATAATTGTACCTTTTTAACATATTGATTACAGGTTTCCTATTTGTCCAGTTTGGGTGGAGATGGAGTAGTAACAAGAACAAATAGAATTCTAAAAGAAGTTCTCACCAATAACTTAGCATCTCAATTTAATTTTTGGGGCAAAATAAAAAACCCTTCAAATCTTTACGGTTGAAGAATATAATTGTAGGTGAGTGATAAAATAACTAATTTTAATTTCATTCCCATATATGCAGACCAGTTGAATTCGAGTAAGTTGAAGATAATTGGAAATTGTAGTCGAGTAATGAGTTCACAGTTTGGAATACTCTTTATTTTCCATGTTCGGAAATTTCACTTGCTTCAGCCTAGAAATAAGAATTCTAAGGATTCCACATTATTATGATTATTATGTATTCAACATATTGGAAGTCATCATACATAGGAAATAATCAAATTTAAAATTATTCAATGGAAAAATAGATCTATATAATATTTTCAAATGAATGACGAAGTAACTGAAAGTAACATACAACAATGAAGAATATTCCACACTGTGAACTTACGCAGAATCTGTATGGTACCAACCCAGTTTAATTCATTTGTGTGTTTTGGTCTCTTATAATGTGCATTAATATTTCCAATTATTTCAAACTTATGTGTATATACTATATGTTTCATATCGCGATAATGATGCATTTAAAATCACAATTTAAAAATAAGGTTTAGATTCATAAAAGAAATTAATTTTCTCATTTTATCACTAATAGATACTGTGAAAGGCGCTCACAAAACTGCCACAACAGTGGAAGTTGAGCAGGCAATAAAGAATTGGCTGAAGCATGCTCCTCAGAGAATCAAGTTGGCTAAATTAAAATTAGAAAAAAATTGTAACCAGTAAACATTTTATCTAGTTTGTAGTTAGACTTCGGTAGTCAAGCTTTAAGTATATTGTGATGCAAACATGTTTAAAAATCAAAAATCAAATTAATTGTCAGTCAGAGGCACCTTAATAGAAGAATTAGTGATGCTATTCAAGATGAAATCCGAACTTCTCAAAATGTGGGTATCACTGCCAATCAGACCATTTGTAGTTCTTTGAATTATACTGATTCTGATGCATCTAGCCAACATGATCTAGAAAATACTTCAGAAACGGAAAAAACTCTTGTGTTAAGACCATCTACTTCTTCTACTTTAAGTATCCCTGAGAAATTAGAAGAAAATACATTAAAGGAAAAATTGAAAATCTGGGCTATTACCGAAAAGGTTACTCATTCTGCTGTTACTAGTCTACTTCATATACTTCAACCTTATAATCTTGATCTTCCATTAGATTCTAGATCTTTACTAAAAACACCAAGACATGTTAATATTAAAATGATGGATAATGGGGAATACATCCATTTTAATTTAAAGAATACTTTGAAGTTGATTATTGAAAATTATTCAGATAAATTTTCTAATCAAATTTCGTTAAGCTTTAATATTGATGGTCTTCCTATTTTTAATAGTTCAACCTTACAGTTTTGGCCTATTCTATGTTTATTAAAACATGATTATTTTTCTCCGTTTACTGTTGGAATTTTTTGTGGTACTTCTAAACCAAAAAATCTAGATTTATTTCTTGAAGATTTTATCAAAGACCTTTCAGATCTGCTGGAAAATGGAATTTTTCATAATAACAAGAAGTACATTATAAGAATACACAGTTTTGTTTGTGATGCACCAGCTAGGGCATTTATTAAATGTATCAAATCTCATGGTGGTTACTCATCCTGTGAGAGGTGTACAGAGTTTGGTACATATGTAAATAAAAGAGTCATTTTTAATAATTCGAATGCTGCTAAGAGAACTGATGAGTCATTTTATTTGCAAACTGATGATAATCATCACATTGGTGTTTCGCCTCTCATTAAATTACATATTGGACTGGTAACAAAATTCCCTATAGATTACATGCATGCAGTATGTCTGGGGGTAATGAAAAAGCTTCTCAATTCTTGGCTTGGTGGTGACCTTAATATTCGGTTTCCTGCTAGAGTAGTGGAAGGTATGAGTGAACATTTATTGTTTGTAAGAAAATTTGTTCCTAGTGAAATTAATAGAAAACCTAGAGAGCTATCTCAACTACCAAGGTGGAAAGCTACAGAGCTGAGAACCTTTTTATTATATTTAGGTCCAGTTATACTGAAGAATAACAATATAGAAATAGGAATATATCAGCATTTTCTTTTGCTTCACTGTAGCATTTTCATTTTGGTTTCTCCTCAATTAGTTCATCAAAGCAGAAATGTAGAAATGGCGAAAAAGATGTTAGATACTTTTGTATCTCATTGTAAAGAAATATATGGCCTAGATTATTTAATATATAATATTCACAATTTAATTCATTTAAGTGATGATGTCAAAAATTATGGCCCTTTGGATACCATTTCTGCCTTCCCCTTTGAAAACTTTCTAGGCCAAATCAAAAACTTAATAAAGACTCCACATAAACCGTTACATCAAGTTTATAATCGTATAGTTGAATCAAATCATTTCATGAATTTATATAAGCCTCCTCAACATACAAAATTTATGTATGAACATACTTCAGGGCCTATATTAGATGGTGCAAAATATTCACAATTTAAAAAGTTGGTTTTATCAAACTTCGAACTAAGCATTTATTCTCACTCAGTATCTGACTGTTATTGTTTATTATTTGAAGGATCAATAATTGAAATCCACAATATATTATACATTGATAAAAACAGGTGTATTCTGATAGGAAAAGAATTTCTGAAGAAAACCTCAGTTTATGATTATCCTATTTCATCAGCACTGTTAGGCATATACTGTCTAAGTGATTTATCAAACATGAAGCAGTGGGAAATAGAAATTTTTCCATCTAAATGTTTTGTGTTTCCTACCCATTCAGATACATCATGGATTTCCTTTCCGCTTTTACATACATGTTCTTTCTAGATATGTTTGCACCACAATATCAATTTTTCATATGAATTATCATTTGTTTAAGAGAATATATTTTGCTGATATTTTTGCAATTGTTCATGTGTGTATTAGTTTATTTTTGAACAATAAAATGTTTAAATGTTTATGCGAGTCTTTTTTTCCTGAACAAGACGCAGTACTTATTTTAACGTCCAATATGACGTATTATTTTAGATGAATTAACGTTCATAAGACGTTTATGAGACGTCATTATGGTACCTACTGCAACGTCTTATTTGAGTGTCATAAATGACGTGATATGGATAGGACAAACTCACGTTATGATAACGTATCAAAGACGTCAGTAAATTACGTCAGTTGGTCATTTTTTGACGGGTTTTTTACGTATTATTCACGTTTTCTGGTTACCTGGGCAATATGGCCGACTTCGAACTTTTTAAACGTTGAATTTTATTATTTGTGCCTCAATTCTTGTTCATTTTCTCTACAGTTTTGTAGCAGAAAGATATTAAATGTTAGTTAAAAATGGTTTCTTATTCAGTGAATGGGTGCTTTAATGAATCCAAGAAATTCCCGACACAAAGTTGTCCATACAAATATGGCCTTTTTATGTGACACTTTTGCATCAAGGGAAATATAGGATATGCTCCCTCCCCTTCCTTTACCTCCATGGTAAGTACTCTATCACCGAACACTACCATTTACTGTACCAATGTAAATCGGGCTTAAAATCAAACGCAGCCATGTGCACGCTCACTTACAGTCCGTTCATGAAAATTTGACATATTCCACTGTGTATATTAAAATTTACGTTATGTTGTTTATTTTCTTGTCAGATTGATACGCAATGTTGTCAATATTGCATAGATTTCTCTGATAACTCGCAAGTTCGTCGGATGAGGCTGGATACATTCAGCAACGTTGACTTCATTTTATGATATGACAGCAAATACTGCCAACTTCAGATAAATAAAAAAAACGCCTACCATGCGCTCAAACTTTCGTGAACGGACTATATATAAAATGTCCGCAAGACCAGAATTTACCTTTCCACAATCCTCTATAGCCAGATGATTTGACAATCTTATTGAAGGCATCAAACAGACCAGTAACCCTAGGTGGCAACCCCATCATTTTTCTCTTCCCTTCCATTTGTAATTGAACTTTTAACAAATCTGTTGGGCTTGCTATAAACTGCGCAAATGCACCAGCACTGACTCCACCTTCAAAATATGAAGAATACATAATTTCTACTTACTCTTGTCAAGAAGTACAATTACATAAAAATACAATTCCTTCTTATTTTTAACTTTTCTTATAACATTTTTGTACTTACAAATTGCCGACTGCCATATTGGAAACACATCTTTCTTTCCCTTTTTGAATACTTTCTCTTTGAAGGTTATATAAGAAACTATTCGAGTGCCAGAATAAACCATATGCCTAAGTAATGCTGCACTGACTCCTTGCCATAGCTTCATCACACCTTCTTCTTTTACTATACCAACAGTTGTTCGAAACATTCCTCTCTTAGGAGCCTTAACAAATCAAAATTTATTTTATTTATTAATTATTATAAATTGCTGATTCTAATAGTACTTAAAAAGATTGAGGGACATAATTATTATACTCAGGTTTGTCTTCTTGGGTATACATTAATTTCAAACACAATAATAATAATAATAATCTTTATTCCATGGTATGTACACACATAAAAGGAACAGTGTCAAAAAGAAACTCCCACTCCCCGACTAGTTTGATGCAATCGAGCCTTTTTGCTCCTGTTTGACGCCGTTTTTCACCCACTAAACATTATCTGTCGGTATCGAGAGAATAAACGATTTGAAGAATTTTATTTCTTCTTTAAAATGCTTTTTGTAAAATTCAAATCCGACAAGTAGCCGAGTATCACGACCTTCTTGAAAAAAGTACGTCGAATTCGGAAAACTGCGATTGTGCAAAAACTATTTATCTGACAGCTTTGTAATTGTGCACCAATAAAGTATATGTTAATAACTAGGTACTTAAATTCAGAGCAACTACGCTTCATCTCAGAAATTGACCAAGTTATGAATTTTCGAAAAATTGATGTTTTGTTCCAGTTTTTTGGACTTTTCTCGGAAACTAATTATCCGCTTGAGACGTGTCACCTCTCATTTTTTTGTTTTTGAATTCTCTACAAAAAGTGCCTTAACAGCTTTTCGATCAGATAAATACTTCACGTTTTATAAGCGAAAAAGCAAAATTTTGGATTTTTTGGCTATTTTTCGCTTCTCAAAAAAAACTTAAGACGATTCAGGAGTGGAATTTATCATGAAAAACATGTAGAAACTACCTATTGCATGACTGCACAGTCAGATTTCAGGTAGTATTTTTGTCACGTAAAAAACCTCTATGCTTGGCCTAGGTTTATGATGAAACACCTCTCTGATAGTTGCTAAAGTTCACTGTCTGAATGAGGAGATTTCTGGATAATTTGATTTTAATCATTGTCTATAAACTACTGTATTCTAAATGGTTATGCTTTTTGTTTTTTATGCTCAATTAAAAATTTTGAATGAAAATCCGGAAATTGCCGTCCAAAGTTTATACATTATGTACAAACTACATATACAGGGTAAGTCGGGAGGAATGGGCCAAACTCCAGGTGCCAATTGTACACGTGAGAACAGTTCAAAAAGACTCATACGTCCTTATACGTTCTTATTCGTTTTTAAGATACAGGGTGCTGAAGTTAAATTTTTGTCCCAGTTTTCTATTAAAGTCTCAACACTTCGCAAGATATTCGACTGAAATTCAACATAAATGTTATAACAGATAGTTCACACTAATGTCCTCTAAAACATTTTTTTGTTGAGCTACTGTTCATTTGAAAATATGTAAAAAGAATCTTTGTTGATATACTAAACTTTATGGTCGCTTGTAGTTTGTCATATCAGCTACCAATTTCGAGCAAAAAAATTGAAAGATACTTCGAAATCATCAGAAAAAATTCAAGTTGTCATGAAAATCCTTAGGTGAGCTATGGCGAATAAATAAATTATTAGTTTCATGGTTATTTATTCGATAAACTCATATAATCATTACAAAAATGTATTCAAACTTCAACCTGTATCTCAAAAACAAATTATCTTCACGTAATACAATGTTTCTGGAGTTTGGCCGTTCCTCTCGACTCACCCTGTATAAAATACTGACTTTGGTTTTCTGCTAATGAAAGGAAAAACTCGAAAAAACGGAAATTTCGTGATAGACCTGAGGTTTCAAATAAATCATAGTTTGTTAACATGAAGAAATAGAAAGTCTGTATATTCACGATTTAAATTAATTTTCTTCAATACTGACAAGTGCCCAAAATTTCGGCTATAACTTCTTCAATTAATAATTAATTTACAAGGTTTATTACTTATTCATCTTTCTTTTTTATCTAAAATATCTGTATAAACAAAACTAAGTGAAACATATAAATGGACGATAATTACATACCTTGACGAGTTTTTCATCTTGTTTATTTGCAATTTCACCCTGTATTTGAAGTCTTGTTTTAATTAGATCTAAAGGGTAGGTAACTAGAACAAATCTTCGTGATAATATTCAGGCTGAAAATTTCACAATAGTTAACATGTATGAACAACAAACACATTGCACTGAGGTGGTAGAAAAATATTTCCGAAATTTTTCTCGATTTGGAAATTTCAATCTATCCAAATGCGTTCGTATCACTAAAACTATAGCATTGTATAATGTTTCAAATTTAGCGGTTTTCTTGAGAATAAATAAAATACATAATTTGCATACATTTTCAAATACTTTTTATTGGTAATTGAAGTATCATTTATATACGAAACATTATATCTGCCAAATAATCTCCTTTTGCAGTTCTACAGACGTCCCTGTTTCGTGGAAATTTTCAGTGATATTTCGACATAATTTGTGGCTCTATACCACTAATGTCTCGCGCTCGCACCTGCAGCTAAACTACAAGCTTGTCTGGCAAAGGGTTGGCACTATCAAAATGTCTGGCTAATGGGTAAACATTATCTTATTATTGCCCAAGTATCATATATAAAAATTAGCTTTTATACTATAACGTAAGTAGAATTACATATAATTTTATGAACTTAAGGGTGTCTGGCAAGGGGTTGCCACTATAGTAAGTGTCTGGCAATTAATGACGTGATTTTTAATGATATTCTGAAGGTAATATCAAAAATCACACTTTATAATTTGACGAAATTAGATCAGTATTTTACACCCCTTTAATACCGTTTACCAGTCAAAGCCAGGGTAACCCAAATTCATAATGGTCCATCGTTCTTACCTGTGTTGGGAGCATGCGTAGACAAATTTTCAGCTTTTATAAAATAACGCAGGTCTGGGGTTCACGGGCTCTTAGACTATAAACCATAATAGTCACGTAATTGTCTAAAATAATTCAACAATTTGAAGGCGCTGTTCTATCGAGTATGAAGCCATTTTATAAATGTCATATACACTTTTAAGACGTCAAAATATCGAGACGAATTCGGTGCGCCATCTGAATTTTATTATTCTTAAAAAACCGCGTAAATTGAAACAGTCTTTTCGAGAAACTGAATGAAAACTCACCGAATTCGGAATTCCATGCTGCTAATACCGATACGGAGTAGGCACACCATAATGAATCCGCATAATTTGGTAGCTCTTTTTGAGGTGGGACTGGTGGCATCTTTGACAGGAAGCCTGGAAATTGAAATAAGTATACCTATTGAATTCATTTTCATTATTGGAAAGCACCTTGAAATTATTATCTTATTGTACCAGAGCTTGTCTGGAGCGAATCCAGGTGCCGTATTCTCGACAAGTGATCTATCAAAGCGAAAACGAACTTCATTACGCAGTGTGCATTTTTGCAAGTAAAAAAGGAACTCGCGCAATGAAGTTCGTTTACGCTTTGAAAGATCACTTGTTCAGAATACCGGGGTGTCAATTCTCGGGATCACTCGTTCGACGAACGTATACGTTCGTTATATTTTGGGCGTAGATTTTTGGGAATTTTAATAATTATATCCGGTATTATCGAGCATATCGTCAAGTACTCGTTTCGACGAGAGTGTACGTTCATTTTGAACGGATATACATAATTACAGTAGAGAATCGATAATCCGGATCAATTAATGTAAGGGATGATCCAGATTAATGAGGAATCCGGAATACCGCGTCTTACAATTTAGTAAAGATGCAATTTAAAAAAACGGTTGAAATAAATATAGGCTTTATTATCGAAACCATAAAACAAATATATTATTTGGAATAATTAGATATTTTACGTTTTCTACTGTAAGGGAAAAAGAATGCTGAACAATAGCTTTCTCCTGTATATCTTTCAGAAGCTGAATATCAGTAATTGCGATGAGTTATGGAATAAACAGACTGCATCGAATTGATCTATACTCTAAATGCATTTGCTAACATTATCCCTGTCTTCGAGGATCGAAAAAATATGTGCTAAAAGGCCTTTTCGGTAGGTATTTCAGTTTTGTTAATTTAATATAATTATTATCCATATGCTGTATCAAAGCTGTATGGTTTGGAGGAAGAAACATTCCATTCCATTTCACTAATTAATTATTCTTGTCTGACTTTTTTGTCTTATACCATTGTGCACTATTATATACCAAAATAACGCCCGAACGTCGTCATAGAAATTGAGTTACGACAAGTTAGAACCGTAAACCACGTATGCAACGATCGGAAATTCGGATTATTGAGTCTTGCAATCCGGATTATAAGGACATAATACAATCTTGACGTCAATCCGGACTAGTAAATATCCGGATTATCGTTCTCCGGATTATCGAGTCTCTACTGTATTGTCACCTACATTAATTAATCACCCAGAACAAATGATTTCCAAATAAAAACCAAAACTATCACATCGCAATTGATATTATTGAATTATCGCACACTCAACCGAAGACGAAACTATACAATGTTGTAATTGACTTTCAGCGACGAAATTCACAAATTATTCTGTTGGTAACGATACGCGATATGGCGATATACACTTGCACCCAATTTACTACAATGAATTTATTTAATCGCCGGCAAAAATATGTTTGTACATGTGCATAGACTCTAGTCTTGCTGCTAGGCAAGCTTAGTTTATGATAGTTTGATTATGATATAAGTTGTTATCAAAATGATAATGTGAGTTCATAATCTTCGATTTTAAAAGATGAGTTTCAGAAGATTCTTTGCAATAGGAAATTTTTGAATTCTTTATAATTATTGCAATTTAGATAAGAAAAAACTTTATGGTCGTCTATATTATCATTCATACTTATGAATATGATTAGATTTCAAATAAAAGAGGTCATTATTTCCAATTAACCAGGATGTCCTGCAAAGATCTCGCCAAACGAAAAGGGAATATTTCGCGGAACAAGAGAATAGTTATTTAATCAACTAGGTTATTAAAGACAGCGATTAATGGTCAAGATATTTTAATGCGTGAGCGGAGCGAACGCGTTAATAGTTCGAGACCATTAGTCGCTCGATTATTAACCGAGTTTATTACAAGATTTTTCCGACGATCTCAACATGAATAATGTATAAATTCTTCATGAAATACATTCTCATTTTGCACAAGACATTCAGAAAAATGTGTTGAAATAATTGATAAATTTATACCTATATTTCATTCATTCATCTTCCTTTCACAATGCCCTTGGTAACTGAGACCATCGAGGCAACGAACATATCATTATAGTTTTCAATTCAACACTGAGACTCTCATTCACATCTTACACACCTATATTTATTTTTACTTATTTTTGTTTTCAGAAATAAGTGATGTTCTTGACAACTTTGGATGTTTCTTCTTCTTCCTAATGAAACAGCGATATGTGAAATGACCATAGTGTCTGACATGATTTTTTTATACAATTGTTCATTTTTCATTTGTATTTCATGCAAAAATACTCCTAGATATATCGACAACCGCTCAGAATATTTTTACAACTAAAGAAATTTTAATCATCATTTGACCTATGACGAAAAGTTTAATATAGTCCGTTCACGAAAGTTTGAGCCGTCGGTTGGCCATGGAAATTTGGCATATTCCACTGTGTATAATAAAATTTTAGGTTATGTTGTTTATTTTCTTGTCAGATTGATTCGCAATGTTGTCAATATTGCATAGAGTTGTCTGATAACTCACAAGCTCGTCCCGACGAGGCCGGGTACATTCGGCAACGTAGACTTTATTTACGTTATGACAGCAAATACTGCCCAACTTCAGATAAATAAACAAACGCCTACTATGCGCTCAAACTCTTGTTATTTATCTGAAGTTGGCAGTATTCGCTGTCATAACGTAAAATAAAGTCAACGTTGCCGAATGTACCCGGTCTCGATCGACGAGCTCCGAGTTATCAGAGAACTCTGTTATATTGACAACATTGTCTTTAATTTAAATTCAATATTTTTTTTCTCTTTCTCTGTAACTGACCTGTCTTATACACCACGGTTGTTCTAAATGGATCAATAAACATTTTTTTTTTTTTTTTTTTTTTTTTCTCTCCTTTTTTTGAGGGTTTCTTTCACAGATGATTCACGGATCAACAAAGACCAAGTGAAATCAACTGGAACTTCATCCTATCACGGACCGCACAATGGCTGCCGTTTGCAAGATTACAGCCTTCTGCATTTGTATGTAAGTATTCTCCGGTATTTTTAACTTCGACAAATTGATTTTTAGTGTCTTGGGAATGATGCCAACGCCAGAGATGATCAGTGGTATGATATCTACACTCTGCATGCCCCATATCTTTCGAACTTCTTGTGCTAGGATTTCGTACTTGAGGAGTTTCTCTTCATACTTTTGTTGCAGATTGTGAGAACTGGGCACAGCAATATCGATGAGGTAAGTCTTCTTATGTCTTTTGTCTATTAATGTTATATCTGGTCTATTATGCTGTACAGTTCTGTTGGTAAGTATTGTCTTGTCCCAATAGATCTTGAACTGTACATTTTCTTCGACAGAACTTGGCTCGTATTTATAGTAGGGTGCGTCATCGTGCTCCATGCCACACATTTTCAGTAGTTCTAAATATACTATTTTTGCAACTTGGTTATGCCTCTCGATATATTTGGTTTTCGCCAGTTTTGTGCATCCTGATAAAATGTGATCTATTGTTTCTGTTTTCTCTACACACAGTCTACACTGGTCACTCTGTATATCCTCCTTTAAGATGTACTTACTATAGTTCCTCGTTTTGACAACTTGATCTTGGATAGCTATCATTGATCCCTCTGTTTCTGGATTTAAATACCCTAGTGCGAGCCATTTGACAGATGCCGATTTATCTACATGTGGTTCGTCTAGAGCTCTGCAGAATCTACCGTGGAGTTGTTTGGATTTCCACTCGCTAAGCAGCTTCTGTTGGTTGCATACATAGGTATGTCCTCTTTCGTTCTTTAGATCTAGTGGCGTCAGCTTGTTGTCAGCTTGGATAATGGTATGGTGCAACAAACGGTCTCTCTTCGAATAAAAGTACCTTCTCATGCTTTCCACCTGTCCATAATGCAAATTCTCGATATCAACAATTCCCCTTCCCCCAAAACCTCTCGGAAGATTAACTCGCTCACAGCTTGATTTGGGGTGGTGCATCCTTGCTCTAGTAAGAGCTGTTCGCACTTTTCTATTCAGATCCTCGAGATCTGTTTGGGACCATTTGATCACCCCAAACGAGTAGGACAAAGCTGGGATCGCGTACGTATTTATGGCCTTGGTTAAATTCTTTGAGTTCAGCTTTGTCTTGAGAACAGTCTGTAGCCTTCTGTTGAATTCTGTTCTCAGTTCCTCCTTAACTGTAGAATGGTTCACCTTATTTGTCTGAAGAATGCCCAGATATTTGTAGGGTTCTTCGCTCAGACATTCTATTTGGGTTGTGGGGGTGATCTGCAGGGGCCTGTATGCTGCAAAGTTCCCCTGTGTACAGTTACCGTTTTGCATTTATTTAGGCCGAATTCCATACCAATATCGGTACTCATTTTATGTATTTGTTCCAGGACAATTTCTAGCTTCTTCTTTGAGCTGGTATAGATTTTGAGGTCATCCATGAAAAACAGGTGGGTGAGATTGAAGCTGTTTTCCTCAGTTTTTATTTTTATTCCATGCCCCATCCGGACTATGGTGCTAGACAAGGGGTTCAACGCCAAGCAAAACCAGGGTCCACTCAAGGGATCCCCTTGGAAAATTCCTCTCCTGATAGGAATTTCTTTGCTCTGTATGATCTCCTCAGTGGTATGCAAGGTGAGTACTGTGGACCATTGTCTCATCGATGTCTCCAAGAAGTTAACGATATCCGGGTTGACCTTATGTATTTTTAGAGCATGTATCAACCATGAATGGGGCACAGAATCGAAAGCTTTCTTATAGTCAATAAAGGCCATATTAGCATTCCTGTTCGATCTTCTGATGTGTTCAAGGACGACCTCATCCACAACAAGCTGCTCCTTACACCCCAGGACACCCCTCCTTGATCTTTTTGCTCTTCTGTCATTAGATGGTTTACCTCCAGGTGGTTGGTTATTTTTCCTGTTATGAGTGCGGTGAGGATTTTGAAAAGTGTAGGAAGGCAGGTAATTGGACGGTACTGGGCCGGGTCTTGTTTGTTCTCACCTTTGGGCAGTAGATAAGTAACACCTTGCGTGAAAAACTTGGGACATCTAGATGGTTGGCTCAGAATATTATTGAACTCCTTGCAGATGTATGAATGTGCAGATGAAAATTTTTTTATCCAGAAATTTTGAACCTTATCTCTACCAGGCGCCTTCCAATTGGGCAGTCGACTCAACACCCCGCTGAGATCGGCAGGTGTTATCTGTGTATTCGGCATTTCGTTGATGTCCGCCATTCTCCGTTCCTCTTCATATATCCAAGGAGAGTCCGCCCTATGTCTCGCTTCCTTGGACCATATTTCCTCCCAGAATCTTTCTAGTTCTAGCATTTTTAGCCATGTGTTTTGTGTCTGGTGCTTTTTCTCGATAACGTCCCGATAGAATTTTTTCTCATTTTCCTCGAATAGAGCGTTCTGTTTTTTCCTCTCATTACTTTCCTTATAAGATCTTAGTCTATGTGCATACATGGCCAGTTGCTGCTTCATTGTGTCCAGGTTGTCAAGTATCAATTGTTGGTGTGCAGAAGCTGGGGTCTGAACCAATATTTCGTACATCTTTCTCGGGAGCTTCTTCAGGATTTTTCTTCTTTTATTCCCCAACTTTAGCTGTTGTAAGGCTGCCACAATCTTTCTTGTTTTCTCTATTTTCAGTTCCAATCTTATTTCCCATTTTGGCTTGCTTTCTCTTCTTCTGGCATTGGAAGTGCTGTGGATCTTCTGGTTTTTTTCGAGTACTGTTCTAGCTGCGCAATAGATCATCAGGTGAATTTCCTCCAAATCGGCATCTGTGCTTAATTTAGATTGGATGATATTATTGAGGGTGTTGATGAGAGCACCTGTGTGGGTTCTGAATCGAAGTTTAGATAGGGGTGGCCGTGAGCATGGGTCGGAACCGCGGTATTGAATGCAGAGAGTCTCGAAGTAGTTTTCTAGACCCACTTCATCCCTGTCATGCTCTTCATATTGCACTTCTGGCAGGTCATCGTTTCGAACCTGTATCAAGGGTGACTGGATTACCTCATTTTGGCAACGGAGGTCATTTTTTATTTCATCTAATATCGGATCTGATAGAAGATTTCTCCGGATTATGGCTCTTTGTTGGTCCGATATTCTCTGTTCGGACAGATGGTCGAGTTGAGGAAAAAATCTCAGGAACTCCTCACGCATTTTTCTGCGATAGAAAGTTCGGTCCGCTTCTAGGTTAGTTGCTCTATAGTACGCTGTCATTATTGCTTTATTCATCTCGTTGGTCCAATGCATTCGACGCGTTTGTTCGTTTCGTCTGGGCACATCTCGTTGTTGTGCAACATGACGAAACGGCGAAGCTCGTTGATTTTCTCCGGTATTAATGCTTCTATTTATTTCAGGTTCGGCTGTAGTTGCTCCACCGTCGCCAGTAATCCGGTTCCGGCGCGTGGTGGCCCGCCTGTTCAGCTCACCACGGTCAGCTTGCTCACTGTCATGTCCATCGCCAACATTGGACGTGCCCTGGGGATCACCAGGAATCCGCCTGCTCCTTAAGTTTAAACTTCTCCTCATTTCATTAAAAAAATGGTTTTGCATTTTACCTACTGCCAGGTTTCCGCTTTGTTTTCTTTTTTTTAAGAGAAGAGGCTGGAAAAACGCCTTGTGGTCGAAGGTGGAGAGTGATCGTTAAGTTGAAACCCCTGTGTATACTGCCACTATAGAGGAGTTAACTTGGGGAAGATAGACAATACAGTGGGCCCGCTTCCCTCGGGGTGTTGGCTACGGGTAGTACGGATCGCCCAGAATTCCGTAGCGGCTAGAACAGTCCACATCCAACCGACCCGACTTATATTATTATTATTATCGACTTGAGCCTATTAGCGTAGAAAGGGTGTGATTTTCCACACCCTCTAGCGATCGGCTATCACACTCCCTACTAAGGGGAACATTCACTCATCCCGGATAGTAAGTATCAGGGAATTGAGATCTGAGGTCTTCGGTGTTCTTCTTCTCCTGGGTCCTGGGTTGTTCGTCCTTCGTTGCTTGGTCCTGGATCTCTCGGTTGATGTCGTGGCAGTTGGTTTTGCAATGTTTCCCTCCATGGTTGTTCCTGGTGTCCATCGTGACCTACAAACTTCCTTACCGTTCTAGCAGTACCAAGAAGTACTGCTTTTTGCATTACTTTAAACAGGTTTTCATCCAAATCTAGCTCCTTGAGGTTGGACTTGAGGCTCTTAGGAATAATTCCTGTGGTTGATATGAGAATGGGAATGGTTCTGGTACTAGACATTCCCCACTGCCTTTTAATCTGAAGTTCAAGCTCTCGATATTTCGATATTTTTTCAGCATATTTTTGACGTAGATTGTTGTTCGGGATGGCTAAGTCTATAAGTATTGCTCTCTTTTTTTCTTCACTAGGATTATATCTGGCCTGTTATTAGCAACTGTTAAATTTGTTAGTAGTGTGCAATCCCAGAATAGCCTGTAAAGGTTCTCCAGTATTACTTCAGGCTGATTCTAATAAAATAAAATTCTTTCGGATTGCAGAGTCTTCAATTGGATGGCAAGTTCTTGATGAATTATTTTACAAACTGCATCATGTCGATTCATATATTCATTTCCAGCAAACATTTGGCAGCCTCCTGTATTATGTTGAATTGTGTCTGTTGTTTGGCATCCTTAGCGGCAGCTATCGTTGGTCAGACTGCTATCCTTCTGATATATTTCTGGTTGTTTTTAGTTTGCACTACTTGATCTTGAATGGCAAGGAGGTAACCTTTTGTTTTAGGAAACAATCTTCGAGAAGTCAGCCAGTAGTTCGACGCAGGAATGTCTACATGTTAATGGGTGACCTTGTTCAGGTGTCATCCATGTAGGGACTTTTCTCTCCATCTTTGAATTTGGTCACTATCCGTCTGCGTGGTGTTTTCATGAGGGTGCTCGCTTAGTAATAGAGGTGTTGAACCATCTGCTTCAATCAGTATCTTATGTAAGTCCGATGTGTTTGCTTTATCTATAAAATAATTTCTCAAGTTGTTTATTTGTTCAGCTGCCATTTTCTTTATGTCCACAAAGCCTTGTCCGCCTTGAGTTCTTGGAATTGTTGTTCTTTCAACACAGCATTTAGGATGATGCTTGTTGGCCTTTGTACATAGTGTTCTCATTTTCCGTTGGAGACGATCGAGATCTGTATTACTCCACTTCACTATTCCGAAAGAGTAGGTGAGAACTGAGCAAGCGTAGGTGTTAACAGCTTTTGTGAGATTTCTGCTGTTCAGTTTCGTTTTCAGAACGCTCCTCATTCTTCTGGTGAACTCTGCTGTTAGTTCGTCCTTCATCACTCGTTGGTCTATCCTTTGACATTGCTTCATACCTAGGTATTTGTATAGATCACCTGCCAGCATTGCCTTTATTTCTTCTCCGTTAGATAAGGTGAGAGGTGTCTGTTGATTTTCCCTCCTGCTATATTTAGGGAACGACATTTGTCCAGTCCAAAGTTCATGCTGACGTCTTTGGAAAACATCTCCACTAGTCGTAGTAGGCACTCTAGTTGGTCTCTGTTTGCTGCAATCAGTTTCAAGTCATCGACGTATAAAAGATGGTTAATCAACATATTGCTAGTGTTGCCTTTCAGGTTGAATCCCTTTCTGGAGGATTTTAAAATAGTTGATAACGGGTTCATTGCCATGCAGAACCACAATGAACTCAAAGAGTCTCCTTGAAAAATTCCTCTCCTGATGGATACTGTGCCAGTTCTTATGCCTGTTCCGCTGATTTCGATGTTAGTTCGCCAAGTTGACATAACTGTTTTGAGAAAGCTCACTATTCTTGGATCTACTTTATAGATCTCTAAAACTTTTATGAGCCATTCATGCGGCATGGAGTCGAAAGCTTTCTTGTAGTCAAGATAAGCCGTGAACAAATTTCTCCTCTTCTTATAGGCTTGGTTGCAGATTATAGAGTCGATTATCAGTTGTTCTTTGGATCCCATTGCACCCCTGGAGCATCCTTTCTGTTCTGATGCAATTATATTATTTCGTTCGCAATGGGAGTATAGTCGACGTGTAATGCAAGATGTTATGAGCTTGTACATAGTTGGCAGGCATGTCACTGGCCTGTACGTTGCTGGATCGTCTGTACTTTGGTGATTTTTTGGCAGAAGATAAGTTATACCCTCTGTCAGGAAGGAGGGCATACTCTCTGGACCTGTAGAATTTCATTAACTGCCTTAGTTAAATTACTATGCAAACAGTTGAATTTTTTCAGCCAAAAACTGTGGAGCCCGTCTGGTCCAGGTGATTTCCAGTTGTGCATTTCTTTGAGAATATCCGAAAGCTCTTGTTCTGTGATGACCGTAAGGGACATTTGTGCGGTGTTGGTTTGAGTTTTCTCTTCGTTTTTTATCCACTCGGCATTTTTGTTGTAAGTAGTAGGTGTTGACAGTTGTTCGGTCCAGAATTTTTCCATGTCATCCTTATTCGGATAGATGTTTGGGGAGTTCTGTTGTTTTCCATCCAGATGTCTGTAGAAATTTTTCTCCGAGTTTTCAAAGGAGATGTTATCTTGTTTCCTCCTGTTGCTCTCTTTATATCTTCGCAATCTCTCGGAGTAGACACTGAGTTTTTGTTTCAGTGTGTCGATGCACTGCTTTACTGTTGTGTTTTCTTCTTCATAGCTTGAGTGCTTGCGATTTCGATAGATAATCGATTCCACCAACGATTTCAGCTTGATTGTTCTGATGCCATTTTCATATTGTGTCAGCCTTCCTATGTCCTGCCGACAGCGTTGAACTTTTTCCTCCAGCCTCCTTTGCCAGTGAGGTAGGCGAGGTTGTGGACAGGGTTGATTTGAGTGCTGTCTTGGTTTGGTCTTCATGCCCAGCACTTCCACTACAGTTGTTGCGGCACAATAAAGGATGAGATGGATCGTTTCCAGTTGTGTTCCCATTGAAAGGAATTTTGGTATGACATCAGTGTTCATTATCTTGAGGATGACTGCAAGCTTTTTGGATGATCTGATCCTAGGTAGTGTTGGTCTGGAGAGTGGATCAGTGCCGTTGTATTCGCTGAATAATCTGTGCATTGCTGATTCAAGACGTTCCACTAGAGCTTGTCGTTCTTCGTTCGAAATTTTATGGGCAGTTTCTACCGAGGTATGAACCTGAGGTGATGAATGTTCATTCTGTGTTTCGTCGTCCGTTTGAATATCTTCTTGGAGCGGTAATTGGAGTTCAGTTGTTCTTTCTTCATGTGTTGCTCCATGGTTGTGCTCTCTGTTTCCAGAAGTTGTGTGTTCTTCTCTATTATGGTTTTCTTCGTTGTTTAATTCATTGACAACTTCATTTTTAATTTCCTGCAATCTGTCTTCTGATATAAGTTTGTTTCTGAGGATTACGCGATATTGGTCAGCTATCCTCTGTTCAGTTACTTGTAGATCTGGAAAACATCGCTTGAAATCATTGAATAACCGTTGTCTGTATCCAGTTAGTTCTTGACCCAGGTTTGTTATTTTATAGTAGATGCGCATGATCGTTTCATTGATACAACTTGTCCATTTCATGCGTCTTCTGGGTAACCCTGCTTGAGTGAACGCTGGTTGAAGATCCTGCGTAGCACTATTTGTAGGGGGTGGCACTGCTGTTGTTTGCCTCCTTGGTTCTTCCTGTTGAGCTGTAGTGTTTTGTATGACAGGGGCCCGCCTCCTCAGCGCCCTGCCACTGACGTCCCGCATGCTGTCATGTCCAGCGCCAGCTCCAGACATGCCCTGACGATCCTCAGGCAGCGACTCAATATTTCTACTCCTTAATTGCACCATCATTATGGGTTGCATTTTATACCTACTGCCAGTTTAGCTCGGGTACCTCGGGTTTGCTAAGCCCGTACTCTAGAACTTACCATTCCAGATTATTATTATTATTGCGTATCAATCTGACAAGAAATAAAGAACATAACCTAAACTTTAATATACACAGAGGAATATGCCAATTGTCAATTCATATTTCCATTCGAATTCGTCTAATTAAAAAACAAGGAAGTAAATATGGATTTTTTAATTCTCTCTTTCTCTCTCTCTTTTATTCTGGAACACAGAGAATGGATAAAATTCGGGACGAATAACCAATCATACAGTATAGGTATAGTCTGTTCACGAAATTTTGAGCTGTCGTTTGGCCATGACAATTTCGCATATTCCACTGGTTATATTAAGATTTTAGATTATGATGTTTATTTTCTTGTCAGATTGATACGCAATGTTGTCAATTCAACCTAGAGTTCTGTGATAGCTCGGAAGCTCGTCAGACGAGGCCGGGTACATTCGATAACGTTGACTTTGTTCATTATTATGACAGCAAATACTGGCAATACTGCCAATCTCAGTTAAATAAACAAACGCCTACTTTGCACTCAATAATATGAGAACGAAGTATATTCGTCGCTAGTGGATTCTTGATGAATTATCATCTTTTTTGCGAAAGGTTATTTACCTACAGTAAAGATGTAAAATATTTCAAGTTAATTTGATTTACATGATACTAGAAAACAAATGTCAAAATGATCAACCCCTGTATAAACACGATATTCAATAGGGCCACCAAGGCCTTCAACCCACCGCACCAAGGAAGAAATTTTAGCTCCCCGACAACATCAAAATCGATTCGCTGTTTCGAAGTAAAATAATGCTAAAAATAAATTTCAAATCGAAAGTTCGCCGCCCCCTATACATATTCATAATTCATAGGAACAAGAGAAATCCTAATAAACAAACAGTATACGTACTTACCCCTAAACAATTTTATTCATAAAGATATCCCAAACAAAATGAAAAGAAATCAAACTCATCCAGAAAACCCTTTTAGAACTGTTTAAAAAACTAAACGGACATGAATATCGCCAAGTCCAAAGTCTCTCGAGAGTATGTTAAACAAATATGAGTGATTCAATAGAAATTGATATCTCATTCGTGAAACATTATTAAGCCTTTCAATAGCTTCAATTACATTATGACATAGTAACAATTTTGTAGATGGTATGTAAAGCAAAAGAATGATTGTTTTCAGATTTACTAACGATTTATACTTAAGTATTTCCTCGGAATACAAATTTCAATAATCCTACTACATCCATGCAATTTTTCTCGAAAGTAATCACAAACTCATGAAAAATTGAATCAAATAAAATATTGATAGGGGGATATTACAAAGAAATCTGAAGAAAATTAGGTGCCTGAAGTAAATACAGTCAAGTATAACCTCAATGTCTGATACTTCAAAATTCAATCAAATCATGACATAGAAACAATGGTTTTACTTACCATCTATTTAATGACGAACTGGTGTCAAATTGTTGCACAACAATTTATTTTTATGCTAAACAATTCATAAATATTTCACCTTCGACAAGCTGATGACAACATCATTTGTATACATCATACATCTGATACATCTACCATTTCGTTTATTCCTTTTCCATTTGTTTTCGTTTTTATTCATTCTCACACATCTGAACATAAATATAGCTTTCTTCTTCTATCCTTCTGGTGATGTGACGAAACTGGAAGCGCTTTTCAGTGGTGAGCAGGATTCAGCGTAGCCAACCTATGGAAACAACATATAATCAGAGACAATCTTGTCTCTGATATAATCATTTCCGTAGAATCATTACTTTTAAGACAAATCGGCCAAAATTTCACACATTGGTGGCGGTTCAACAAATTTCAATTCTTTATGACAATAATTTGTGACGTTTATGGCTTCGATATGAACCAAATCATTTTCTAGTGTTAACAACATCATAGTTCAACAATTTCCTTGGCTTTTGGGCGTTCGTTCTACTTAAAAGAGTGCTACATCGTTTTGCCCAAATTTCTGTAATTTTAGAATTTTGAGCTGCAAAGGGCCTCAAGAGATAGGGTTCGACTACCTGATGACGAATCCGTTGTTAAATTCAAATCTGTCCGTAGGGCCGTCCAGCCGGCCGGCAGTAAGCACGATACCTTTCGAAGGGAGTGTCCTAGAGACTTGAGATATATTCAAGGTTAGTTCACTTCCCGAATGCAGCGGTTATGTTCGTTAACCCGCCAAATCGTATGTAATATTGAGGAATAGAATGTTTATATTTGCATAAAATATATCCAATTCGAGTGAAATTTATTTTTGGAATGAATATTGATATACAGGGTCTTTATAAATGATTGTAACAGCGCAGTTGGCTTTGGATTACAGAATACCAATCTCTAACCAACCAGAGCAAAGCATGATCACAGAATTCTGTGGTTTGCATAATCCAAAGCCAACTGCGCTGTTACAATCATTTATAGAGACCCTGTATAGTCCGTTCACGAAAGTTTGAGCCGTCGGTTGGCCATGGAAATATGGAAATATGGCATATTCCACTGTGTATATTGAAATTTTAGGTTATGTTGTTTATTTTCTTGTCAGATTGATAAGCAATGTTGTCATAGAGTTCTCTGATAACTCGCAAGCTCGTCGGACGAGGCCGGGTACATTCGGCAACGTAGACTTTATTTTACGTTATGACAGCAAAGGCTGCCAACTTCAGATAAATGAACAAACGCCTACTATGCTTCTTTTCAATATTTCGGATAAGCGATCTTTTTGAAATTCTGCATGAATGTGCTCAAACTTTCGTGAACGGACTATAAATATTAAATACTTACTGAATGTCCATGCAAAATTTCAAAAGGATCGCATCATCTCGACCATTGAATTTATTTTTTTTTAATAATTGATTTTTTAAATATTTCATATTTTGCATAATTTCCAGAATAAATTACGATCGTGCTGAGATTCTGCATTCATATACTCAGCAGGATTCCTAAGTACTAAACTAAGTAGTCAAACCTATCTTGAAAGTTTCGACTTGCCGTAATATAACATAAGGTCGACCGTTAACTGTTAAGGATACGATATAACGTGCGTTCAAAAAAAAATCGTGGTCAAGTAAGCTGTGGATTTTATTTTTTCCCTCCTAGACTCTTAGGAAAAATAGAATCCACAGCTTACTTGACCACGAATTTTTTTGAACGCACGTTAATAACACTTCATACTACAATATCCTAAAACTAAGAATTTCTTCAAATTGTAATCTGTAAGTTTTATGTTTTATATTATAGCGTTTTTCATTTCCCAATGAAAAACGCTATTATTCAAGTATTGGCATTGTCCTAAAATTTTCAACAATGTTCTCAGAATTTATGTATTTCAACAATATTGCTTGAAATTGTTCTTTATTGTAATACAGTGCAACCTTAATATAACGAACCTCAATATAACGACTTCCTCGATTTAACGAATTTTTCATAATCCCCTTGAATCGTCCATAAGAGTCAATGTAAAACATACCTCTACATTACGAAAATTTTTTACGAACAACCTCTTTATAACGAATTTTCAACTACCTAAAAGAGTGTGAATACCTCTACTTAACGAATTTCGTCAACTCAAAACCTCTATATAACGTTTTCACCATAACCAGGTATGTATGTGATTTTTTAGCCGCGACAGGTTTCGACGCGTATTACGTAAAATACGAAATTAGTTGATGGAAAGTAATCAGTGTTGCTCCTCACTTTTTTGCAATGGCTCAGAAACGTAAAAGGCGTTCCTTATCTGTCGCAGAAAAGCGAAGCATCATTATTATGTTGACAAAAATCCTTCTACAAAAAATTAGACATAGCTAATAAGTTCGGGATTCCCGCAAGTTCATTGGCAGCAATTTTCAAATCTAAAGATAAGTTTTCCGACGAAATTGGTTTGCCTTCAAACATCAGAAGATTGAAACCGTGGAAAACAAACTACAATTTGTTACTTTTTTCCAATCAAGATGAATAAAATTAGATTTAGGCTTTTATACCAATTGGTTGATTTTTCACCTCTTTTTATTTTGTTCTGCGAATTTTTGAAAAAAAAAAACCTACCTACTCACTTCATTGTTTTGAAAAAGAAAATATAAAATGAATGAGTAATTTGATAAAAATGAGTTTTCATTTATATGAGCAAAATTAGTTCGCTATAACAAGATGAGTACGTAATGTCGAGGTGAATTAAACCTCGGTATAACAAATTTTGGACCAACCTCACCTCAATATAACAAACCTCAGTTTTATGAATTACTTGATATAACGAATATTTACTGGTTCCCTTCCGATTTGTTATATCGAGGTTCCACTGTATTAGTTATCACTACAGTTAATGTGATATTTCTTAGCTTAAAGGTTAATAGAGGCGACCAAAACCACAGAACATGAATATAAAACTAAAACTCAAAAAAATAAATATGAAAACAAAATTCAAAATAATTTTGAGTTTTAGTTTCTTAAGTTGGGAACAATGTACTGAATTCACATCGAAAAGTAGATCTTCATTCTATTGATACATATTTCTATAATTTTCACATATTTTGGATTGAAATATACTAATAATCTTCTTGAAGTAATTCTGAGCTAATTGACTACTCTCGATAAGATCAATTCACATTAAATAAATCAGCTCGAAATTTGTTTTCGTCGTGTTTTACTACGCCAGTGTTAAATTTCATGCTCGACGACCATGGCCGAATGACGACTCGATAGAAGATACTAGTTATAGGGAGTGTACGTGAAACAAGGAACCGATACCAAAATTTTGGAAAAACTTACCTAACACTGAGTGAAAATAAATTATGGTAGAATGGATAGATCTTAGGGATCAAAATCATCGATGTTCTTCAATTATTCGTGGGGAATAAAAGCTAATTAGTGTGACGTTCAATGCAATAAAAACTTGTGTGCAATTATTGTGAAGTGACAAGTAAATTTTTCTTTGTGATAGTGATTACAAATATTCACAATATCTAATAATGGAAGCAGTAGCGAAACATGAATTTAATGCCACAGCAGAGGATGAACTTAGTTTCAAACGATCACAAGTTCTGAAGGTGAGTAATAAATAATTTCATATTCTGGTCAGTCAGAATATTCATGGCTAATTTTGTAGATTTTGAACATGGAAGATGATATGAATTGGTACAGAGCGGAACTTGATGGCAGAGAAGGTCTTATCCCTAGCAACTATATTGAAATGAGAAACCACAGGTGAGATATCAACAGATAGTTAACATTACCAACAAAGGCAAGTAGTGGCCTTTGGAATTTCCAAATTTCTTGGAATAAGTTTTGATGTCGAAGTTTTCTATCAAATAAATATGACCTGTGACCAATGCTGTAAGTAATCATGTTTTCATCAATTAGGAATATGTGCAATGAATAGGAGTGTTGGTTATTTATACCGCTCATCAGAAATTATATGTGTTTAGAGATTTTGCGAAGTTCAATCCAATTTATTGCTCATAATAACTGAATTCAGAAGTCAAAATTATTTGAATTATGTATTTGGTATACAGAACATATGAATGTTTTGCACTATGCAAATTATTGAAGGAAAAATAACTGAATGAAGACCAGCTTATTATGTACAGGTTGGGATTGAAGGTATAATTCATCTAATTGAAGAACTGTTTCTCTACTTGCTGATAAGTTACTGATAGCTATATGAAAATATACACCTCGCTATGGACATAAACACCAATGATTTTAATTATGTATAAAACCTTTGTTTATGTTATAGTGCGTTCACGAAAAGTTGAGCTGTCGGTTGGCCATGGAAATTTGGCATATTCCACTGTGTATATTAAAATTTTAGGTTATGTTCTTTATTTTCTTGTCAGATTGATACGCAATGTTGTCAATTTCTTTCGTTAAAAGTTCTGACTGCCCTTTCTAATATATTGTTACATTCACCATAAATGAAGAACATATTCAATTCATCACTGTTACTGTAATTCATATTTTGCATAGTGCCCGATTAATTGAAAAAGTATAAACGACAGTTCTCTAGAATGCATTATAAATCAACAGACATAGCCTTCTTGAAAACTTCTATCCTAATAAATCTATGGTTAGACTAAGAAACCTTGATTCAATCCTGAAATTCGAATTTTATTGAATAACGGCAAAAATACTGATTTTAGAGGCATGAAATGTTCGGGACACCATAACTGGTTTTTGACGAGCAATCGATTGGAATTACAAAATTATAGGGTTGCCATTTGAAAAAAGTGAGATTTCATAGTTCTATTGAGGCCTACTTTGGGGCCCTTTTTCAGAGACCCTGTATAATATTTCCTCATAAGTTATACAAGAAACAATATCAGCGTAATTTCTTTTGTTCCACTTTCGCAAAAAAAAATTCTTGTGATGAGGGATTTTGAAGATACAAACACTAATTTGTGAGAACCTTTTTTTCAAAAAATCTGATAATTAGGCTATAATTCAAGAGCCGCTTGAATGGTTGCACATATCATGCATCAAATCAGTGTAGAATTGAACGAAGAATTCGAATATGTATAAATATACAGAGTGCTGAATTTGAAATAACAAAGTGACATTCATTTCCGGTGAAACCAGAAGTACATTCCTCTTGAAAATATTTTACAATTAAAGTTCATGTACTCTAAAAGGAAAATCCAAAATCTTGAATCTGTATTATAATTCTTCCTTGAAAACGTCTAATGAAACACTTAAAAAAATCACCCTGTATACTATACTACTATACTATATCGTTAAAATAAATCACCATTTATTACATCTAGAACTATCAGGTTTTTAGATTATTATAAATTTCATTGAAAGAAAATAATATTTCAATGAATAGAGATATATTCATTCTAATGATATCTGCCGGGTAGCTATCAGTAACATATCATCGATTGGTAAAACTTCCATCTGAAGTGATTTAGGAGGGGATTACTCAGGCAACTAGAAAGCTAGGAATGACTTAGTTGGTCACTTTTCACTTTTCATAGGTTTACAACCCAACAATTTGAAGAAAAACAGAAAATAAAATCTTAAATATATTTATTTATGCGGGAAGAATCAGAACCAAATTATCTACAAATTTCAGGGAACAGATACAACTTCTTTTCCGCTGAAATTATTAGCAAGTTTGACTTTCTGTAACTAAAAGAACATTTAAAACAACTATTCATTGAATCATTTCTATATTCTCAATGTAGTCAATAATGATAATGAACATTTAGGTTCTGTTTGTCATTTGTTTTATGATGGATTAGAACTGAAGGCATCATAGTATGACAAAAATTGAATTTCTGTTTATGTATACATTCACTTGTCTTTATACTTTGGTGAAGTTTGGACATTCTTAGTAATCAAAGAGGAGTGTCCTTACCATCTTATTTGGCCTGGTTATATTTATGAAATCAAAATCATTTAATTTCATACAACTACATCACTAAAACTGACCCAATACCTACCATATTGTTTTTGGGTAGCTTAGCTAGGAAGGGGTCATCAACTCCTCCTACATAACTGAAGCCCTTCTTTGGCAGAAAAAACACAAACAAAAAGGAATTTATCACAAGAGAGGATGCAGACAGTAAAGAAAGTTGATCTTTTTGACCTAGAACACTCTGAAATTTCGAGAAATTGTCAAGATCCTAAACTGCAGTCGTTTGAAAGATATG
This sequence comes from Propylea japonica, assembly GCA_013421045.1. Classification (NCBI taxonomy): domain Eukaryota; kingdom Metazoa; phylum Arthropoda; class Insecta; order Coleoptera; family Coccinellidae; genus Propylea; species Propylea japonica. The sequence goes on along the minus strand of CM024248.1, from coordinate 5,573,480 downwards.
GCATTTTGACGGTAACCATACATCCTGTTTTATTGATATAGATTGGGATAACTGGTTTAACGCTTCCTTTTTCTGATACTAACAGCTTGCGTCTGTTACAGACACATCTGTCTGATTGGCAACATTGTCTATTAGTGTTTAGTTTCTCCATGCGATGTGTTCACATTTTCATTTCGATTTGACATTCCTAAACCGAATTTGGCAGTTTATTGTTGCTTAAGGCGATTCCGGTAATTAGAGCTAAGGCAAAATTACGAAAATGTTGTATTATATTCAGGGAAATGGGAATTGAACCTATTTTTTACTTCACCCCAGTGCTGCAGTGAAATGATTTCTATCTCACTCTAGAGATTACAATGCAGTACTATTCATGCGTAGGGGCATCTCTATGTTTATTTCTTAGTCAGAGGTTAAAATGTTTCAGTTCAGGGTCCAGGGATCAACTATTAGGCATACCCTGTACAGGGTGGTTCACTTGTCTTGGTAACCTAATTTTTCTCGAAAAGGGATGAATATGTTTTTATTCTTCAACATTGACTTGTACCGAATACCGTCAACAGAATAAAAAAATGTTTATCCCTTTTTGAAAAGAATCAGGTTATCAAGATGAGTGAATCACCCTGTACCTTTTGATTACAGATCAATGAATGTCTTTTAGAGGTTTCTGTGTTTTTTTTGCATTCTCAACATTTGTGTTTATAATATTTTCATTTTTTCAGTTGGTACTATGGAAGGATCACCAGAGCTGATGCAGAGAAACTGTTAATGAATAAACATGAGGGAGCATTCTTAATTCGTATCAGTGAGTCGAGTCCAGGAGATTTTTCGTTATCTGTTAAGTGAGTACAACAAAATTATTTTTGATATTAAATCCATGAAGAATCATCAGGCTTATAGGCCAAGCAATAGAGGTTTTTTACATGACAAAAATACTACCTGAAATCTGACTGTGCAGTCATGCAATAGGTAGTTTTTCATGATAAATTCCACTTCTGAATCGTCTTAGGTTTTTTTTGAGAAGCGAAGAATAGCCAAAAAAATTCAAAATTTTGCTTTTTCGCTTATAAAACGTGAAGTCGTGAAGTATTGATCTGATCGAAAAGCTGTTAAGGCACTTTTTGTAGAGAATTCTAAAACAAAAAAATGAGAGGTGACACGTCTCGAGCGGATAATTAGTTTCCGAGAAAAGTCCAAAAAACTGGAAAAAAACATCAATTTTTCGAAAATTCATAACTTCTGAGATGAAGCGTAGTTGCTCTGAATTTAAGTAGTTATTAACATTTATACTTTATTGGTGCACAATTGCAAAGCTGTCGGATAAATAGTTTTTGCACAATCGCAGTTTTCCGAATTCGACGTACTTTTTTCAAGAAGGTCGTGATACTCGGCTACTTGTCGGATTTGAATTTTACAAAAAGCATTTTAAAGAAGAAATAAAATTCTTCAAATCGTTTATTCTCTCGAAACCGACCAATAATGTTTAGTGGGTGAAAAACGGTGAGTTTTCGGTATAACAGAAAATCTGAAAATATTTCAGGAAAATAATTTTGGAAAACCCCCAAATGCAAATTTTCAGCCCAAAGTTATGATGTGAATCACCCTGTATTTGAACACGATTTCTTCAGCCAGTCCAACTTGGCATAATCGTGAAAACTTTAACAAATTACTGTTGACTTTGTCATTCTGGTGTTGTTGAACGATTATACCATTGCTTCCATGAAAAACACATTAAATTTAAAGTTTCAATAGGTGATTAAATCGAACAATAATATTCAGAAATATGTTTTGTAATTATCCATCTACTCGCGTCATTGCTCGTTTCATTTCATTCAACTGCTATCACTCGTAACTAACCACAATTGATAAGAAATCCCAGTTCAGAATGATTTAATTCCGGTATTGTTATCCAGAATAAAACGAAATACCAAACTTTGCAATATGGATATACGAAATTACTCGTATTCTTCATTATAGACGATCTAAATTTGTGGTATATGATCTCTTTATGTACACTACTGGAAAAAATTAAAGGATCAAAAAAAATTCCAAATTTTTCGGCATTTTTCAACATGCCGTAACTTTGAGAGGAATGGTCGTACAAGGAATTTAAAAAAAGGAAATTGTAGCTCCAAGTGTCTAGTTTTTGGATTAGAACCATAGACAAACTAAACACCGTTTAGTTAGTCTATGATTAGAACTTCAAAAATTTTAAGTTTCAGTGGTTTTCGAGTAATGATAGAAAAATCAGCAACAGAAAAATCCTCAAAGTTTCACCATTTTCTTTTTCTCGTCTATGAGCGTGGAAATTTTATTTTTGCATAATCGTTATAATGATGGGATACTTTGTTAATTCAGCTTCAATTAATTTTTTGACCTCAATATGTCCACTTCTCGCCGAGATATCGGTCTTGAAATGGAAAAGGATCCATTTGTCTTTGATTATCGATCGTTATTGAATTAATAAAAATTTTATTTGTTGATTTATTTTATTTTTCTTTTTTTGAAATTGATGTACTATCTGCAATTAAAATAATTAAAATGTGGATAAAGGTCGACAAAATTCTTTTTTGCCTTTTTAAAGATTATGAGCTTCTCAGAGCAAAAAACGGCCCGCTGGATTGAATTGGCTCTTCTTAAGGTTTTTATCAACATATTGAACTGTGAAAGTCACACTTAACATTATTGGTTTCCTCAACATTTTCGATCCAGCGGTAGATTTTCCAAGAAACCACCAAAAGCCCTTTTTTTGTTAAATTTTTATATTGATGCGACATGAAGAAAAAAATTTCTATGAATAAGCAATGGTTGTTCATTAATGGGATTTCATTTAAGGTCTTGAAACCCTCCTTCAATTTTCTGCGCGATCATTGGTTGCTGAGAAATCGATAATCAAAGACAAATGGATCCTTTTCCATTTGAAGACCGATATCTCGGCGAGAAGTGAACGTATTGAGGTCAATTAGAAAATAAATTAAAGCTGAATTAACAAAGTATCCCATCATTATAACGATTATGCAAAAATAAAATTTCCACGCTCGTAGCCAAGAAAAAAAGTGGTGAAATTTTGAGAATTTTTTTGTTGCTGATTTTTGTATTATTACTCAAAAACCACTGAAACTTAAAATTATTGAAGTTCTAATCCAAAAACTAGACACTTGGAGCTACAACTTCCTTTTTTTTAATTCCTTGTATGACCATTCCTCTCAAAGTTACGGCATGTTGAAAATTGCCGAAAAATTTGGAATTTTTTTTTGATCCTTTAATTTTTTCCAGTAGTGTATAAATCTGTAGATTTTCGAATTTTCGAAAATTTGGTATTAGCTATATTTGCGTTTTACTCAAATGTCTTTGATATACAGGGTGTTTCAGAATAAGCTACCGTTAATTCGGGTTCTTAATCCTCGTATGGTATTATGATATAAACTTCCTATGGAATATGAATCTCTGACTCATTGTTTCTGAGATACAGGGTGTTGAAATTTAAAAAAAAATGGTTTGTCGAAAATATTTTCGACACCGTACAAGATTTTTTTTGCGTTTTGGTAGATTTTGATTACGCATCGATACACCCTATTCTCAATTTTCACCAGTGGCGTCGGCACAAACTTCTCCCCGAATAAATTTGGTGACAATAAATGGTACTTCAATGCCTTATTTCAAATTTAAATTATTTTCGTAATAACCATATAATTCATAGTGAGAAAGGTATCCTGAGTTTTTCACCTCCGAGGAACACTTTCTGAGATAAAAAATGAAATGAAATTTCATTACGAGAGTTACGAAATTCTTTTACTGCTTCCAAAATCGTCAAGACACGGATTAAGTCGGCTCAGTTTCTTCATTTTCATTCAGTACTACTACTTATATCATTTTGCCCAAATGTATGTAATTTTCGAATTTTTAGCCGAAAGTGGTCTCAAACGATAGGGTTAGACTCCATGATGACGAATTCGTGGTCACTGGTGCCACTGGTGAGAATTGAAAATAATTTTGCATTGAAGTTCACTGGATTTGTTGAAAAGACTACTTGTATAACCCTTTCAAAGGATCACGTCAAAATTTCAAATTTTTTTGGATTCACCAATATATTAGTTCCTTATTACACCTTTATATAATTATAGTTGTAAATCAAATATAGTTATTATTAATATTCATTTCAGGTGTTCAGACGGTGTACAACATTTCAAGGTACTACGAGACGCACAAGGCAAATTTTTCTTATGGGTTGTCAAATTTAACTCACTGAATGAATTAGTAGAATACCACCGTACATCCTCAGTTTCCAGGTCGCAGGATGTCAAACTTCGTGACATGATAGCCGAGGAGGTAATTTTTTCAAATTTTTTTGTATCGATATTTTTTCTAGAATGATTGCAGAAGAAGCACCTTATAGGTCCTCATCTTATTGAATTCGATACAGAATGTTTATAGGAATTTGATGCGGAAATATTATAGTAATATAATTTATGTTCTCAATGATTTTGTAGTATCGCATCGGCTGAATATTTCCTGTTTTAGCAGAAAACACAAAATTTTTCAGACAAAAATCAATTTCTTCATCTACAGGTGTTGAATTCACATTGGAAAATATTTAATACATCAGATTGAGAATTTTACCTTCCAGTTAAACAGTTGTATATTCGTTACTGACTAAATAAATGAAAAATTTTCATAATAATGTATAGTCCGTTCACGAAAGGTTGAGCGCATAGTGGGCGTTTGTTTATTTATCTGAAGTCAGCAGTATTTACTGTCATAAAGTAAAATAAAGTCAACGTTGCCGAATGTACCCGGCCTCGTCCGACGAGCTTGCGAGTTATCAGACAACTCTATGCAATATTGACAACATTGCGTATAAATCTGACAAGAAAAGAAAGAACATAACCTAAAATTTTAATATACACAGTGGAATATGCCACATTTCCATGGCCAACCGACGGCTCAACCTTTCGTGAATGGACTATATGTAATGGACCCATTAACCTTTTTTACGGATCTTTAAATATAATGAATGTGATTTCTTCTTTCGGATTATTTGAAATATTCTATAGCAGAGAAGGCTATGAAAATGTTTAATTTTTAGCGTTCTGAAATGATATTATTAAAGATACGAAATTATCATACCAAGTTTTATTGTGCAGTACAGTTTTATTTATAAATTTTTTTCTTTTCAAGTGTCTCGTACAAGCTCTTTATGACTTTCAACCGCAAGAAGCAGGAGAACTGGAGTTCAGAAAGGGCGATGTTGTGACTGTAACTGATCGCTCTGATCAACACTGGTGGCATGGAGAGATAGGTCATCGCAAGGGACTTTTTCCAGCGACATATGTCACGCCTTACCACACCTAAAAATCTTCCCGCATTTGAATTCGAAGTTTATCATTAATTTTTCTGGCTACAAAAACGGTCAACAAAACAGGCATTATTTAATTCCCAACGTTACCTACTGGCACTTTGTTCATCATTGGCAAAACATATAATTAATTGCATAGGATTGCTTCCAGAATGTACCATCAAATGTAGAGTGTTGCAATTTTTCGAAAACGTTAGTTAGTCTTGAAGTCAAATGAGTGGAATAAAGAAATCTATCATGAATAAATTGGAACATTCTATTTTTTGATATAATTGAAATGTTGGTGACAAAGTTTTGTGCGGTTATATCCGACATAAGATTAATTAATTTTATTTAAATTTCTTGAAAAAGTGTCATTTCCATGTTAGGACTATCTCGAGTTGGAGCCCTTACAATCTTATTTAAAGGAAAAGGATAATCAGAACGACATCCTTTTCCAAAAATATTTATAACATGAATCACAGCATTACCTGAAAAGTTGACAGGCTGGAACTAAGATTTCCAAAATGATTTATGACCGACTGACCTACTTGGAAATTGATATTTGAAACTATTTCACTGTACCATGCTTTTCCACTTCAAATGAAGTTTATTACATTTTTCTTGACGAATAATTAGGATCATTATCAATTTTTTTTTAATAATGAATTTCTTCATATCTGTAGTTTACCGTATCTTATCAATGACATCAACTTCAATCTCTGTTGATTTTTGTGGGTTCAACTTAAATTTTATCTATTACTTTCCTCTATGACTTGAATGAAAGGTTCAATTCAATTCTAGAGTTTTTATTGAATTGGGATTAAAAATCATAAATGGTGCTATCTTCAGAAAAATTCATTTCGTTTTTATAATATTCCTCATTATTCAATATTTTTCTAATGTTTCAACAATTGAACATGCACTATATTGATTTCCTTTCACCGTTCCATATTTTGTATACAAAGTTGACAATGGAAATTTACTATTTTGAATTCAAACTTTCAAAAATTTATCATTGATACCTGGCGTAAGCATAATATTGAATCTCAAAAGATTTCCCAAATCGAATTTTGTGCAATAAATATATGTATATTATTGAACTGAAAATTTTAGCAAAATCAATTGGAAAATTGAAAAAACAACATGATGAAAAATCGACTAGAGACCACCATTTTACCTTTGAAGAATATTTCATTACCCAACTATTTTTGAATGAATTGTTTCTTCATATTCACAAAATGCATGCATTTCATGTGTGCTTTTTCTAATTGATGATTTCATTACTTTTATAGAATGATTTAACTAATCATAACAATGTTTTCTCTAGTGAAATTAAGTAAGTAAGTAAAATAAAAACAAAACAGGATCAATGATAGCTCATTTGAATTGAAAGAATGAAAATTTTGACCATAAGAATTGATGAAATGAGGCTTTGATTACTTATGAAATAATCGAAAATCTATTGATTTCTAGCTTTTAAAACTAATACAAGTCACGATTAAATATGCTCTTTTTGTTTGAAATTTTGTCCATAATTCATTAACATTCTTCATGTCACGTTATTAACATTATGATGATAACTATTCAATTGAATATTTTTGTATCAGTTTCAAAATGAAAAAATATTGCAAGTTTATTGCTATAGTTATGTGAAACTATTTCAAAATGGGGGAGTAATTCAATTTTTGCATCGCAAAATAAATGTAAATTAATAATTTCATTCAACTGAACTATGAAATTCTCACAAGCAAGGTGAAAGCATTTGAACTAACTGTAATTATACATTTCCCCATTTTCCACTCTGACATACTATATTTTAAACTCTCAAAAATGAACCAGATAACAATATAAGTTATATCGTCGTTTTAGAGAGACACTGTAGGAAAATGGTGGGCACTGATATTTATCTCCGGATTTCTCATATCAAATGAGTATAGTATTTTGTTAACTAAGACGAGATGCCATTTTTATGTGTCTTATTGTTATAAGTTAGTTTAATTTTATTTTGAGATACTTTATTTAATTTGTACATATTAGCATTTTTGAAGATTTTGCCAGGAATTTCCTCAAAACAAGTTAGCAGGTCCATTTTTCTTAGTTTTAAGTATATTTTTTGGCATTGTCTGCTTTTAGATTTATATGTAAATACTAACTGTACTTTTCATAATTGAATGAGTACTATATATTTAGAAAATATATATGTTATATATGAACATTTTATATTTTATTTCAGTAAAATTCATTCTTGATTTTCTGTACAGCTAGTGGGAATGAGAATATTTCTTGAAAACTTTATAAGTTTTCACTTCCAGTCTCTGAAACAGAAATAATTAAAAAAAATGTAATCAAGGTGAAGTGCTCCTGCGAGAATCTTTGCACTTATTTGTCAGGAGCAAATTGGTCTTGAAAAATTGTTGCCTAACAGTAAAACTGAAAAGGGAATAAATAAAAGGATAATGTAACGTTTCCATCCCACGCTATATATCGTATTATAGTTTTGAGGGTGAATAGTACAAAAAACTTAATCATAAGTGAAAACAAGAAGGAATATTTCATTTTACAAAAATTTATTTAATACAATCATTTTTGGACTTGTCAAAATCATTTCGTTGACAATTTCACGGAGACTAGATAAATGAAATAAAAATAGACCTATTGGAACCAATTATTTGATAAGAAAATATCAGCACAAATGAAATTATTATATATAAATTAATGCATAGACAACATAGGAGGCAACATTTGTAGAAGTTATTGATTTCTAGAAATGAACATGACAAGTACTTATGTACACTCAATAAAAAAAGGCTATTCAGAAGCTTAAGATTATTGAAGTTAATTGATTGTTTTGACATGGTGTTCAAGAATTTGATTGATTGTAAGATTTGTAAGTAATAAGTTGGAATTTGTTCAAATTATGATGATATTCTGAACAGCTCTTAAAAAATCACAGGTTAAAACCATTAAAATCACCCCAATAAAACGATTCAGTTGCCTTTAATGCACCAAGGAAAGTCAATTTTTACAACATAAAATAGGTATTTCATCTTTTCATATATGCTTTTGTTGAATCAGTTCTTGCTTGATAGTTAAATGCCAAATAAACAGGGAGGGTCGGGAGGAACGGGTTGAATTCCAGAAGCGTATTGTACACGTGAAAATAATTCAAAAAATCATGTTTTCATACAATTCTCATTTGTTTTTTAGTTTGAATTCATTTCTTGTAATGATTTTATGAATCATCGAAGATCAGGAAAATCACCATAAATAAAAACTAATAACGATTTGTTCCTCACAGCTCACTAAATGGAATTTTTTATGACAATTTCTGAGGATTTTTTTTCTCGCAGATACGACAAAACTTTAAGAAACCACAAAATTCAGTATATTAACGAATGTAGATACTATAAGAGAAAAACTTGAAGAAAAATTCTAACTTTAGAACACTGTGTTCATACATGTGATTTCAATTTATTTTCACGTGTACAATACGCTCCTGGAGAAACAGGCTTGTTTCTCACGGCCCACCCTGTCTTATAAAAACAACCTTAAAGTTTTTGAGGTTCTCTGAATTTTCTGTTTAACTCTAAACATCTCAGCAAGATATGGATGCAATAGAAAAACCTATCGAATACCTAGACTTAAAAATGTAATCAACAATGAAAACTGAAGTTTATCATCAATGAAACTAATATAGGCCAAGCAATAGAGGTTTTTTACGTGACAAAAATACTACCAGAAATCTGACTGTGCAGTCATGCAATAGGTAGTTTCTACATGTTTTTCATGATAAATTCCACTCCTGAATCGTCTTAGGTTTTTTTTTGAGAAGCGAAAAATAGCCAAAAAAATCCAAAATTTTGCTTTTTCGCTTATAAAACGGAAGTATTGATCTGATCGAAAGCTGTTAAGGCACTTTTTGTAGAGAATTCAAAAACAAAAAAATGAGAGGTGACACGTCTCAAGCGAATAATCAGTTTCCGAGAAAAGTCCAAAAACTGAAAAAAAAAGATCAATTTTTCGAAAATTCATAACTTGGTCAATTTCTGAGATGAAACGTAGTCCTGAATTTAAGTAGTTATTAACATATGTCGGATTTGAATTTTACAAAAAGCATTTTAAAGAAGAAATAAAATTCTTCGAATAGTTTATTCTCTCGATACCGACCGATAATGTTTAGTGGGTAAAACGGCGTCAAACAGGACCAAAAAGGCTCGAATGCATCAAACTAGTTGCGGAGTGGGAGTCGCCCGGTACGCGACGCGCGAAAGATACAAGGTATACAGTTTTCCCCTCGCGTAGCGGGTGACTCCCACTCCGCGACTAGTTTGATGCATTCGAGCCTTTTTGCTCCTGTTTGACGCCGTTTTTCACCCACTAAACATTATCGGCCGGTATCGAGAGAATAAACTATTCGAAGAATTTTATTTCTTCTTTAAATGCTTTTTGTAAAATTCAAATCCGACAAGTAGCCGAGTATCACGACCTTCTTGAAAAAAGTACGTCGAATTCGGAAAACTGCGATTGTGCAAAAACTATTTATCCGACAGCTTTGTAATTGTGCACCAATAAAGTTTATGTTAATAACTACTTAAATTCAGAGCAACTACGCTTCATCTCAGAAATTGACCAAGTTATGAATTTTCGTAAAATTGATGTCTTTTTTTCAGTTTTTCGGACTTTTCTCGGAAACTAATTATCCGCTTGAGACGTGTCACCTCTCATTTTTTGTTTGTTTTTGAATTCTCTACAAAAAGTGCCTTAACAGCTTTTCGATCAGATCAATACTTCACGTTTTATAAGCGAAAAAGCAAAATTTTGGATTTTTTTGGCTATTTTTCGCTTCTCAAAAAAAACCCAAGACGATTCATGAGTGGAATTAATCATGAAAAACATGTAGAAACTACCTATTGCATGACTGCACAGTCAGATTTCAGGTAGTATTTTTGTCACGAAATCGACCTTTCTATAGCTCTATTGCTTGGTCTAATAGTTTTTCAACCATAGTTAACAGACTCTGTTGGTTTGAGTGGCAGTATTTAAAAATCAGTCCCTAAGCAAAATCACTATGATTATATTAACAAGTCCCTAGAAGGCCCCACAGCGGCTACTAGGGATGAGCCTCCCGTCATCTCTTGTCCTGAAGAGCGTATACACTGACTGAGCAGTCTGCAGTTCCAGTTGCCATGACTACTTTGTGCGGATGAAACGAAATACAGCTGACAGGTCCGCTACGATGAACCATAAATCCTTCATAAAATCTTATATTGTTCAAGAGATTCCCTTGAAGGTTGTAGATTCCAATAGCTTGATTCGATGAACCACTAAAAGAAAAAATAATGTTATCTCAATATGTTTCATTGTGAACCTTAATAAACATTAAGCGGAATATTGTTGTTATTATGTTTGTGGTAATTCTAAGTGAACACGACTGTTACACTATCCAGATATTTTCGGTAACAATTATGAAAATCAAAATGCATGCAATTACGACTGTGAATTTGTTTCAGAACAAATTCTTTTCTTTTTTTTAATGTAAATTTATGTAATACATCTGAAAACAATTAATATTTCCGAAACAGTTGATGATAGGTATGGGAAATTGTACCGGGTTTTTCACTATAATTTGACCCCCCTGTCAACTTTGTTACTGAAGGAGATACAAAAAAATGTTTCATACAAAAGTTTCACGAAATCAACTGAGGTTTTTTGATTTGAGTCCAGAAACTGAAATATATACAGGGTGGCCAATATATTGATGGCAACTTCATTTTTTCAAATGGAACACCCTGTATATTTTTCCATATTTGGTTAGCTCTTTTTCTCCTGATTTCGAATATGTAACATATGTTGGTCTATCTTTCTTATTCTGAGCACCACAGAGTTTCAAATTTCAATAACCATCTGACATAGCGTGTTGGATTGGTAATGGCGCACCCATTTTTATGGCCACCAAATAGTCCCGATTTAACACCGTTGGACACGTTTTTATAGCCGTTCCTGAAGGAAAAAAATTACTTCAGCAATAATGACAATCAATGAAAGCGGAGAATAATTTAATGATATAAAATCAACCAATATTAAACCCATAATTCGGAACTAATCCCATCAGCGCACAAAGAATAGTGATAATATTGTAATGATTGAATCAGAGCTATAATGATGCTATCAAAAATAGTCTAAACAGCTTGAGATAACTATATGAACTACATGTGTGTATTGAATGAAGGTGGTCATTTTGAGCAATTTCTTTAGTTGAGGTTATTCTTACCATACTACCATAGTTTATTATTTTTCATTGGTTAGGTAATTGTTAAGTATTCATTCTAAAATAAAACTTTTAAGTAGATTGTTTGGATATAAAGAATTTCGTGGGTATTTCACATATTTTTTATTCGGTGTCATCATTTCAACACCCATTTGAAAAAACTATAGTTGCATTCAATGTTGTTCACCCTGTATATCTTCCCATTGACGTTATTATAACTCCAAAAATGAGCATTTTCAGTAAACACACGCTGCCACTTGTAAAATGATTACAGATCTTGGCAGGTAGTTCTTGAAATTCAAAACTCTGTGGTTTTCAGAATAAAAGAGATAGACCAACATATGTTACATATTCGAAATCAGGGGAAAAAGAGCTAGCCAAACATTGAAAAATATACAGGGTGTTCCATTTGAAAAAATGAAGTTGCCATCAATATGTTGGCCACCCTGTATATATTTCAGTTTCTGGACTCAAATCAAACAACTTAGTTAATTTCGTGAAACTTTTATACGAAACTTTTTTTTGTACCTCCTTCAGTAACAAAGTTAAAAGGGGGGGTCAATTATAGTGAAAAACCCGGTACATGAATTATGTCTAAAAATTTCTGAGGAATCCAAAAAACTAATGATATACAGGGAGTTGTATTTAAAATGAGAAAGTTGGTATCGGACACCGTCACATGATACACCCTATATAATTTTGATTTTTTGAAAATATGAGCATCTAAAAATACCAATCGACATGTCCGAGCGACCCGAGATTTTTTCCCAACACACTCTCACTTATTCGTTATCGTTATGAATTTGACTGTTCCACACTGTATGTTACTTTATTTTTCGCCTCGAGTTTTGAATCCCCCTGTTTCAGCTTAAAAACTTAACTTACCATGAATATAATCCAGCATTACAATGAACATCAAAACATGTCATGCCATCCTCGTGAATTTGGTGCGTCTCTAGAGCATTTTTCATTCTTATATCGAACAATTTAACCTCTCCCTTGGCACTACCACTTATTAATAAATTATCTCCTAGAAGTTTCACCCCCAAAACCGGAGGTCCGGTTTCGTCCCAAGACTTCACCCTTCCGTCAACAGGGTTGCATCTTCTGTCAAACAACTTGATCCATCCATTTTCACAGCCTACTACTACGTATCCATGGCAAGGTGTGCTGCATGCTCTCTTGTCAGAGGAGGTTTCCTTCGAACAAGAGCAAAAGTTATCCTTATTGACTACATAGGAAGACAAAAATTCATTGGATGCGTTAGAAAAAGTTGAATCCATGCAGGTGACTGGCGAGTCGGTGCCGAGGTATAAATCGAAGGCTTTCAGTTCTTTCACCATGTCCCAGAACCGTAGCACTTTTGTGTCAGATGCTGTAATTACTGTCTGTGTCCATGCTCCCACGTCAGTATGAGACCTACAAAAACAGTCATTTTATTATTAAACACGAGATCTCAGACGTAAAATCGCCATGGAACATAATCAATGCAACCAGAGAATAATATTAATCGATTGAAATCAATAAACTCATACTTTGGAGCTAATGTCGTCCTCGTTCAAAGCAAAATGCAAGGAAGTGGTATCGAACACAGCATTCATGGATAGCTATTTCGCCCTATTGGGGCTCATCAACATGGAGAATAGTTCTGCATGATACGAGGCATTCTAGGTACAGTAGAGACTCGATAATTCGGAGAACGATAATCCGGATATTTACTAGTCCGGATTGACGTCAAGATTGTATTATGTCCTTGTAATCCGGATTGCAAGACTCAATAATCCGAATTTCCAATCGTTGCATACGTGGTTTACGGTTCTAAATCAATTTCCATGACGACGATCGGGCGTTCTTTTGGTATACAGATGTGGAAGAAACGGATGGAAACAGGGGAGTTGCAGTGTTAAATTCAAGAAGGCTCTGGCCTTAGTGGAACAGTGGAAGAATCGAAACCTCAGAGCGATGAGATATTGAATAAGCGGCTGGTCTGTTGGAATGGCAATCCGAAAGCTCTGATAAGGGTAAGATCGGAGCATTGGTTACAGCAAACGCTGGTTTTTCGGTGGCCAATCGCCTGTGTCGTTGCCGACCGTAGCGTTTGCTGTAACCAATGCTCCGATCTTAACCATAATCAATTTCAAGCGGCTAACCGGTCATCATTTTGGTTAACCAATTGCATTCAATTTGAATGGAATTGGTTGACCGAAACAATAACCGGTTAGCCGCTTGAAATTGATTCATATCAGTGCTTTCTGAATGCCATTCGAACAGACCAGCCGCTTATCAATATCGCATCGCTCTGAGGTTTCGATTTTTCCACTGTTCCACTGGAGTCCGAGCCTTCTTGAATTTAACACTGCAACTCCCCTGTTTCCATCCGTTTCTTCCATATCTGTATAATAGTGCACAATGGTATAAGACAAGAAAAGTCAGACAAGAATAATCAATTAGTGAAATGGTATGGAATGTTTCTACCTCCAAACCATACAACTTTGATACAGCATATGAATCATAATGATATTAAATTAACAAAACTGAAATACCGAAAAAGCCTTTTAGCACATATTTTTTCGATCCTCGAAGACGGGGATAATGTTAGCAAATGCATTTAGAGCATAGATCAATTCGATGCAGTCTGTTTATTCCATAACTCATGGCAATTACTGATATTCAGCTTCTGAAAGATATATAGGAGAAAGCTATTGTTCAGCATTCTTTTTCCCTTACAGTAGAAAACGTAAAATATCTAATTATTCCACATAATATATTTGTTTTATGGTTTCGATAATAAAGCCTATATTTATTTCAACCGTTTTTTTAAATTGCATCTTTACTAAATTGTAAGACGCGGTATTCCGGATTCCTCATTAATCCGGATCATCCCTTGCATTAATTGATCCGGATTATCGAGTCTCTACTGTAATAGCATTAGATCTATTTTATTAATAGTTCTTTTAGTTTTTGTTTGAGGACGTCTTCAATCTTGAGCCTTTCCTACTATCGATTTCTGTTTATAGTCGACTAAGGTCATCCCAAGTTCTCATCGAACCAGGGGAGATGAAAAGGCCCCATGAAACTTCTTCTCACGTAATTAATTTTTTATTACTTCAAATAGGTTTCTCGAGAAACATTACAAAACCAGGGTAAGTCAAGTAAGAATAAGAAAAAATAATAATGAGAAAGTTCTGCACTTACTTGTAAAATTTGATTTCATATCAGCAAAAACATTCCAAGCAGAAACTAGTTGTGGCTCTTTATTGGAACCCATAATAGGCTTGAAGACTTTGACACTTCCATCGTTAATGCCAGCCATTATTAAAGATACATCATGGGTGTTCATCCACTCCAGAGATGTTATAAACACTATAGGGTAATTTAACGGAGGTGTCTTGGTAAGTGGTATTTTTGGCCCCTGTCCCCCAATCCAGAATGCTGCGTAAATTCATGTTATATTAGAATCAATCAATAACACAATGGAGATGATTCTCCAATTGAAGACCTCGGAGCAATAACCGGGTAACTCCGTTTTCATGAAATGTTGAGAAATGAGGAAAAACTTCAGGACTTGCCTTATTCTTGCGCCGAAATATACATTCAAGTGTGTCCATTTTGATTGAAACTCCTTACAAAAGCTCTGGATTTGCCCCCATTGTTGCAACAAAGTTGCGTACTTTGGATATTAGCAGATTGAATATGATATATCGGTTTTGTTAGAAAATGGAGTTACCCGGTTATTGCTCCGAGCTCTTCAATTTTGTGAACATTAATTTGATGTGAATCCAAATGATGATATGGGCGAGAAATGGTACTTGGAAAATAGCGCAAAATTAATAATAATTAATGATAATTCAGGATTTGCTTATTGATTGAGTGATTTTCTGTCTCTTTTAAGCAGTTGTATACTCTTATGCTACTTCGCTATCAAAAATGTTATCTTCTTCTTCTTCTCTGTGCGGTGCCTTTCCGGCCGAACTGAGGCCTAGTGGCCCATTGTTCACCCGCATCGTTCTATAGAGACTCAGCTTCTCAGACACGAAAACAGAAATGTCGCCAGCCTGCCAGGAGTGGTCCCTCTCACCATAGGAATAGAAGGTGTTGGATTTTCTAGGTGTGTTGACCTTAACTCAGTAAGGTTCCCACAGTTGAACAAAATATGCTCAACCGTTTCATCAGTACTCCTGCACCAACGGCATAGGGAGCAGCTCGTCAATCCCATTCTCTTCAAATGCTTGTTAAACAGGTGACCAGTCAATGCACCAGTCACCAGACCGAGTTGTTTCCTCTCCAGCAACAGAAGTCTATTGACCTCAGATCGCGAGGACGGTCTCTCAATGAAAATCCTCGACCACCTCAGGTTCAGCCAGTTTCTGAAGAAACGTCTGACAGATGTGCGATAGATTGGCAGCGCAGGCTCCGGACCAACAAATGCTAACCCGGCTCCCCGCCTAGCCAGTTCATCTGCCTTAACGTTACCAGGTATATCCGCGTGAGCCGGACACCAGATTACTTTCAAAAAGTTATCAGAGCCCAGCCCACGCAGAGCTTTCCTGCATTCTTCTACCAAAAGAGAATCAACTCTAACATCGGATTTAGATTTCAGAGTTCCCTGGCTGTCGCAACATATGTAAATGTGCTGGCTAGAGTATCCCCTGCGAATACGAAAAAATGTTATAGAAGCTTCTTCATTCATACCTGAATCCATTCCGTCCAGCTACAGCTATCGATTGCTCATACGGATGAAACTTTAATATATAAGGAGGCACTGGTGTCCTAGTGTTGAATACTTGAGATTCCAATTTGCAATATGGTATTCTGTTTTGTTCCTCGCTGGCTTCCTGACGTATTGCACTATTCCTGTGAAAGTTAAAGATGATAATGATTCTTTGAAATATTCCAGAATATTTTCACCAACATAAATAAATCCTTACTTTGCTAAATTGAATAAAAACAGTCAATCTAACCTAACCTAACTCATAGGGTCCTTATTTGATATAGTGTGTATAGTAAGTATGTAAAATCATTATTATCAAAAAACCTTTGAATTGTCAACTGACACAAGGAGTGGTTTGACACGTTCTTTTTGAAATATAATAAATTTCGATATGCCTGCAAGAGTGAAGACGTGCTGTGTTATTGGATGTGAAAATCGAGATGCAAGAAGGTAATTATAAAATATATATGTATATTATGTTACATATCAGAATTAAGATACTCGTAGTTTTCAAAAAAGTTTTTCATGCATTGAATAAGTTTAGTAGGTAAATACTCATATTTTGTATTATTGAATTCATTATTGTTAGTTTTTGAAAATGTTTTCAATGCAAATATTAGTTTATTGATTAGATATTTATGAAATAAATCTGTATTTTCAATTGGTGATACCTATTTCAGTTGATAAATTTATTCTATCCAGAATTTGATTATTGATCCTCATTTCTTGATTCCAAAAGAAAATCAGATGAAAGTTTGTTGCAGGTATTATTTTCATGAGAATAAATTTCCTCACTCATCGATAACTTGCACGAATCCATTTCTGATATCCTTCTGGAAATTGAATTTCAAAAAACTTTTTGCCTATATGGGAGTACCTAAAAACTTTTGCCTATACGGGAGTACCTACCTATTCAAAATGTGCACTACAGAATTCTTTTTGCGGCAGCTTTACGATACAGATTCCTTTTTCAATTGAGCTTTTTTCACGAATTAGTAATGTTGTACAAAAACAGATGGCGTTGAAGCTTGTTCTACTAGTGTCTCATCTATTCTCCGTTTAGTTAGTCTATGCATTTAGACGGAATGATAGCACGTTGTTTCCCTAGCAGTAAGCGAGTAGTAATTATAAACTTGCTCAAAAATCAATTACCTTAAGAAACGCCAGTCCCTCTCATAATAGAGCTGATGGTTTGGATCAGTAGATTCATACTTCTCTCTTTGTTTTGAACTTTCAGCAAAAAAACCTAATTGACCATTCCACATATTCTGTAGATACCAACTTCCTCTTTTTCTTAATAGTTTTATCGTCTGTTTTCTTCATTAATGGTAGTATGATGATGTCTTCTTGTTCTGGCAGATGTAATGTTCTGAAATGAATTTCAACTGTACTTTGATAGAACTAAATTTCGTCAAGAACTGAGGTCTTAAAACTTAAAAAAAGAAAAACAATAGTTGAAGCTATAGTACTATTTCCATTTTCACCAAACTTGCATCAATTTTCGCAATTTTTGTATCTGAAAGAACAGAAGTAGACACGGAAAGTTTCAATTGTTTGGCTGGTCTTTTGAACGGTATAGCATTTCCGGAAGTTCCAGGATAAGCTAAATTTGTGCATTTTCATTGCTACCTGAAGAAACAGTTTCACATGGTATTGTTTGTTGTTCTGTAAGTTTAATGTTGGATGAAGCCAGTATAAATGCTGCTTTAAATTTGAAGTACTGCCATAATAAGCCAAAACTTTTCTACAAATAATATTGCAAGTCGCAAATTCCTTATCGTTATTTTTATGGAAATAATTCCATACAGCGGACTTCTGTTTTGATCCCATGATAATCATACAATACGATACACGCGAGCTTCAATTTCGAGGGCAGTAGGTATAAACAAAGTCGCAAGTCACAACTCACAACGCAACGAATGTAGAGGCGCTGAATGAGCGACAAGCGGTTAGCATGATCGCTTGCAACTCGGGCGATTACGAATATAACCGAGGGTGGGGATCAGGCGAAAAACCGCTCGATTATCACTCGGTTATTTGGATCGCTATATCATCGAGTACTCGGTTATTGAAAGTACTCGATTATTCCCAACACTAAAAATTGGCACAATTCCTTCTCAAGTTTTATGATCTTCATTTGAAATCAAAATTATTATTATTATTATGATCATATGAAGTACTATAGTAATGGTTGTGAGTGTAGATATACTAACCTGGACCCGGAAGCTAAGCTTGGAGGACTTTCCCCTGCCAAGAAATTTCCTCTGTTTGGACTAGGAGGTAGACTGATGCTGGAATTCCTGTTATCTCCTCGATCCTTAGATAATATTGAATCCTGAAAGGAAGTAAATTTTAAAATAGAGAACTCTGACAATCATTACAATGTGAAATATGAAATAGATTCTTATTCCGTCATACCATATTATGATCTAACAACTACTCATGATAATAATAAATGGTCATCCCCAATCAGAAACGTTAAGTTTTTTTTCATATAGGATGAAATTCATAATTGAAAATTTCTTTCAATGTTTACAACTGGTCTATTATTATCGATGTTACTTTTTGAGGTCAACCCATATACTTATAAACTTCTATACCGCTAACATGGATCTACTTCTCTATTACAAATTGAAGCAGCGATCACGTGGTACAATGTCCCAATGAATAGACTGCGCAGGCGCCAAAACATAACCTCGAATAGTTTTCATTACGACTCGTCAAATAAAAATACAGTAGAGACTCGATAATCCGGAGAACGATAATCCGGAGAACGATAATCCGGATATTACTAGTCCGGATTGACGTCAAGATAGTATTATGTCTTCATAATCCGGATTGCAAGACTCAATAATCCGAATTTCCGATCGTTGCATACGTGGTTTACGGTTCTAACTTGTCGTAACTCAATTTCTATGACGACGATCGGGCGTTCTTTTGGTATATAATAGTGCACAATGGTATAAGACAAAAAAAGTCAGACAAGAATAATCAATTAGTGAAATGGAATGGAATGTTTCTACCTCCAAACCATACAACTTTGATACAGCATATGGATCATAATGATATTAAATTAACAAAACTGAAATACCGAAAAGGCCTTTTAGCACATATTTTTTCGATCCTCGAAGACGGGGATAATGTTAGCAAATGCATTTAGAGCATAGATCAATTCGATGCAGTCTGTTTATTCCATAACTCATGGCAATTACTGATATTCAGCTTCTGAAAGATATACAGGAGAAAGCTATTGTTCAGCATTTTTTTCCCTTACAGTAGAAAACGTAAAATATCTAATTATTCCGAATAATATATTTGTTTTATGGTTTCGATAATAAAGCCTATATTTATTTTAACCGTTTTTTAAATTGCATCTTTAGTAAATTGTAAGACGCGGTATTCCGGATTTCTCATTAATCCGGATCATCCCTTGCATTAATTGATTCGGATTATAGAGTCTCTACTGTAACTGAAAATCATAACCTCTATTTTTCACGTCTTGTCAAAATTCGAGTTTGCACATGCGCAGATGATTGAAGGGACCATCGGAAATGGCAACTAGATTGCTTCAACTTTTAATTCACGTTAGCAGTATAAAGTTTATAGGTATATGGGCCAACCTATTCTAGAAGCACTTTTTATTCACTTTCAACGGTCTTATTTGAAACATAGTAAATTTTAGATTACTACGTTACAGAATTGATTTATATTATTATAGTCAAATTAAACTTATTATGAACAATGGCGACCTAAGTTATTTTTATATCCAAACAGAGATTTTTAACTTACTTTAACCCGAGTTTTTATGTGGTCTATTACCCTGGCTGCCATAAGTGCCACCTGTGGATGTGGATCCGTCTCCAAAATTGACAAGGCGGTCCAAACCTTATGATAAACAGATCCAAAGCCTTGTGTAGATAATGGATTCTGACCTCCCGATTGGTTACTCCCAAAACTACTGTTGAGACTTTGAATTGACGAACTAGATGCCACCTTTCTCAGCAGACTGTCACTACTTTCACTTACTCTTAGAAGATCTCTGAAATGAACAGAAACATTGTCATTATTGAGTTAATTGGGATACTTGGAGATTATTGGAAGAGGTTTTCTTTAAAGGTCTGATAATGTATATGAGCATTTAAATCGTGAATATCCACAGGTTTGAAGTAGTTTATAATTTCATGACAATTTGGCATATTCCACTGTGTATATTAAAATTTTAGGTTATGTTATTTATTTTCTTGTCAGATATGTTCATAATGTTGTCAAAAGGTCATAGAGTTCTCTGATAACTCGGAAGCTCGTCGGACGAGGTCGGGTACATTTGGCAATGTTGACTTCGTTCATCGTTATGACAGCAAATACTGCCAATCTCAGATAAATAACAAACGCCTACTTTGCGCTCAATAATATGTGAAAGGAGTATACAGATGTGGAAGAAACGGATGGAAACACAGGAGTTTCAGTGTTAAATTCAAGCGAGCTCGGACTCCAGTGGAACAGTGGAAGAATCAAAACCACAGAGCTATGCGATATTGAATGAGCGGCTGGTCTGTTGGAATGGAATTCCGAAAGCTCTGATAAGGGTAAGATCGGAGCATTGGTTACAGCAAACGCTGGTATTTCGGTGGTCAATCGCAAGACGCGACGTTGCCTGTGTCGTTGCCGACCGTAGCGTTTGCTGTAACCAATGCTCCGATCTTACCTTTATCAGAGCTCTCGGAATGCCATTCCAACAGACCAGCCGCTTATTCAATATCGCATCGCTCTGAGGTTTCGATTCTTCCACTGTTCCACTGGAGTCCGAGCCTGCTAGAATTTAACACTGGAACTCCTGTGTTTCCATCCGTTTCTTCCACATCTGTATGTTAATAACATTTGGCGAACGTGACAGGACCCTTCTATTACAAGTGTGGAAAAAGTCAAGTTGACTTATAAAAGAAATTTTTTGGAAAACTTGTCATTGTTGTTGATGAAGTATACCTTTATTTGTTAGTTGGGGAAATTTAGAATACTGAAGGAATATCAGTTTCAATAATATAATACAGTAGAGACTCGATAATCCGGAGAACAATAATCCGGATATTCACTAGTCCGGATTGCCGTCAAGATTATGTCCTTATAATCCGGATTGCAAGACTCAATAATCCGAATTTCCGATCGTTGCATACGTGGTTTACGGTTCTAACTTGTAACTCAATTTCTATGACGACGATCGGGCGCTCTTTTGGTATATAATAGTGCACAATGGTATAAGACAAAAAAAGTCAGACAAGAATAATTAATTAGTGAAATGGAATGTTTCTATCTCCAAACCATACAGCTTTGATACAGCATATGGATCATAATGATATTAAATTAACAAAACCGAAATACCGAAAAGGCATTTTAGCACATATTTTTTTCGATCCTCGAAGACGGGGATAATGTTAGCAAATGCATTTAGAGCATAGATCAATTCGATGCAGTCTGTTTATTCCATAACTTATGGCAATTACTGATACTCAGCTTCTCAAAGATATACAGGAGAAAGCTATTGTTCAGCATTCTTTTCCCTTACAGTAGAAAACGTAAAATATCTAATTATTCCAAATAATATATTTGTTTTATGGTTTCGATAATAAAGCCTATATTTATTTCAACCGTTTTTTTAATTGCATCTTTACTAAATTGTAAGACGCGGTATTCCGGATTCCTCATTAATCCGGATCATCCCTTGCATTAATTGATCCGGATTATCGAGTCTCTACTGTATTAAAATTAAAGCAAGGAAGATTCTTACAGCAGTGAATAATCGGTATTATTATGGCCGAGCAAACAGACGTATTATGGGTGGATTATACAATTGTCGTGGATAAAAAGATTTATTTCTTTCTTTGAATATGAAATGGGATTACTGTAAAAGGGGAGAACTACTGTGAATCTAGAATGTAAAATGTTTAATTTTCAAGATCAAGAACTTACCTACTTTCAATTCTTTTCATGTTTGGAGTTGTATTGATCTCTTGAAGTGAACCATAGTCTTGGCTGCTGCTGCAGTGGCCATAAAAGAAGATTCAAAATGTAAGACGAAATACTGAAGAGCGTTGACAATTTCTGCTCGAACCATAGGACTAGCCTCTCCACTTATAAGACCTATCAGCATCATGGCTACCGATTGATCTGTAGCATTAGCATGGGACGTTCTTTCCTCTGTAGCATTCATAAAAGTGCCCAAGGCGTATACAGCTGCTGTTCTGACCTAGAATAACAAGGATCACTAGTTGAAATTACTTTAAGCAGTGTTTTTTTTCTCAAGAAAGCATTTAATCATTTAAGGGAAAGAGAAAATGTTTTTTTTGTATATGTATACTCCGTTCACGAAAGGTTGAGCACATAGTAGGCGTTTCTTTATTTATCTGAAGTTGGCAGTATTTGCTGTCATAACCTAAAATAAATTCAATGTTGCCGAATGTACCCGGCCTCGTCCGACGAACTTGCGAGTTATCAGAGAACTCTATGCAATATTGACAACATTGCGTATCAATCTGACAAGAAAATGAACATCATAACCTAAAATTTTAATATACACAGTGGAATATGTCAAATTATCATGGCCAACCGACTGCTCAACCTTTCGTGAACGGACTTATACGTGCTTTGTACTATGACGACCTGTTGTTTCAATATGACAAGTGTTCTGATAGGTTTGAGGTCTGAATGACAAAAACCAATTATTTAGCTGCCAACAGTTTCGACAAATTTATTGCCATCATCACTGCTCAAAATTAGAGGTACATAGGAATCATTCAACGCCCTGCCATCAATTACATAAATACTTAAAAATAAAACAAAATCACAAACGATTCAAAGACACGAGATAATATTAAATCTTGTTAATTCAATTTAAAATTTTGGTAATAGGATATAAAAAGAACGTGTTCTGTTCTAAAATGTGAGCCATTGCTGGTTTCAATGATTTTCTTAATTTCAAAACTTCCAAAAGCAATAAACGAATCCTCACAAGTTGACAACAAATATCATGGCTGTCATCATGCTTTGCTCTGATTGGTTAAAGTGAATCTAGTTTGGTGGTTGGTGCCCTTATTCTGAAGAGGCAAAAAATAATCCAAAGGCAACTGCGTTGTTAAATCATTTATAAAAACCGTGTATTATCACGACATAGTATAAAACAAAGTCGCTTTCTCTGTCCCTATGTCCCAATGTATGCTTAGATCTTTGAAACTAGGCAACGGATTTTGATGCGTTTTTTTTATTAGATAGAGTGATTCAAGAGGAAGGTTTATATGTATAATAACATCCATTAAATAGTGGAGAAGTACTGTTATTTTTGAGGTTTCTAATGTGATGTCGTAAATAATTTCATTTTTTCCGCTTACATTGCAAACGCAGGCTGAACCCTACGAGTTTTATCAAAATAATGTACTAAGTATTGTACACATTGAAAAGGTCTACAGAAAAGTCCGTGATGGTATATGTCTATCTCTTATGGATAACCACAACAACTTTTTTTTGTCATTTACTTTTTACGACAAATAATGGCTAATTTTCGAAGCGATTTTAACCAATACAGGATTAATCCACAACCAATAAAATACCTTGAATACATTGTTCATTTAATATAGATCTATATGGCCCTGTACATCGTATGATTTAAGTGAATATTTTCGAAGATATTACAGATTTAAAAATTGCGGGACGTAGCGTTTGCGGCGGCGGTACTGGCCGGCCGCCCGGTGCGGCAAGAGCGTGCCTATAAATAGCGCGTACGAGGCACTCGTGCGAAGCCGGGGCGGGTCGCTAGTATTCCATATAATTCACATACCTCTGGATAAGGATCCTCAAGAAGAATAAACAGTTTGTCATGAGCTCGATCACGACAGCAAATCCATTTGACTTTGTCGTAATGATCCCATATCATTCCAAGGCAAATGGCCAACCATCGCCTCAACTTAGGATACGGATCATTCAGATTCTCCAAACAAATACTTGGCACAGACGCTTGCTTTGCTACTTGCTGCCCTAGAGGATAACCGTTGGCAATAGATGCGAGGCAAAATACTGCTTGTGTCCTTGTTTCCACCTGTAATACATGATAACTTAGCCAGCAGAACGAAATAGTTTTAAAGAGTATAGGGTTGTTACCTGTAGAGCGATGGGATCAGGAAATCGAATGTAAAGGATACTTGGGATATGGCAATTATTTTCATTCTTGTGGATAGTCCTTCAAACAAAAAGGTAATTAATGAAAATAAATGAAAAACTGTCGTCGAGAGGAAAGATTCAGAGCCCTGATACAGCGTGCGAAAAATGTGAAATAAATCTTCAATAATAATTCTTATGTGAAGTATTGAGGAAAATCCGACGTGATCAGTAACAAAACGTCTATTCTCATTTTTCAATAAAACGCGTTTAAATGTGTTAAAAACTAGTGAGAACATGAGGGAAAACGGCCGACCGAGCGAGAGCGGTCGAGTGGAGAGGAAATAAGCGAATCGAGAGAAACGTATATGTGTACAAAATTTGGTGCGCTCTCCGAGCAACAATTCTTATTCTCGGCGACCGTTGGCTTCCGCGGCGTTTCCCCTCATTCGCTCATTCCCTCACCACTCGACTAGTCTCGCTTGGTCGGTCGGTTTCCCTCATGTTCTCACTAGTTTTTAACACATTTAAACGCGTTTTATTGAAAAATCAGAACAGACGTTTTGTTACTGATCACGTCTTCTTTCCAAATCAATTTTTTTAATTTCAATCGGACGACCTCAAACGCACCCAGCTTTCCGCGAAAATATGTCCAAAAAAAATTCAAATGAGAATTATGCGAAAACTATTTATCCGACCGAATCCAATTTTGGCACACATGATTTGCACGTCAATAGCTACTATCGTGTGAAGTTTCAGTTCTTAATATTGCAAAATGGCAGAGTAATGAGTTAAAAGAAAAAAACACGCAATTATCCGGTTTTTTTTCGCTTTTCTCCAGTTTTAATTATTCGATCGGATCGTTTGACCCATCATTCTCTTCGCAATGTAATTCTCTACAATTCATCCCATTGCAACGTTATCACTGCATCAATAGTTTCCATTTTGCAACGAAAAAACTAAAAAGAACGGGAATTTTTGTTGTTTTTTGTTAATAACAAATAAAAAAATGGCATTTTCGTGTTGAATACATGGTGGGAATAAAATACGGACTGTCCTGCACGGAATGGCACAGGTGGCTTCCAGGTAGTATTTTTGTCGAAAAACTAATCATTTGTAGCTCTGTTGCTTGGCGTAAATGTTAATACCTGAACGGTGGAAGAGAAATTACTCACCTCAAGCGAAGTGTCTTGCAGAATTCTCAAGAAGTATCTATGGCAATCTTCCTTAGTCAATTCGGTTTGGCATGTCTGTAAAATTTCAATTTGAACAAATTGCAGAAGAATCTGAAGACAATTAACTTACGATATCCACCGCCAATATTTTTGACCAAATATATACCAGAGTAGTTCTAAGTTCCAGCGCGCTACTCTGAAGTAGTTTCAAACACGTAGGGGAATATGCCTACAGAGAGGGCGGAATTCACAGCCCACTGACCAAGATCCAAAAATCTGCCGAGAAGTTCTAAAGCTTTTACTCTATGTATCTGACTCAAAAGCACCTGCAGAACTATGGGCAACTCGCGCGGTGCAGTTTCTATGTCTGAAAATAAAAAAAAAAGATTAATGGCCGGTTTCTGAGGTCGTTTTAACCGCAGTTTATTTATCTGTCAAATTTGACGGATGGATAAGCGCAGATTTCGGTTTCTGAGCACCGCTTGGAAAGATAACCCTCCAATAAAGTCAGTTTATTTTAACCGACCGAAAATGGCCGGTTATCTGTAGATTTAGTGAATGGCGCATGGGCATTGGCGTTTGATTTGTCAACTCCAACCTCACTTTTTCATTTTGATTTGACGGAAGTACGGATTTGGATTCATATCAACATTCTTAACATATTATATTAAACGAGTTGTGTAATAATGGAATATAATACAAGAAGATTATCCTCTAGTTCCAGCTCTTCATCAGATGAAGAGACAATGGAATTCATTGGCAATATTTCTGTATCCAGATTTATACGGGTTCGTAGATCACCTTTCGAAATGTATACAGATGATTAATTTAAAATGAGGTACAGATTGAACAAGCAAACAGTTTTACACTTATGTAATGAATTGAATTCTGTATTAGCTCCAATATCTGAAAGGAATTGCACTTTAACTGTCTTTCAACAAGTTCTATGCGACAGGAACTTCAAATCATCATTGGTAATGATCTAAATATACATAAGACATAAATATACATGAAAATGAAATCGATTTGATATTCCGTATGGAAAATCTCATTATTTTTGTTTCAGGCGTGCAGTTTCAATTAAAATTTGCAAAACTCATAATCAAAACGTCAATTTGTATGTCGCGACATCTGTTGATCTAGGAAAGAACTTGCGAGACTACCGTTAATCAGCTGTTATCGAATAGATAGTTAACTGACAACCGAAAAAGACGTCAGAAACTCAGCTACCTTTATCAGGAGGTTATCGATTGGTTATATTTATCGAACCGTTTACTATTGGACGGTTAAAGTAAAACCTCAGAAACCGGCCATAAGTAGCACACCTCCATCAGTTGCAATCTGTTCTTTGTTGTAAAACTCCATGCCGAACATGTAACAAAATGAAAGTTATGTAGATTTTAACGGTTAAAAAAACTTCATTAAAAAATACCGTACGTGTGTCCGGCTTACGACTATAGTCAGAGGAAAACAAAAAGTAACTTTCGCATGTAGTTATGTGATAGCTTTGAAAAATTTAATGGCTGTATAGCGTATATCAGGATCATCCCAATCATAGGGTGGAAGAGATGGCAAATGCAAAGTTTCTACTAGTAAAAGTTGAGAAAGGTAAAACTGAGATGGATATTCTAGCAACATACTGAATTATTTATAGAGAACTTAGGTTCACTGCTGGGAAACACAATAAAAGATTCAAATAAGATACATATACAGGGTGATTTTTTAAGTGTTTCATTAAACGTTTTCGAGGAAGGAATTGTAATACAGATTCAAGATTTTGAATTTTCGTTTTAGAGTACATGAACTTTAATTGTAAAAATTTTCAAGAGGAATCTACTTCCGGTTTCACCGGAAACGAATGTAACTTCGTTATTTCAAATGCAACACCCTCTATATTTATACATATTCGAATTCTTCGTTCAATTCTACACTGATTTGATGTATGATATGTGCAACCACTCAAGCGGTTCTTGAATTATAGCCTGATTATCAAATTTTTTGAAAAAAAGGTTGTCACAAATTAGTGTCCATATCTTCAAAATCCCTCATTACAAGAATTTCTTTTTGCGAAAGTGGAACAAAAGAAAGTACGCTGATACTGTTTCTTGTATAACTTATGAGGAAATATTATACAGGGTGTCTGAAAAAGGGTCCCAAAGTGAGCCTCAATAAAACTATGAAATCTCACTTTTTTCAGATGGAAACCCTATAATTTTGTAATTCCAATCGATTGCTCGTCAAAAACTAGTTAGGGTGTACCGAACATTTCATGCCTCTAAAATCAGTAGTTTTGCCGTTATTGAATAAAATTCGAATTTCAGGATTGAATCAAGGTTTCTTAGTCTAACCATAGATTTATTAGAATAGAAGTTTTCATTCAGTCTGTTGATTTATAATGCATTTTAGAGAACTGTGATTTATACTTTTTTGAATAATCGGGCACTATGCAAAATATGAATTACAGTAACAGTGATGTATTGAATATGTTCTTCATTTATGGTGAATGTAACAAAATATTAGAAAGGGCAGTCAGAACTTTTAACGGAAGAAATCCACATTTACCACCTTTAACAAAAAAAGTCAGTAAATGTGAATTTCGTTCGTTGAATTTCTAATTACCTTTTCTAGGAATTTGTTACGTTTGCCGCAAATAAAGAACATACCCTTGATATATCATTCCAGTGAAATTATTATTGCATGTTTTGCTTAGTGCTTGATCTGTAAGAAAAAGTAAGAATGACAGTTACTAACATAGCCTACTTCAAAAATGCAAGCTTACAAACTGTGCGAAACCTTTTTTATTGAATAACGGCAAAAATACTGATTTTAGAGGCATGAAATGTTCGGGACACCATAACTGGTTTTTGACGAGCAATCGATTGGAATTACAAAATTATAGGGTTGCCATTTGAAAAAAGTGAGATTTCATAGTTTTATTGAGGCTCACTTTATAAGTTATACAAGAAACAGTATCAGCATACTTTCTTTTGTTCCACTTTCGCAAAAAGAAATTCTTATAATGAGGGATTTTGAAGATATGGACACTTATTTGTGACAACCTTTTTTTCAAAAAATTTGATAATCAGGCTATAATTCAAGAACCGCTTGAGTGGTTGCACATATCATACATCAAATCAGTGTAGAATTGGACGAAGAATTCGAATATGTATAAATATACAGGGTGTTGCATTTGAAATAACGAAGTTACATTCGTTTCCGGTGAAACCGGAAGTAGATTCCTCTTGAAAATATTTTACAATTAAAGTTCATGTACTCTAAAACGAAAATCCAAAATCTCGAATCTGTATTACAATTCGTTCCTCGAAAACGTCTAATGAAACACTTAAAAAAATCACCCTGTATAGTCCGTTCAGGAAAGTTTGAGCGCATAGTAGGCGTTTGTTTATTTATCTGCAAATTGGCAGTATTAGCTGTCATTACGTAAAATGAAGTCAACGTTGCCGAATGTACCTGACCTCGTCCGACGAGCTTCCGAGTTATCAGAGAACTCTATGCAATATTGACAACATTGTATATCAATCTGACAAGAAAATATACAACAAAACCTAAAATTTTAACATACACAGTGGAATATGCCCAATTTCCATGGCCAACCGGCGGCTCAACCTTTCGTGAACGGACAAATGGATCAGTTTACACTGATTCACAGTAACAGGTCTTCAAATTTCGTTACCCTAGTATCTTCAAAAAGCACGGAAGTTAGTTTTTCACACTGAAGTTGTTAATTTCATTACTTGTTCCTGAGTACTTACCTCTATATTGTGCAACATCCAACCACACCTGGAAGGCTTTAAGTTGATGTTCAAAAAATGGTAAATGTTGCAAATCAGTCTTTCTATGCAAAACGTCAGGAAGCTGAGCTAGACACAAATCCAATGCATAATCCCAAGCATCCCACATGGGATGTTCATGAGTGGGTGGTAGTTCAGGTGAACTGACTGGAGTACAACCATAAGATCTCATTATTCGTTCAGCTAATAGGAAATTCCTAAACAGACTGGCGACTAACAGATCTTGTCTAAAAAGCTTTTGGAATAAATCTGAAAAATAATTGTATAGATTGAAACAATATCAAAAAATAGCAGTCTTGGTTGATTTAGATTCTAGAGACCAAGAAATGTAAATACACTGCATAAAAAAATTAACGCACATTATGGAAATCTCAAATTTATTCTGCAACTGAAGGTGTTCTCAATGATAATTATTTTTATCAGAATTATGCATGCATATGTTATCCACTTTCAACGTTTTCTTCAATACAGATGTTTTTTCCCAGCAGGAATAAAAAAGGATGAGATTATCAGATTTTGAATGTATTGGCTTCATTCTGAAATCACTTGTTCTCGATCAATTCTAGTGATCAATAGTTTTCTTTCGTTTGGAATGTGCCCAAGCGGTAGTTGCAGCGATTCAGGGAGACAGGGATGAATGTCCGAAGACCAGGACAGGGTAGACCACGGATAACAACTGCCAATCAAGAACGTTACTTGAGAGTTTTTTCGTTGAGATAACGGTTTGCAACCGCTCGCCTCCTTCAAAATCAGCTTGAGCAAACTCATGGGGTGCAAATTAGCACTCAGACAATAATAAATCGCCTGAGAGAATATGATTTAAGGACTCGTGTCGCGGCGAGAGGCCTAGCTCTTACCCCAGCCCATCGAAGGGCGCGTTTGGATTTTGCGAGAGAGCATATCCATTGGGAAGAGGCTGATTGGGAAAGATTTCCCTTCACAGTTGAGTCTAGATTCTGCCTCTACCATTGTGATCGACGTTCCCTTGTATACAGACGTCCACATGAAAGATATGTTCAGTGCAATTTCCTGAATAATACTGGTTTCGGCGAAGGAACGATTATGGTATGGGGTGGAATATCTTTGACTACTCGCACAGACCTAGTGGTCGTTGATAATGGAGCTATGAATGCTGATAGGTATATAAGGAACATTCTTGAAGAGTATGTCTTGCCATTTGTCCCATACATTAGTGAAAATTTCATTTTTATGGATGATGGAACATTCTTGAAGAGCATGTAGTGCCATTTGCCCCATACATGGGTGAAATTTACATTTTTATGGACGATAAGGCCAGACCCCATCGTACGCGCATCGTTCAGGAGTACCTTGAAGAGGTTGAAGTCTCTCGAATGGAATGGCCAGCAAGAAGTCCAGATCTCAATCCGATTGAGCAGGTTTGGGACAACCTCAATAGAATGCTGCGAAGTTCAGAAAATCATCCAGCTACTCTTAATGACTTAGGAATCCAACTCAGAGAAATCTAGGAAGGATTAGATCAGAACATTTTAAGATCACTCATTTTGAGTATGAACCGTCGTTGCCGAGCTGTAATTAACGCAAGGGGTGGAAATACCAAGTATTAAATCACTAATCAGCATTCCAGTATTTTGAAAATTGTTTATTTCTCTTCTTTCACATAAGATTCGGTGAAATCCTGAATTTTTCTTCCATTTAATGTGTCTTGTTTTGTTCAAAACCTTCCCGAGAGAACATAAAAAATAAGTTATAAAGTCAATGTAGAGTTAACTTTCACTAATGTGCGTTAATTTTTTTGCGCTATCCCACAAAATTTATGTATTCGTTTCATAAGCACCGATTGCCCATTGTTTATAAAATAAGACAGTTTTACTTTCCAACTCTCAGAATATTTACCTGTCTGTAAAGTATTCCATGCTATTGTATCAGTTACTGCTGTAAATATCCAGTTTAGTTCACCCCTCATTGTTCTTCGATCACAGTAGGAACCAGGCATACTGGAAAAAGAAAATCAGAGAAGCTTAGATAATAATTAATTA
This sequence comes from Propylea japonica, assembly GCA_013421045.1. Classification (NCBI taxonomy): domain Eukaryota; kingdom Metazoa; phylum Arthropoda; class Insecta; order Coleoptera; family Coccinellidae; genus Propylea; species Propylea japonica. Next base: position 5,542,019 of record CM024248.1, on the reverse strand, counting down.
TGGGCCTTTCTCGTTTATATTTTCTTTGATTCAGTGGTGTATCTCTTCATTATGCCATATCTTGTATAGCGTATAACAAAATAGTACTGTGACATAACAGATTCACACAGTTTTCATGGTTAGATTTCTTTATTATATGTAGTGTTGGGATCACTCGAGTAGAAAATCACTCGAGTACTCGATTATTCAAATAATCGACACTGCTCGATTATCAAAAAAACCGCTCGTCACTCGATAATCGAAATGAGTCATGTGTTCTTCAATTCGATTTCTCGAGCGACGAGTGATATCTTAATAATCGGGCTGTGTCGGTTATTTGAATGGTTGAGTACAAGCCCTATATTCGGTGTTTTCGCCCGGCATTAACCATAGATAATCGCGATCTTTGAGTGAATTCTCATCCGATAGTTCTTATTATCATTTTCACCAAACTTGCATCAATTTTCGCAATTTTTGTATCTGAAAGAACATTTCCAGAAGTAGACACGGAAAGTTTCAATTGTTTGGCTGGTCTTTTGAACGGTATAGCATTTCCGGAAGTTCCAGGATAAGCTAAATTTTGTGCATTTTCATTGCTACCTGAAGAAACAGTTTCACATGGTATTGTTTGTTGTTCTGTAAGTTTAATGTCGGATGAAGCCGGTTTAAATGCTGCTTTAAATTTGAAGTACTGCCATAATAAGCCAAAACTTTTCTACAAATAATATTGCAAGTCGCAAATTTCTTATCGTTATTTTTATGGAAATAATTCCATACAGCGGACTTCTGTTTTGATCCCATGATAATCATACAATACGACACACGCGAGCTTCAATTTCGAGGGCAGTAGGTATAAACAAAGTCGCAAGTCACAACGCGATGAAAGTAGAGGCCGTACAGCGCTGAATGAGCGACAAGCGGTTAGCATGATCGCTTGCAACTCGGGCGATTACGAATATAACCGAGGGTGAGGATCAGGCGAAAATTGGCTCGATTATCACTCGGTTATTTGGATCGCTCGATCATCGAGTACTCGGTTATTGAAAGTACTCGATTATTCCCAACACTAGTAGATTATACAATTATCGTGGATAAACTTACTTATCGACATCCTCCATATCCAGAAGAGGGGTCAAAGGGTTTCTATTTTTTTGCAAATACCACCTGATGGAGGTTTTAATAGGAGTAGTTAAGCAGCAGGTGAATAGATCAGCTGGTAAATCAGGATGCATGGGCAATAGTTGATCAGCATCACAGGCTGCTAACTGAATGCAATTGCTGAATTTGGAGGTGGTTGCTGATGAGCACGGGAACCACCCATCATTTGTTGCTGAAAATTTGATTTGAATAGATATGTGAGAATGTTTCTTGATGAAATAATAACAGATATTTTTCAGTTATTATCATAAAAATATACAGTAGAGACTCTATAATCCGGAGAACGATAATCCGGATATTTACTAGTCTGGATTGACGTCAAGATTGTATTATGTCCTTATAATCCGGATTACAAGACTCAATAATCCGAATTTCCGATCGTTGCATACGTGGTTTACGGTTCTAACTTGTCGTAACTCAATTTCTATGACGACGATCGGGCGTTCTTTTGGTATATAATAGTGCACAATGGTATAAGACAAAAAAGTCAGACAAGAATAATTAATTAGTGAAATGGAATGGAATGTTTCTAACTCCAAACCATACAACTTCGATACAGCATATGGATCATAATGATATTAAATTAACAAAACTGAAATACCGAAAAGGCCTTTTAGCACATATTTTTTCGATCCTCGAAGACGGGGATAATGTTAGCAAATGCATTCAGGGCATAGATCAATTCGATGCAGTCTGTTTATTCCATAATTCATGGCAATTACTGATATTCAGCTTCTGAAAGATATACAGGAGAAAGCTATTGTTCAGCATTTTTTTCCCTTACAGTAGAAAACGTAAAATATCTAATTATTCCGAATAATATATTTGTTTTATGATTTCGATAATAAAGCCTATATTTATTTCAACCGTTTTTTTAAATTGCATCTTTACTAAATTGTAAGACGCGGTATTCCGGATTCCTCATTGATCCGGATTATCGAGTCTCTACTGTATTTGATTTAATTACCTCATATTCAGTTTCGTGTTGTTTTGCGAAGGTTTTGAAGGATTTCACAATTGTTCCTGCGTTCGAACAATCATACACATAAATTGAAGGGGAACCCATCCATGATTGTAGATCATAAAGAGATAATGGAATATATTGTGTATATTGCTGAAACATAGAGTATAAATACAAACAATCAGATCGGTTTACAATAGAAATTGACTTGGTTAGTGTCAACTTAACTTACTTCATTATAAATAATTATCATGGATAATTTTTTTGGATAATTTATTTCATAATATACAATCTCAGATCAACAAAATACATAACGGGTGATCCATTTCGAGGTTCCGCACGTTTTTAAAGAAAAAACACAGAAAATTAAAATTCAACGGAGAATGTTTATTATCATTCGAAAGAACATTCTTTGACATTTATTTTTTGAGTATTATCTCTTTCAAATGTTGGCAGCGGCAAGGTCTCAGATGGTCCATCCGTTGAGTCCAATTTTCGATGACTCGTTCGAGCATTTCGACTGGTAACTGGCGAATGACACGTGTGATGTTTTGCTCCAAGGCCTGAATCGAAGCGGGTTTATCCGTATAGACTTTAGACTTTACGTATCCCCACAAAAAAGTCTAAAGGTGTGATATCACACGATTGGTGCCCAATCGACCGGTCCATTACGTGAAATTATCTGTTCACCGAAATGCTCTCTCAATAAATCCATTGATTCGTGCGATGTGTGGGAAGTGGCGCCGTCTTGTTGAAACCAAATGTCGCTGAGACCACGAGCTTCAATTTCAGGCATCAAATAGTCGGTTATCATGGCGCGATAACGGTCGAATCGACTCTTCACGGTCTTCGTGTACACTCTCAGCTAAGGCCGCTATATTTTCTTCACTGCGTGCTGGACGTGGTCTATTCGGTCGAACATTATCCAATAATGAATGCTGGGTCTCAAGATGGGTGATGGTGTTGCGAATAGTACGCTCAGTAGGCCGATTATGTTGACCATAAGTTGAGCGAAGCGCGCGGAACACATTCTTTACAGAACGTGAATTTTCGTAATAAAGTTGAACGATTTGTAAACGTTGTTCAGGCGTAAGTCTTTCCATGATGAAATGCCAAACAATACTGAACAAAAATAATATAACAGCTTGCCACGACTCACGCGTGATCTGTCAAAAAAAGGCTATTGAAAAAAGTACCGGTAATATGGGGTAACTGGCCACCACGGGGTAACTTGGTCACCTATGATTTAATTTTTGTTTCGGTTAATACTTTTCCTCCTGTTCTTTTTTAGTTGGATTTTCAGGTGCCCATCTTTATTCCAGGTAACTAGTAACTAAAAGGTGAGAAACTATCAGAGAACACCCGGGGCAAAGCCCTACCAAGACTACTCAGAAGAGAACATGCAAAAAGCCGTACAAGCTGTTAAGGAGGGGATGTCGAAAAAATTTGCTGCGCAAACGTATCAGGTACCTCGGACAACTTTGGGTCGTAAGATTCTTGGCAAAAATTCTGGAGCAGTGGGCTGCCCAAGAGTCCTTTCATCCGAGGAAGAACACAGTATATCTGAGACCCTTTTGAGAAAATTTGGTCGTTATTTTTGTGTTATTTATGAAATTTTCAAACTGAAATAAGTAGCTGCGGTTCGTTTTATCAATTTCCGAACGATTTCGGGGTAACTTGGTCATGCGAACCATTAAAAACGTTCATTTCATTGAAATTAGCAAAAGTGACCAAGTTGCCCCAAACCCGGGGTAACTTGGACACCCCACATATATATTTTTTTCTTTTATATTAAACAAAAACATTACTTTTTACGAACTTCAGCTCTTTCATTAAGTTGAAGTCGGTTTGGGGAAAAAATTTGGTCCACATGCGTCAAAATATAATGAAGATATTTTGAAAAAAGTCTGAAAAGAGTGACCAAGTTGCCCCGTTTTACGGTACCTCTAGTTGGATCACCCGTTAGATAGGCCTTTTTAGATGTAAACAGAGGCAAAAATGAGTACAAAAACTCTATGTTTATATTCCACCAAGCTGTTTATAAACATTAACCTAACCTTGGTTATTTTCATGATTTCCGAAATATATGGACTGGCTTTAGCGATTCTAAATCAATTAATATGAATTGCAGTGATATTGAAGTTCATTTACTTCAGAACAATTCCGAAATACTGTATTATTGCAAAGACAGGTCAAAAACACTATTGTTCACGAAAAGCAACATTTCAGAGTTCAGTACAGCAGCGTGGGTTGATTATAGATAGTGGGTATCAAAATAATTATGTTCCTTTTATTCTATAAACCTATATATAGTATAGATCTCAGTTTATGCAGATGTTTCAGTACCCACCCCTAAAAAAAGCACGACTCTGCCTTTGGATTGTCAAATTTCAAAACAAATACAATCATTTGCTTTGTATATCTTTGTATCAACCGATAATGTTTAGTGGGTGAAAAACGGCGTCAAACAGGAGCAAAATGGCTCGAATGCATCAAACTAGTCGCCAAGTGGGAGTCGCCCGCTAAGCGACGCGCGAAAGATACAAGGTATACAGTTTTCCCCTCGCGTAGCGGGCGACTCCCACTCCGCGACTAGTTTGATGCATTCGAACCTTTTTGCTCCTGTTTGACGCCGTTTTTCACCCACTAAACATTATCGGTCGGTATCGAGAGAATGAACGATATGAATGTCTTCTTTAAAATGCTTTTTGTAAAATTCAAATCCGACAAGTAGCCGAGTATCACGACCTTCTTGAAAAAAGGACGTCGAATTCGGAAAACTGCGATTGTACAAAAACTATTTATCCGACAGCTTTGTAATTGTGCACCAATAAAGTATATGTTAATAACTACTTAAATTCAGAGCAATTACGCTTCATCATAATTATCCACTTGAGACGTGTCACCTCTCATTTTTTTTTGTCTTTGATTTCTCTACAAAAAGTGCCTTAACAGCTTTGCGATCAGATCAATACTTCACGTTTTATAAGCGAAAAAGCGAAATTTTGGATTTTTTTGGCTATTTTTCGCTTCTCAAAAAAAACCTAAGACGATTCAGGAGTGGAATTTATCATGAAAAACATGTAGAAACTATCTATTGCATGACTGCACAGTCAGATTTCAGGTAGTATTTTTGTCACGTAAAAAACCTCTATTGCTTGGCCTAACATAATAACTTAATACATTAATTAGTATAGATTGTATATTAAGCAATAAATGTTAATAAAAAAAATCTATATGAGTATGACATGTTATCTCAAATAGAAAAAGATCCTTAAGTACATTACTACTTACCCTGTTGAACACCCAAATTTCCCCATTTTTTGTTGGTTGAGGAACACCATGACCGTTATAGTGAAATAAACAACGTTCCTCCTTGGCAACCTTCCTCATAGAGAAACATAATTTTTTTATATCCTCCACTGTGGGATCCAAACATTGCTTATATCGAGCTCTAGGCTGCCATCGTTCATACTGACTCTGAAGATTTTGCCCCACTTTTTCAAGCGTCTTAGCTGGGGATGTGTTCTGGGGATCTGAAAATATTAAGTCTGTGAAATTATCAGTACAGTAGAGACTCGATAATCCGGATCAATTAATGCAAGGGATGATCCGGATTAATGAGGAATCCGGAATACCGCGTCTTACAATTTAGTAAAGATGCAATTTAAAAAAACGGTTGAAATAAATATAGGCTTTATTATCGAAACCATAAAACAAATATATTATTTGGAATATTTAGATATTTTACGTTTTCTACTGTAAGGGAAAAAGAATGCTGAACAATAGCTTCCTCCTGTATATCTTTCAGAAGCTGAATATCAGTAATTGCCATGAGTTATGGAATAAACAGACTGCATCGAATTGATCTATGCTCTAAATAGATTTGCTAACATTATCCCCGTCTTCGAGGATCGAAAAAATATGTGCTAAAAGGCCTTTTCGGTATTTCAGTTTTGTTAATTTGATATCATTAGGTTTGTTCCAACTCAAGAATTGACCGTACAATGATCGTCAGGATTCTGCGCAATAGATAAAAATGTGTTCCAACTGAAAATGTATCGTTTGAGAACGGTTTCGTTTTTGTTCCATCCTGCTTCGGGACCGTGAGTGGAACGGTTTTGTGATCGTCATTTCGATCCCTGGTCTGGAGCAAGTACTGTTTGGACGGTTCTTGTACGGTCAAAGTTTAGACGTGCGCATAAGATCGATTACTAACAGTTTCGTGACCGTCAAATTACCGTACAAAAGTCAGCTGTTGGAACAAACCTATTATGATCCATATGCTGTATCAAAGCTGTATGTTTTGGAGGTAGAAACATTGCATTCCATTTCACTAATTAATTATTCTTGTCTGACTTTTTTTGTCTTATACCATTGTGCACTATCATATACTAAAAGAACGCCCGATCGTCGTCATAGAAATTGAGTTAAGACAAGTTAGAACCGTAAACCACGTATGCAACGATCGGAAATTCGGATTATTGAGTCTTGCAATCCGGATTATAAGGACATAATACAATCTTGACGGCAATCCGGACTAGTAAATATCCGGATTATCGAGTCTCTACTGTATTTCTAACCAACTCAGAAATGTTATATACAGGGTGTTTCATCATAAACTAGTCAAACATATATATTCATGTAGAGGACACTGGGAGAATCTTTTTTGACTTATACAATATGTCCTGTTTTCAAAGCATAAGCTAGATACAGGGTGTTAAATGTCATTTTTGAGCAAGATTCTTATGAGTGTGTTCAGTTATGTAAAACACTTGAAGAGACGGTTTTTGGTCGATTCTCAGTATTTTTGGATCCTTTATTAAATTTATTTTATTATATTATTTATTTAAATTAACAAAATGGCCTGCAATGTTCCTGATTTTTTTTCGGTTGTCAAATTGAATTTTATTTTCTGAGAACACAAATACAATGCACCGTTGCCGTTCCCGGAAGATGGATCAGCCGTTCTGGTCCAATCTGGTGGCCGGCCCGTTCACCGGACTTGAATCCATTGGACTTTTTACTGGGAAGCAGTTTAAGAAAAAGTGTATTCAAAGGCAATCGAAAATAAATTTGAACTACGGCAGCTACAATTAAACAAGTATTATACCATTTTGGAATCCTTACTAAATGCGCCAACTTTTAACAAAACATGCCAAACTTGCGTAGTACATTTTTTTTTCAATACAGTCAGTTGAAACTAGGCAATTGTTTATTTTGAAATTTTTTCTGAGGAGCAAGTCTTATTTTTATGAAATCTGGATCAGCTGGTATCCAAATTTTGATTACAGTTTAGACAAGCATTATTCAAGGTTTCAGTTTAGACAAGCATTATTCAAAGTTGGAAAAAGTTGATATTTGTGGCAACAGGAGCGAAAAACTGTCACAGGGTGTGGAATTTTGCGTGTTTTTTTTAAATGCCCATTATTTTAAAATCATGCAACTTAGATTTTTGGGACACCCTGTATAAGAAGCCAGTCACCTAAAATATCAAAACTGCAAGTTACCGCTCTGAAATTCCTGGCAATATACGGACCATACCTACGTGTGGTCACTTATTTATCAAAAATCAGACCTTGATATCTCTTCAACATATTACATTATTTTCCATATGGAATCATATTACTATCCAGTACAATTAATGTATTCCTAAAGAAATTCTATGAACATGATAATACCTATCCAACACTCCACTCGAGCTGCAGGAGTAGTCTTGACAATATCTGGAGGATCTACCCCAAAGTTTAGGCACAAAACTAAGGCAACACTCATGGTTTTCATCTGAAAATAGAACACATTTGAAAGTGCTAATTTATACTTAATATGATCATTCTCACCCTTTCCTTATTTCTCCAAATTTGAGCAACATAATCACTCCCCTTAATAGGTTCCAAGTGTGAATCTTGATTGAAACATAAAGGCAATTCATTATCAGTTATTTGCAACTCTTGGTTGTCTTCCTTGTTCTCTATATCTTCAAAATTACTTCCTTCCATCATAATTAAACGATTAACATATTACATAAAGTCGTAAATAACACTTGAAAATTGAAATTGTTCGCACGTTCTAAGATTATAAACACAGAATTACAAGGCATTTTTGACAGTTTCGACAAGTGAAGATGTTTTGATTTTAATTCTATGGTTCATCACAGAAATATATGAAGTTTTGCTTTTATGTTTGGTCTGATCTTACCTCATTCAGGCTCATTCATTCAATCATTGTTCTCCTTAAACAATGATTCAATCAATGACTTTCCTAGTTTCTTTGTATTATTATTTTACCATTATTCAAACATTACTTTTACTATTGTTCGAACTATTTCATAACCTATTACTTATACCATTGTTTAAGGATATTATTATTATCATTGTTTAAACAATGATATTATAATGCCTCTCTACAACTATTAAAAAAAAAACGGCGTCAAACAGGAGCAAAAGGCTCGAATGCATCAAACTAGTCGCGGAGTGGGAGTCGCCCGCTACTCCAGGGGAAAACTGTTTACCTTCTATCTTTCGCGCGTCGACTCCCACTCCGCGACTAGTTTGATGCATTCGAGCCTTTTTGCTCCTGTTTGACGGCGTTTTTTTTTAATAGTTGTAGAGAGGCATTATAATATCATTGTTTAAACAATGATAATAATAATGTCCTTAAACAATGGTATAAGTAATATAATAATAAACATTATCGGTCGGTATCGAGAGAATAAACGATTTGAAGAATGTTATTTCTTCTTTAAAATGCTTTTTGTAAAATTCAAATCCGACAAGTAGCCGAGTATCACGACCTTCTTGAAAAAAGTACGTCGAATTCGGAAAACTGCGATTGTGCAAAAACTATTTATCCGACAGCTTTGTAATTATGCACCAATAAAGTATATGTTGATAACTATTTAAATTCAGAGCAACTACGCTTCATCTCAGAAATTGACCAAGTTATGAATTTTCGAAAAATTGATGTTTTATTCCAGTTTTTTGGACCTTTCTCGGAAACTAATTATCCGCTTGAGACGTGTCACCTCTCATTTTTTTTGTTTTTGAATTCTCTACAAAAAATGCCTTGACAGCTTTTCGATCAGATCAATACTTCACGTTTTATAAGCGAAAAAGCAAAATTTTGGATTTTTTTGGCTATTTTTCGCTTCTCAAAAAAAACCTAAGACGATTCAGGAGTGGAATTTATCATGAAAAACATGTAAAAACTACCTATTGCATGACTGCACAGTCAGATTTCAGGTAGTATTTTTGTCACGAAATCGACCTTTCGATAGCTCTATTGCTTGGTCATACAGTTCTCTGATAACTCGCAAGCTCGTCGGACGAGGCCGGGTACATTAGGCAACTTTTACTTTGTTCGTCGTTATGACATAAATAAACAAACGCTTACTATGCGCTCAAACTTTCGTGATCGGACTATATATCGATTGAAACTTATTCTGGGAGGATTCTGCATTTCTTAGAAACTTTATAGGAGCACTTCAACTTAATCAAACATTTTTTAATTATTTATGTTTCAGAGACTGGGAGTGAAAACCTATAAAGTTTCTAAGAAATCGGACTATATGTCGTGTTTAGGATCGTTGAAAAGCTTGTAACAGATAGAATCTTACTATACTATTTTTATTTTACTTATATGGCAATTAGGAAATAAAACAAAACTTTAAGAAAACCAAAAAATTTTAATACATGAAACAATTGGGTGTTTTAATACTTATTAAGACTTATTCATTATCCTTTCTTTAGTCCATCGTCGTATTGTTTTAGCTATTTGATCTGCTTGCGATGACGAGGAGTTATTCAACAAAGCCAGGGCATCACTCAGCATCTCTTCAGGAAATATTTTCGCAATGACGCCCTGCAAGATTAATAATTGTTTTATTAATCATTGTTGGCAGATACAGAGGACCGAGTATTTTGAATGGCCATATTTCATGAAACACCCTGTACGATTTTGCTGATTAACTCACTTAACCGCGGGATTAAAAGAAACCGAGCCTACCCTGAAAATTTCAAGGTTCTAGGACAATCCTTCCAAGAGTTATCGTGTTTACGAACGGCCGGATAAACGGAAAGCTTCACCTGCTTCACGGACAGAATTGAACGAATTCCTTATCACTGAGTTCTACTTCGACGAACCCTACAGGGTAATTGTTCCCGACAGAGACCTATGGTCTTCATCAAACAGGCTTCTTAGTCCAGAGGGTCCCACCTGGTTCACTGATGGCTCTGTCACAGCAACAGGGTCTGGGGCCGGTATCGTGGGTCCTCACTTCAATCAGGCTATCCCTCTGGGGAAGGACTGTTCCATTGTGCAGGCTGAGCTATTTGCGGTTCTTGCATGCGCACTAGAAAATATTCGCAGGGGATACTCTGGCCAGCACATTTACATATGTTGCGACAGCCAGGGAACTCTGAAATCTCTATCCGATGTTAGAGTTGACTCTCTTTTGGTAGAAGAATGCAGGAAAGCTCTGCGTAGGCTGGGCTCTGATAACTTTTTGAAAGTAATCTGGTGTCCGGCTCATGCGGATATACCTGGTAACGTCAAGGCAGATGAACTGGCTAGGCGGGGGGCCGGATTAGCATTTGTTGGTCCGGAGCCTGCGCTGCCAATCTGTCGCACATCTGTCAGAAGTTTCTTCAGGAACTGGCTGAACAGGGAATTTTCCTCGGAATGGAGCGCAGGGGTGGGTCTGAGGTGGTCGAGGATTCTCATTGAGAGACCGTCCTCGCGACCTGAGGTCAATAGGTTTCTGTTGCTGGAGAGGAAACAGCTCGGTCTGGTGACTGGTGCATTGACTGGTCACCTGTTTAACAAACATTTGAAGAGAATGGGATTGACGAGCTGCTCCCTATGCCGGTGGTGCAGGAGTACTGATGAAACGGTTGAGCATATTTTGTTCAACTGTGGAAACCATACTGAGTAAAGGTCAACACACCTAGGAAATCCAACACCTTCTATTCCTATGGTGAGAGGGACCACTCCTGGCAGGCTCGCGACATTTCTGTCTTCGTGTCTGAGGAGCTGAGTCTCTATAGAACGATGCAGGTGAACAATGGGCCACTAGGCCTCAGTTCGGCCGGAAAGGCACCGCACAGAGAAGAAGAAGAAGATTTTTTCGAACAAAATGTGTATACCTACCTGAAAAACTCCAACAATAGCTCCTCTTTTACCCTCCCAAAATTCCGGATTCGGTTCCAAGCGATCTAGCATGTCGAATGCTTTAGCTGCGTACCAGAACTCTCCAGATCTATAGCAATCATTTGCGAGCAATAATAATAAATTGAAGCTTTCCGGACTACTTTCCATTTTCAGAAAGAGTTCCCATGCTTGTTGAGCTTTTTTATTCATGATATAACATCTAGCTAGATGTGACAAGTATATGTAATCGTTCTTGATTTTTCACTTTTTATAAGTAAAAAGGTCTCTTCTGCTTCTTTGAAGTGTCCGCAAGCAGTCTTAGCCTGACCAAAGTTGAAATTGAAAGTATCATCTGTAAGAAAATGACAGCATTTAAAAGCTTGGCCGAAAGAGCAAATATCGACAGAAATATAAGGAGCGTGAAAAAGTTCGTAGCGTTTTTTTTATAAGTATTGTATCTTATCACACACACAACACATTTTGACGAAATAAATTTTACCTGCAAGCTGAAACCATAGTCTACAAACAGTAGTTTATATCGAACCGCTGAAGTAGGAAGGTGAACCTGTGCGAAATTTTAAACATGAAGAATTTTGTGCCATCAAATGTGTATTTGCGGGGAATTCTTTTACATTATTTCCATCAAAAGAAGAGTGCTGCTGAAGGTCATCGAATTCTTGTGGAGACTTACGGCGACTTTGCTCTACAAGAATCAACATGCAGAAAGTGGTTCCAACGCTTCAAAAATGGCGAATTTGATCTCGAAGACGAAGAGCGTTCCAGTGCACCGAAAAAGTTCGAAGATGTAGATTTGGAGCAATATCTCGATGAAGATCCATGTCAGACACAAGATGAACTTGCAGAATTGTTGAGAGTTGATCGATCAACAATTTCTTATCGCTTGAAACAACTTGGAATGGTTCAAAAGCAAGGAAATTGGGTGCCGTATGAGTTGAAGCCGAGGGACATCGAAAGACGATTTTTTACCTGTAAACTGCTGCTTCAGCGTCAAAAAAGAAAAGGTTTTCTGCATCTAATTCTTACTGGAGATGAAAAGTGGATACGCTACGACAATCCCAAGCGTGAAAAAGCATGGGTTAAGCCCGGTGAGCCATCAACATCCACAGCAAAGCCCAATATCCATGTCTCCAAGCTCAAAAGCTCTGTCTCTGATAGGACCAGCTCGGTGTTATTTATTATGAGCTGCTAAAACCCAACGAAACCATCACAGGAGACCGCTACCAACGACAGTTAATCAAATTGAGCCAAGCATTGAAGGATAAAAGACCGCAATATGCTGAAAGACACGACAAAGTTATCCTCCAGCATGACAATGCTCGACCCCATGTCGCAATTGTTGTCAAAAACTACCTGGAGAACCTCAAATGGGAAATTCTACCCCACCCGCCGTATTCACCAGACATTGCTCCTTCTGATTACCACTTGTTCCGGTCGATGACGCATGGCCTGGCTGAACAGCGATTTTCTTCCTACGACGATACCAAAAAATGGGTCGATAATTGGATCGCTTCAAAAGACCAAGAATTCTTTCAGCTAGGAATCCTTGTGCTACCTGAAAGATGGGAGAAGGTCATAGCTGCCGATGGACAGTACTTTGAATAATCTATTATACGTGTTGTAGCCTTTCCAGAATAAAGCTCTAAACTTAGAAAAAAACGCTACGAACTTTTTCACGCTCCCAATATATCACGCTGTTCCCCTAGGAAAAGGCGTACAAAAAATCAGTGATGAATCTCTTATATTCACCTGAGTTGTAATAACTTTTTATAGATGATAAATACACCAAAACTTCTTCAAACTGTCCGTCCAAGAAAAAAGCTGCAGCCATGCATTGACGACCACTTATAGTATCACATTCACTAGCAGAACTGCCGACCAATTGGAAATTTTCTTGAGCTATTTTGACATTTTCTTCCTAAAATAATATGCAGGTGAAAGGACACCGCACATTTTGTATGAGAATTGGCTCCCGGTGGATTTGGCTGAAAATTTGATATGATGTTCTACTAATCCTTCTGATCAAATGTCTCTACAGTCACGAAGCTGAAAAATGCATTATTCTAGGAGTTTTTAGCGATTTTTTGTATCCATTATGGCTTACATATTACCGTTCACACAGAAATGTTTGAGAATATTTCGTGATTATTGAAAGCAGATTCTGTCAATTCGAAATATTTTCAAACATTTCTGTGTGAACGGTAATACGTAAGCCGTAATGGATACAAAAAATCGCTAAAAACTTCTTGAAGTATGCATTTTTCAGCTTCGTGACTGTGGAGACATTTGATCTGAAGGATAAGTAGAACATCATATCAAATTTTCAGCTAAATCCACCGGGAGCCAATTGTTATATTCTTTCTCTAAAGAATGATTCATTTTGCTGGAAACTGAACAGCTAATATAAGTTAAGTGCACACTGTTATATTCTTTCTCTAAAGAATAATATTTCTTGATCTAAAGAATAACACTTTGTTGAAAACAACTTCTCTCTTCACTTTTTATTTTCTGACTTATCTCTATCTGACAACTACATACTATTTTAATTATTCTTTTATAAGTTAACATAGAACATTGGTTTCTTTCTTTCAATATGAATTTACATAATTTCAACACTTTCCCTTGTAAATGAATGTTGAAATGAAAGATGAATAAAAAACATAAAGAAAGAATGTCACTATCCATCCAATTGGCCAGTCACTTCTATTTACATAAGCCTCATCTTCTCGCTTTCCCTGAAATGAAGGTTGTAATCTTCCAGATGTCTCGGTTTCCTCAAAATTTGATCTATCCCTCAAACTTCTTTGTGATATCTTCAAATTTCTTCTTTCTTTGAATGTAATTCTTCATCGTTTTCTTTGTCTTCTCTCTTTTCAATTTCTTCTTGATTTTCGTTCTCTACATCTTCCATACGTAGCTTAACCTTGCTTTCACAATCTCTCAGTTTTTCTTCTATATCTCTTATGAGCTTAACAGTAATGCCCAACTCTCTCTTGAGCGTCTCTCTTACGTGTCGCCTGTCCTGATGACCCCACCTCTCGTGATATAACTGAAGTGTGGAATTTTCCGCCTCGACATTGTTGACCCTCTCCATTTTCTCTTGAATAATCGGTTCAATTGCCGCTTTGTATAGAATTCCACCTTCTTCTCTATTTCCACAAAGAACTGTTTTTCCATCTACCTCCAGCCAACACTTGGTTGAAGTCGAGTAGAATCTGCTATTTTTGTTTCTATCTTGGGCAGCTAACACAGAAAATAAATTTTTAGATATTTTTGGAACGTACCATACATCATTCAAGGTCATCTTCAGTGTATAATCTTCAGTGAAGGATGTTATTTTTATAGTTCCTTTCCCAATGGCCTTGAGAGCTTCATTTCCAGCAGCTTTGATAACGCAGGGGCTTTGAAACTCTTGAAAGTCGACAAACTGGTCCAGACAATTGGTCACATGCTTTGTGGCTCCGTTGTCAATCCACCACACTGATGTTGTACTGGTCTCACAATCAGTCTTAAGCCAATCTTCACTACTAGTACAAAGGGCTACATTGGTATCCAGGGCGTTGCTCTGAGGAGGATTCTTCTTCCGCAATGGTCGTCCATCAGCAATCCACTTTCTACATGTCTTCACCCAATGTCCCTTCTTTTTGCAATAATTGCAAATATCATTTGCTTTTTCCCTCTTGAAACCTTGGTTCTTTGATTCATCACTTTTAGCAAATAATGCTTCTCCAGTTGCATTTTCTGTAGGTGTGAATCTGAAGTTTCTTTCATACATGCAGAGTTGAGTCACTAACTCGTCAAAGGTTCTCTCTTCATTTTTCGACAACAACATCCAACTTGACTTGAAGTTCTCGAACTGGCTAGGTAAGATTTCCAATACTTTGCAAACAAGAATTAAATCTGGTAAAGTATTTTCATTCTTCAATTTCAATCCATTGTTGAGTTCATTCCATAAACTTCTTAATTTTGCAACTTGAGTTGAAACATCCTCTCCAATAACCCAACTAAATGCGAAAAACTGTGTGCATATCTTGAAGAGCTGATCTTTTGAAGATGCCTCAAAATTTAACTTCAATGCTTCCCACGCCTCATACGCTGTTTCTTTATCCATTACTTTCTGATAAACTGCATCAGTCACTGAACTCGAAATCATTGACTTTGCGTAGCTATTTGCTTTACGGAATAAATCTGATTCTTTCTTATATTTCTTGATCTCACTCTCTGGAGCATCATTTCTAATAGGTTCAGGTTTCAGTAACTTGCCATCAATCACATCTAGGGCTCCTTCATGATAATCCAGCAAGTCTCGCATTTTCTGCTTCCAAATTGGCCAATCTGCCTCACCAGCCAAGGATTTTATGTGTTTTGCAAACTCCATAACTTTGAAAGATGCTTTGCGTCAACTTTGAAATATGCTTTGCGTCACTCCACACTAAACCCTGTCTCAATAGTCTTTTTTTTTAATTTTTCGCTGAAACTTTCGCGGTTACTTTCACTCAATCAACTCGCGAATCCTGCGAACCTGGGCCCATAACCTGTTATATTCTTTCTCTAAAGAATAATATTTCTTGATCTAAAGAATAACACTTTGTTGAAAACAACTTCTCTCTTCACTTTTTATTTTCTGACTTATCTCTATCTGACAACTACATACTATTTTAATTATTCTTTTATAAGTTAACATAGAACATTGGTTTCTTTCTTTCAATATGAATTTACATAATTTCAACGTGATAAGTCAGAAAATAAAAAGTGAAGAGAGAAGTTGTTTTCAACAAAGTGTTATTCTTTAGAACAAGAAATATCATTCTTTAGAGAAAGAATATAACACCAATTCCCATACAAAATGTGCGGGGTCCTTTCTTAGTTTTCTTATTGGATATAATTATCATACTGTTTGAATGAAAGTATTATAAGTAAAATAATATTAAAAAATATAAGTAAAGTTATAAACTTGGTGAAAATAAAAATTGAGGAAAGTCTTGACTTGAAGCTTTTGCGCGCTTGTTTATATTGGGAAAATTTGAATATTCTGAGAACTATATGAGTCTCATAAATAAATGCAACATTTCTATTGAAATTATTAACCTTAATATTAATTGAATATAATTTAGGTTAACAAAAATTTGTTTGAATGCGTAGGTACTCATAACCTACCAAAAGGCAAACAAAAATCTTGTAGGGTGTCGAAAACATTTCCGAAAAACCACAGGAACTTTACTTACAGAATTGATTCTTGTCCGACAGCTGCATTAACAACACCTTTTAGGATGTATTCGTGGGGAACAGCTGGTTGCAGATCTCGTATTAAATCAAAAGCTTCTTTGATATCATCATTGTGCAAATGATGAATGACGAGGTTCAGTCTAGCTTCGGGTACTATGTCAACCAACGAAGGAAATACCTGAAAAAAAAATTAGTCGACAACACATTTTACATCCTGCAAGGACGGATGGTTTACAGGGAGATTCAGAAAAAGGTGATTCTATTTGTAGGATAGGTAGAAAACTGAAAAATATTTGGGGTTTGCTCCGTAGAAAATTTTCGTAACTTCATCCGCATTCAAGATAAAGGGCGTTGAAGAAAAAAGATTGTATTATGTCCTTATAATCCGGATTGCAATACTCAATAATCCGAATTTCCGATCGTTGCATACGTGGTTTACTGTTCTAACTTGTCGTAACTCATTTCTATGACGACGATCGGGCGTTTTTGGTATATAATAAATAGTGCACAATGGTATAAGACAAAAAAAGTCAGACAAGAATAATTAATTAGTGAAATGGAATGGAATGTTTCTACCTCCAAACCATACAGCTTTGATACAGCATATGGATCATAATGATATTAAATTAACAAAACTGAAATACCGAAAAGGCCTTTTAGCACATATTTTTTCGATCTTCGAAGACGGGGATAATGTTGGCAAATGCATTTAGAGCATAGATCAATTCGATGCAGTCTGTTTATTCCATAACTCTTGGCAATTACTGATATTCAGCTTCTGAAAGATATACAGGAGAAAGCTATTGTTCAGCATTCTTTTTCCCTTAAAGTAAAAAACCTAAAATGTCTAATTATTCCAAATAATATATTTGTTTTATGATTTTGATAATAAAGCCTATATTTATTTCAACCGTTTTTTTAAAATTGCATCTTTACTGAATTTTAAGACGCGGTATTCCGGATTCCTCATTAATCCGGATCATCCCTTGCATTAATTGATCCGGATTATCGAGTCTCTACTGTATTTTGTATGATATTTTACTGAAAATTTCCAGAATAAGCAGAGGTTTGAAGCGTAACATCGCCATGAATTCAAAAATAATGAAAGCTGAGAATAATATTATTCGAATGAAATCAACCAATATTAAACTCAAATACCTCGAAGCCTAATCTCGTCCTAGTTCAAGGCAAAATGCAAGGAAGTAGTACCAATCAGAGCCCCTATGGATTTCCATTTCGTCCTTATTAGGACTCATCAGCACAGGATAGCTCTGGATGATACAAGGTATTTCTTGAAACTTAGAGCGAAATGGCACCTTCTTTCAGAAATCAAGTGAAGATCTTACTTTACCTGCATAGCACCCTCACCATCCTTAAAAACAACCATGTTATGTTTTATGAGATCGTATCCGAATGTAACATTAGAACTAGCGTCTTGAATAGATCTAAGTATGTTCTGAGCATCCGAACCATTGTACAGCCGAAAATGATTGCAAGCCTACAATTGTATCAATTAATATTGTAAAATCGAAAATGAGTGTTTCAAATTGAACGTTTTTTAAGAATAAATATTTTGACATTTAAGAAGTGTGATGTATGACATTTATAATAAACTAGCGACCCGCCCCGGCTTCGCACGGGTGCTTCGTACGCGCTATTTATAGGTACGCTCTTGCCGCACCGGGCGACCGGTCGGTACCGCCGCAAACGCTACGTCCCGCAATTTTTAAATCTGTAATATCTTCGAAAATATTCACTTAAATCATACGACGTAAAGGGCCATATAGATCTATATTAAATGAACAATGTATTCAAGGTATTTTATTGGTTAAGGATTAATCCTGTATTTGTTAAAATCGCTTCGAAAATTAGCCATTATTTGTCGTAAAAAGTAAATGACAAAAAAAGTTATTGTAGGTTATCCATAAGAGATAGACATATACCATCACGGACTTTTCTGTAGACCTTTTCAATGTTTACAATACTTAGTACATTATTTTGATAAAACTCGTAGGGTTCAGCCTGCGTTTGCAATGTAAGCGGAAAAAATGAAATTATTTACGACATCACATTAGAAACCTCAAAAATAACAGTACTTCTCCACTATTTAATGGATGTTATTATACATATAAACCTTCCTCTTGAATCACTCTATCTAATAAAAAAACGCATCAAAATCCGTTGCCTAGTCTCAAAGATAAGCATACAAAGGGACATAGGGACAGAAAAAGCGACTTTGTTTTATACTATGCAGTGATTTAAGAAAAGCCCTGAGCCGGAGCTTTTGAGCGCTCGTTCATTGATGGAGCTATAAGACTATTACCTCGAAATTTAAAATGGGACTTGCGATTGATACCAAATATGTATATAAATGCAGAATCTCAGCACACTCGGAATTATATTCTGGAAATTATTGAAAGAATGAAATATGTAGAACCTCGACCTGCGGTCTCGGCCAAAAATTGACAATCTCATGTGCCATGAAAAAACACTCATTTTACGCACACAAAAATAACTATTTCGTACATGAATGCCATAGCTGTTACTCCAACTGCCAATAAAAAGTTGATGCAAATTATTATTTAAAAATGCGAGCAATTTGAAACACCCTTTTATGAAGAAATATCGTACCTACCTTCAAGTTTGTGGCTATTACTGAGTTCGGATATTGGTTCAAATAAATATTTAACACTTCTTGGGAAATGTCATAATAATCTAGTTTATAGTAGCAAAGTGCAACATATACGTTCAAAGCAAGGTTATCTCTGAAAACAAAAACAGTTGGTTAGCATCAAAATATCATAAGAAAGCAATGAAAAAATAAAGAAAACCCAAACATCCATGAAAGGGTAGATAAAGCCAGGTTTGCGATTCATATCATACACTACTGGAAAAAATTAAAGGATCAAAAAAATTCCAAATTTTTCGGCAATTTTCAACATGCCGTAACTTTGAGAAGAATGGTCGTACAAGGAATTAAAAAAAAGGAAAATGTAGCTCCAAGTGTCTAGTTTCTGGATTAGAACTTCAGTAATTTTAAGTTTGAGTGGTTTTCGAGTAATGATAGAAAAATCAGCATCAAAAAAATTCTCAAAATTTTAACAATTTTTTTTCTTGTCTATGAGCGTGGAAATTTTATTTTTCCATAATCGTTATAACGATGGGATACTTTGTTAATTCAGATTTAATTTATTTTTTTATTGACCTCACTACGTCCACTTCTCGCCGAGATATCGGTCTTCAAATGGAAAAGGTTCCATTTGTCTTTGATTATCGATTTCTCAGCAACCAATGATCGCACAGAAAATTGAAGAAGGGATTCAAGACCTTAAATGAACTCCCATTAATAAACAACCATTGCTTATTCATAGAATTTTTTTTTCTTCATGTCGCATCAATATAAAAATTTAACAAAAAAGGGGCTTTTGGTGGTTTCTTGGAAAATCTACCACTGGATCGAAAATGTTGAGGAAACCAATAATGTTAAGTGTGACTTTCACAGTTCAATATGATGATAGAAACCTCACGAAGAGCCAACTCAATCCAGCGAGCCGTTTTTTTGTTTGACTCGATTGAATTTTTGAAAAAAAATAAGGATCACGTTTTTTGCTCTTAGAAGCTCATAATCTTCAAAAAAGACAAAAAAGAATTTTCTTGAGCTTTTTACACATTTTAATTGCAGATAGAACATAAATTTCAAAAAGAGAAAAATAAAATAAACTAACAAATAAACAACAAATAAAATTTTTATTAAGTAATTTAATAACGGATAAAAATGGATCCTTTTCCATTTGAAGACCGATATCTCGGCAAGAAGTGGACGTATTGAGGTAAATAAAAAAATAAATTAAAGCTGAATTAACAAAGTATCCCACCATTATAACGATTATGCAAAAATAAAATTTCCACGCTCGTAGACAAGAAAAAAAAGTGGTAAAATTTTGAAAATTTTTTTGTTGCTGATTTTTCTATCATTACTCGAAAACCACTGAAACTTAAAATTTTTGAAGTTCTAATCCAAAAACAAGACACTTGGAGCTACAATTTCCTTTTTTTAAATTCCTTGTACGACCATTTCTCTCAAAGTTACGGCATGTTGAAAATTGCCGAAAAATTTGGAATTTTTTTTTGATCCTTTAATTTTTTCCAGTAGTGTATTATTGAATATACTTGTAATAAAACGAGTCAAGTCCTCAGGTTGAATGTTTAAAGAGGATATAAACTGAGCGGTACCTCAATTATGAATACGTTTCGCGCAACATTATTCATTTTAAAAGTGAAAAGTGCAAAGTGAAAAGTTGCAAAGTATTTGGTGCAATCAGCGCCAGGTTTTTTAGTTCGATTTTTCGTTATTTGGACTTGGCGACTATTATTATTTTTACGTTTATTCTTTAGTTATTTTGAGTTGCACATATTTACCTGTTATGTAACAATAAGCGTTTATAAATGTCGATAGCTTCTTGATAATGTGCTCTCAAATAATGGATAGCTGCCAAACTCAACTGATCTTCCAAAACATCCTCTAATTGTTGATGATAAGTCATCAGAGCATTTTCATCTTTCAATTTATGAGATAAATGAAAGTTCAGGCGGGTTTTCAGTCTACTAGGTTCTGATTCCTCCACAATTTCTTTAGATTCTTCATACATTCCTATAAGTGAAGCGATTTCTTCGGTTAATCAGTCAAATAGGAAAGTTAGGCCAAGCGATAGAGGTTTTTTACGTGACCAAAATACTACCTGAAATCTGACTGTGCAGTCATGCAATAGGTAATTTCTACATGTTTTTCATGATAAATTCCACTCCTGAATCGTCTTGGGTTTTTTTTGAGAAGCGAAAAATAGCCAAAAAAATCCAAAATTTTGCTTTTTCGCTTATAAAACGTGAAGTATTGATCTGATCGAAAAGCTGTTAAGGCACTTTTTGTAGAGAATTCAAAAACAAAAAAAATGAGAGGTGACACGTCTCAAGCGGATAATTAGTTTCCGAGAAAGTCCAAAAAACTGGAAAAAAACATCAATTTTTCGAAAATTCATAACTTGGTCAATTTCTGAGATGAAGCGTAGTTGCTCTGAATTTAAGTAGTTATTACCATATACTTTATTAGTGCACAATTGCAAAGCGGATAAATAGTTTTTGCACAATCGCAGTTTTCCGAATTCGACGTACTTTTTTCAAGAAGGCCGTGATACTCGGCTACTTGTCGGATTTGAATTTTACAAAAAGCATTTTAAAGAAGAAATAAAATTCTTCAAATCGTTTATTCTCTTGATACCGACCGATAATGTTTAGTGGGTGAAAAACGGCGTCAAACAGGAGCAAAAAGGTTCGATTGCATCAAACTAGTCGCGGAGTGGGAGTCGCCCGCTACGCGAGGGTAAAACTATATACCTTGTATCTTTCGAGCGTCGCGTACCGGGCGACTCCCACTCCGCGACTAGTTTGATGCATTCGAGCCTTTTTGCTCCCTTTTTTTTGGAAATTTCAACACCCTGTAGCTCCGTAACGAAGCTTTTGCGGACCCATGTTTATATGGACTTTTTTTCTTGAAATTATTCGTCGATTCATACCCTTAACTTGTGGCATACTATTAAGTAACACCCTGTATAATAGATTTGGCTCAACAAAGTGGATTATGTGAACCATTGGTTAAGGAGAAGAGAGAAGTTTCTCCTTTAACAATGTCTGAACATTCTCAGGTTCCAGAATTTGTTTTTAATGAAGTGTTGTTACTAAATCATTGTTTAAGTCTTTAACAATGCTAAAATACAGTAAAATATTTAAACTGAATAACTGACTCACCTAAAAAGAAGTAACAGCATGCTAAATTCAAAGCAACATGCTCCAAATTCGAATTTTTCTTCTTCAATTTTTCATACATATCCAACGATTTCTTATAATCCCCTAGGTGGAATCTACAGTATGCCATCCAAAGTTCCAAATTCGGATCTTCATTTTGGAGTTGCATGAACTTTGAATACGAATATTTGAATATTATGTATCTTATCGGATAAAATATTACCATTGGATACAATGATATTACTGACTCACCTCCAGTAGAGTTATAGCACCCGTATAGTCTCGTTTTGAAAGAAATTCTTCGAATTGGTGAACGAGCTTATACTTATTGCTCTTTGTATCTTTCTTCGTTGGTTCAGCT
Source organism: Propylea japonica (assembly GCA_013421045.1). Classification (NCBI taxonomy): domain Eukaryota; kingdom Metazoa; phylum Arthropoda; class Insecta; order Coleoptera; family Coccinellidae; genus Propylea; species Propylea japonica. The sequence goes on along the minus strand of CM024248.1, from coordinate 5,519,370 downwards.
TTTGTTTGGCTTAAAGCAGGCTTAGATCTACTCAAAATCTACGAAACATACATATTAAATTATGGAAAAATCTCAAACTTATTCTTCAATACCATTTTTGAACTATTCTATTCTTGAAACTTCAACCTCTGAATTCATAAACAGTAAAAGTTGGAAGATTTTGTTATGGATGTGTTCCATAGTTACCAGAACATAGAAACAACTCTACAAACGCGCAGCCCATAGAGATAGAATAGATACTATTCTATCTCTATGGCGCAGCCAAATCGTTTTTGTAGAGACACATGAAAAGTTTAATAACGCCCACTGAATTTTTGCGGATTAGACCAAGCAATAGAGGTTTTTTACGTGACAAAAATACTGCCTGAAATCTGACTGTGCAGTCATGCAATAGGTAGTTTCTACATGTTTTTCATGATAAATTCCACTCCTGAATCGTCTTAGGTTTTTTTGAGAAGCGAAAAATAGCCAAAAAATACAAAATTTTGCTTTTTCGCTTATACATAAAACGTGAAGTATTGATCTGATCGAAAAGCTGTTGAGGATTGAATTTTACAAAAAGCATTTTAAAGAAGAAATAAAATTCTTCAAATCGTTCATTCTCTCGATACCGACCGATAATGTTTAGTGGGTGAAAAACGGCGTCAAACAGGAGCAAAAAGGCTCGAATGCATCAAAGTGTGGGAGTCGCCCGCTACGCGAGGGGAAAACTGTTTACCTTGTATCTTTCGCGCGTCGCGTAGCGGGCGACTCCCACTCCGCGACTAGTTTGATGCATTCGAGCCTTTTTGCTCCTGTTTGACGCCGTTTTTCACCCACTAAACATTATCGGTCGGTATCGAGAGAATGAACGATTTGAAGAATTTTATTTCTTCTTTAAAATGCTTTTTGTAAAATTCAAATCCGACAAGTATGTAGTCGAGTATCACGACCTTCTTGAAAAAAGTACGTCGAATTCGGAAAACTGCAATTGTGCAAAAACTATTTATCCGACAGCTTTGTAATTGTGCACCAATAAAGTATATGTTAATAACTACTTAAATTCAGAGCAACTACGCTTCATCTCAGAAATTGACCAAGTTATGAATTTTCGAAAAATTGATGTTTTTTACCAGTTTTTGGACTTTTCTCGGAAACTAATTATCCGCTTGAGACGTGTCACCTCTCATTTTTTTTGTTTTTGAATTCTCTACAAAAAGTGCCCTCACAGCTTTTCGATCAGATCAATACTTCATGTTTTATAAGCGAACAAGCAAAATTTTGTATTTTTTTGGCTATTTTTCGGTTCTCAAAAAAAACCTAAGAAGATTCAGGAGTGGAATTTATCATGAAAAACATGTTGAAACTACCTATTGCATGACTGCACAGTCAGATTCCTTCCTTTGTCTAAGGTAAGTACATCAGGTTGTTAAAGTTTATTATTCAAGCACAGGGCCAGCAATTCGAACATCTTCTAAATACTTAATGTGTTTTTGTTTATTAATCATTCTTACAGTCTTTTGCTGTTGTTATTAAAATTTAATTCAAGAAGTGTTTTGTTCTTGTTATTGTAAGTAAGTTACTTTGGTGCTTCTGGGCATCCATAACTTTTTGATGCGTTTTTACCGGAAACCGTTGGTCTGAGATATTGAGGTACAGAAATTTTTAATTGCCATATTTTATGGAACACCCTGTACGATTTGGCTGGTTAACGAACTCAACCGAGCCATTTGGGAAGCGAACTCACCCTGAAAATTTCAAGTCTCTAGGACAATCCATTCGAAAGTTATTGTGCTAACGGACGGACGGACGGCCCCACGGACAGAAGTGAATTTGACCACGGATTCGTCCGAGAGTCGAACCCTATCGTTTCAGAACATTTTCGGCTCAAAATTCGAAAATTTCTGACATTTGAGGACAACGAGCGCTCAAAAAGCACTGACATGAAGTCAAAAGTTTTTGCACTATTGTTCATATTAGCATTGTTTAAGGAGAATTCTCCTTAAACGATATACCCATATATCCAATTGGAATATCTTTGGGGCTTCATTCCAAAAAGAAGAAGTAAAGTGCATCTTTTCAGACCTAACCTGTTTTTACGTTCTTTTTCTATGACCTAACCTCTAACTGTAAAAAACATTACACAGGGACAGTGTTGCCAACCGTACTATAAATATAGTATTTTTACTATAATTGCGACTTGAGGTACTATAAAATTTGGAAGTAGGTATAGTACGCTAATTGTACTATAATTCATAATATCAATCTGCTAAAAATTAAATCTATAAAAACTGACAAATTTCACCAATTTCACTCAATGCAGTTATCTAGACATATTATTATTCAGCGCTGCTCTCGCCATCTAAGATTTAAATTGGAAAATGCAAGCATAAGGATCGAAATCTGTAATTTACTATCTTTCAGTGAGTGGGAATCGGGGAATCACAGTAGGCCTGAAGCTGGAATCCCCTAGAGCCCTAGACACTTGTGTGGTTGCGTTGATCCAGTTATTACTGAATATAACGACCTTGTTTTATTTTAACTATTTCACCCCCTCAAATGCACTATCCAGTAGTTTCAGAATTGAGCATCCAACATTATTTTGTCTTTTTCAAAACTCCAAAAGGTTTTTTCCATCTATATACCTGCTATAGAACAAATGATTGACGATGAATGGAGAAAACTTCCGTCAATTTCTCACATCGATATTAAAAATGAAGAGAAAATTGATATTTTTTGGTCCCAATTACTAGATTACAAAAACATTTTTGACATCCAGTCATTTCAAAATTTGTCTAAATTTGTCCTGAATATTCTGAGCATATCGCACTCTAATGCACAATGCGAAAGAATATTCAGTAAAGTAAATTTGATCAAAACCAAACAGAAAAACAGAATGATAACAAAGAATGTTAACGGTTGTTTGCTTGCTTCGCAATGTATGTATAAAGGAAGGATATGGTTCTTATATTTCATTTGAACCATCAAAGCAAATGGACAATGTACGACCACGTACAAAAAAGTCAACCTCTAGAAGCCCACGAGGACTCTGATGATGACCTTGGACTCGATTTAGAGTAATTTGTGTTATTTTTTTTATAAATTTCTCCCCTGAAAAATTTGTTTCTTTCATTGTTGTAATACTTATAAAAATAAAACTAATTTCTTTGTTTTTCATTCGTGGTACTATATAATTCTGCCGAATGTACTATAATCAGCTCTACTGTTGTGCTATAATAACTCCACCTACATTGGCAACACTGCACAGGGACACAGGATTTGTTATTCTTATTACTTATTATTAAGAAATAAACAATGTTGGACGGGGTAAGCACATAGTTTTAATACTTTCAGGAAAAGGTGGTGTGGGCAAATCTACAGTCAGCACTCAATTAGCATTAACTTTGAAAGAAAAAGGTTTGAAGGTATAAATACAGATACTTGAAATATAATGGTATTCACGACTACAGTAGAGACTCGATAATCCGGAGAACGATAATCCGGATATTTACTAGTCTGGATTGACGTCAAGATTGTATTATGTCCTTATAATCCGGATTGCAAGACTCAATAATCCGAATTTCCGATCGTTGCATACGTGGTTTACGGTTCTAACTTGTCGTAACTCAATTTCTATGACGACGATCGGGCGTTCTTTTGGTAAATAATAGTGCACAATGGTATAAGACAAAAAAGTCAGACAAGAAAATTAATTAGTGAAATGAAATGGAATGTTCCTACCTCCAAACCATACATCTTTGATACAGCATATGGATCATAATGATATTAAATTAACAAAACTGAAATACCGGAAAGGCCTTTTAGCACATATTTTTTCGATCCTCGAAGACGGGGATAATGTTAGCAAATGCATTTAGAGCATAGATCAATTCGATGCAGTCTGTTTATTCCATAACTCATGGCAATTACTGATATTTAGCTTCTGAAAGATATACAGGAGAAAGTTTATTGTTCAGCATTCTTTTCCCTTACCTACAGTAGAAAACGTAAAATATCTAATTATTCCAATAATATATTTGTTTTATGGTTTTGATAATAAAGCCTATATTTATTTCAACCGTTTTTTTAAATTGCATCTTTACTAAATTGTAAGACGCGGTATTCCGAATTTCTCATTAATACGGATTATCCCTTGCATTAATTGATCCGGATTATCGAGTCTCTACTGTATTGTATAATAAACCCATTGTACGTCTGTTTGCTCGGCCGTAATAATATCCATTGATCACCAGTAAATAATGATGCATTATTCACTGCTGTCAGATGCTTCCTTGATTTCAATTAAATATTATATTGTTGTTTCTTCAGTATTCTGAAGTTCACCAGCGAACAAATATGAGTATACTTTTTAAATCGGGGACCAAATCTACTTTTATTACATCAATTAAATCAACTTTCATTACAAAATATGCAATGACTTGTTCTCCAAAAAATTCCTTTAATATCTAAGTATTGACTTTTTCCACACTTGTAATAGAAGGTAATAGCTTATATTCACTGGGTGATTTAGGAAACTAGCCTACGTCTGATGAATAATAATAGCTATCCTTATACACTCCTTGCATAATATACTATTTTCATTTAATGCAATTTTAGGTAGGGTTACTAGATATAGATTTATGTGGACCTAGCATACCCTACTTACTACAATTAGAAGGAAGAGATGTACATCAGTCTGAAGGAGGGTATGTATATTTTACCTTTGCTTTTTCTGGCACTTATAATTCTGTTTGAATAGGTGGGTTCCTGTGTATGCAGATGACGAAAAGAGATTATCAGTAATGTCAATCGGATTTTTGTTGAATAATAGAAATGCCTCAGTTGTTTGGAGAGGTCCAAAAAAAAACTGCGATGGTAAAACAGTTTCTCGAAGACGTTTGTTGGGGAAACTTAGATTACTTGATTGTTGATACTCCACCAGGTAAAATTTGGGTATACAGTAGAGACTCGATAATCCGGATCAATTAATGCAAGGGATGATCCGGATTAATGAGGAATCCGGAATACCGTATCTTACAATTCAGTAAAGATGCAATTTAAAAATGAAATGAAATAAATATAGGCTTTATTATCGAAATCATAAAACAAATATATTATTTGGAATAATTAGATATTTTATGTTTTCTACTGTAAGGGAAAAAATGCTGAACAATAGCTTTCTCCTGTATATCTTTCAGAAGCTGAATATCAGTAGGTAATTGCCATGAGTTATGGAATAAACAGACTGCATCGAATTGATCTATGCTCTAAATGCATTTGCTAACATTATCCCCGTCTTCGAGGATCGAAAAAATATGTGCTAAAAGGCCTTTCCGGTATTTCAGTTTTGTTAATTTAATATCATTATGATCCATATGCTGTATCAAAGCTGTATGGTTTGGAGGTAGAAACATTCCATTTCATTTCACTAATTAATTATTCTTGTCTTACTTTTTTGTCTTATACCATTGTGCACTATTATATACCAAAAGAACGCCCGATCGTCGTCATAGAAATTGAGTTACGACAAGTTAGAACCGTAAACCACGTATGCAACGATCGGAAATTCGGATTATTGAGTCTTGCAATCCGGATTATAAGGACATAATGCAATCTTGACTAGTAAATATCCGGATTATCGAGTTTCTACTGTATTTCGATATACCCTGAAATGTTGATTCAATAGTCAGCCTTTTAAAATTAATACTGTTTTTAAGGAACTTCCGATGAGCATATAACGATAATGGAAAATTTAAAAACAGCAAGATGTGATGGTGCAGTTATTGTCACCACCCCTCAACAAGTAGCTATTGAAGATGTCAGAAAAGAGATTACATTCTGTAAGAAAACTGGCATTCCCGTTATTGGAATCATTGAAAATATGAGTGGGTAAGTGTATTCGATTTATCTATGGTTTGATGGAGTTTATATTTATTGATAGAGAGTAACAGGTTTTGAAATAGCACTTTAATGTAGTATTCAGTTATTTTTAATTAGTTATAATGATAGCTGAAGACAAAGATAACCTTTTTTAGCGCTTGTTCTATAATTGAGATTTTCAGGGTCAGTTTGCTTCCCAAATGCTTCGATTCGGTTCGTTAACCAGCCAAACCATGTTCAATAAAATATGGTCATTCATAATTTCTGTTCCTCAATATCTCAGACAAAACGAAACCAATCGAAATGAAATGTTGAGGCCAAATGCAAGATGCTCATAAGAAGCCTCTTGCAAAATTTTGTGGCCATAGTGTAAATAGAACCATAGAAAATTCAATTGGAATATTGAAGAGAAGAAACTTCATATTTCCATAACAAGATACCCGATTTGAGTGAAATTTATTTTCTGAATTGAGATTGATATACTGAATGTTCATGCAAAATTTCAAGGGGATCGCATAAGTAGAACCGTAAAATAAAATTTTTTGAATTGTCAAGTTTTTACAATTCTCAGTTTTCTAATAATTTCCAGAATATTATTTCAATCGTTAAATGATGGTAGCGGGAATTTGGACAAGTTTTCTTTATTTGTTCTCTATCCTAACGTTTCGAACCCTTTGTGGTTCTTTCTCAAGGCTCGTATTTTTTTCGGAAAGAAATTTAGTCAAGATTTTATCGATTTTGACTAAATTTCTTTCCGAAAAAAATACGAGCCTTGAGAAAGAACCACAAAGGGTTCGAAACGTTGGCGATGTATAAATAGGATACCATCATTTAACTATTACATCGTGGACGCTACCGATAACCAATTATTTCAATCGTGCTGAGATTTTTCATTCATATATTTAGTATCAATCTCAAATCCTATACAAAATTTTGAGGTACTATCCTCATTGCTCCATCAATGAACAAGCGCTCAAAAGCACCTGCTCAAGGCTTTTCTTAATTTTTTTTTCTATTTCAGTTTTGTCTGTCCTACTTGCACAGAATGCACCAACATATTCAGTACAGGTGGGGGAAAATCACTTTCAGAACTTGTCAATGTTCCTCTCCTAGGAACTTTACCTATTGATCCTAAGATGGGAAAATTACAAGGAAAACCATGTGTGACCGAAATGCCAGAGTCACCTTCAGCAAAATCATTTTCCTCTATTGTAGACAACATTTTAAAGATATCAACCAGTTGATTGTTGAATTTGTTATTTTAATACTTTAAAATATTACTTTGTTATAACATCGTTTTAAATATATTTTTGGAACTTTAGAACATCCTTTCTTCAATTATTCCAATACAATGAAGTTTTTACTACTTATTAAATTATGAAGATACAGGTTTGGAAATTCACATCTGAAACATACGATATACAATGCATCAGACAGAGAATTCTTCCGTCCAGTTGCACAGATGAATAGTGGAGACAATCACGTGCTGTAACACACTAAATTCCGTTGTCTAATTGCAATATACTGTAACGAAGCAAAATAATTTCTATCATTATTTAGTTTCGCTCAATTGAAGTTGACGGAAATCGGAAATTTTTATCTCCGCGCTGAAGATGTACGGCAAATTAGATCGCGATTTCTCGATACCGCACACGTGGGGCGGAGTCAACTGTTACCGGCCACACGTGTCCAAAAGGTTTAAAATGCGGGATTCTCCGCTGAATAAATCAGTCGAATTAAAATCAATTTCCTGACCACTACTCCAGAAGTACTAGCCGACCAGTCCGTCCAGAAGTAAGTGCCACCAGAGGTTCTGCAGGGGCAAGTTCAGTTTAGGTATGATTGTTTTTATTCTTATATGCTGGCTTTGATATTTATAATGTATTTCTCCTGTTGTATTTTCCTGTCCTTCCGCCGCTCGAGTTCGCAGAGGTTGTGTAGTAGCTTCGAACGGCCTGCATGACTTGTGAGAATTCGGAGATTGCGAGATGGTGTATGCTAGTTTGAAACGGCGCATATATTGTCTTGTATTATCCTCTCTGGTATTACTCGAGTTCCTGGACGTTGTGTAGTAGCTTCAAAAGGCCTGCATGAAGTTCTGAAACTCTGAGTCGACAAGAGGGTGTATGTTAGCTTGAAACGGCACATACACTGTCTTGTTGTGCCCTTCCGACACCGTTCGAATTCCAGGGGGGTTGTGTAGTAGCTTGAAACGGCCTGCATGATGCCCTGCAATTCCGAATCGGCAAGAGGGTGTATGTTAGCTTGAAACGGCACATACACTGTCTTGTTATGCCCTTCCGCCACCGTCCGAGTTTCTGGGGTTGTGTAGTAGCTTGAAACGGCCTGCATGACGCCCTGAAATTCTGAACCTTCAAGAGGTTGTATGTTAGCTTGAAACGGCCCATACACCGTCTTGTTGTACCCTTCTGGCATCATTGAGCCCCCGGAGGTTGTGTAGTAGCTTGAAACGGCCTGCATGATATCCCGGAGTTCTGATGTGCAAGAACGCGTATGTTAGCTTGAAACGGCCCATATGCAGTCTTGTAAATGCCTCCCTTTATCCTCCCCCACCGTGTGCCGCTCCGGAATATCGAGGTGCATGCCCTAGCTTCAAAAGGCGTGCATGGGCCTCGTGGTTCAGAGCATTAGGGTGGGTGTATGCTAGCTTGAAACGGCGCATATGCTTTCCCTGGGACCGCACTAGTTTCCTTTCACCGCCTGTCCGTAAACCCTGTTATGGTAATATAGCCTGTAGATGTGAACCGAGGTATGCCAGTAAATAAGGATGTCATTTTTGGGAATTTGTTTGTTGGGAACTTGCTCATGTTAGAACCTTCGCTTCCGTACCGTTATTTACCACTGCTTGATTAATTTTCCGCTTGCACTTTCATTCGACTATCATTACCGCTTTTTAATACCGCTTGTAAATATTGCATCGCTTATTTTTCTGAGAGCTCTCACCGCCGATATAATGCTGCATGTTACATCCCGCTTCAACCTTCTCACCGCCCGCTCACCTCTTTCCTCGCATTGTATTTATTATATCATGGTGTATATTTATGACTGCCGTTATTTACCGTTTACCGAATAAAGATGTTATTATAATTATGTGTTTTCTTTTCCTAAGGAATATTTGAGTATTTTTCAGAGTTGGGGAATATTTAGTTAGGTAAGAACAACTGACCCCTGGACATAACCTTCTCTGGCTAGTAGCTCCCGGACCCCATAGGACACCGCCTATGGGTACCCTAGTGTCCTCAACACTTTAAACTAGAGGTGGCGCCCGAGATCTCTACTTCCGAAGGTAAACGATGGCAACGCAGTTTGGTGGAGACGGGGAGCACGTCACAATACTTGAATCGATTATTACAGGCAGCCTGACAAATTAAATAATTCTATACGTGTACTGCAGGTTCCCTACCATACTGCGATAAGAGAGAGACAAGAGCGCTCGAAAGCACCTGCTCAGGACTTTTTTTATTTTTTTCTTTATATTATGATGTTATGAAATCGAGCAATAAAAAAAATTGGGATTTTATGAGTATATTATATATTTTTTTATTAATAAATTATCTGAAATGTATATCATTTCGGTTGAATTCCGTCAATATCCTAAAAAATATCATAATTAGTTCCGACAACTGAATTTCAATTTTACAGTAATACTCACGACATAAAATCATCAACATCCATTGAACGAGCCCTGAACTGATCAGCATTCACTTTTTGTAATATATTTTCAAGCATTTCTTTGAAATTGAAATCGTCTGGTATTTCCTGTAAATAAAATTTTGTGATTTATAATAGAAATATTATGAATGGTATATTATTATAAGAGTTATTTCAATAGCCATTCAACATGGATCCAATCACTTGGGTGAATAATTAGCCTGTTCGTTTTGAAGAAAGTCAGAAAGTTGGCATTCTCTATTTACTCTTTCAGATTTACAGATTTTTTTTCTATTTTGTTAACTCATGTTATATGTTTGCTTAGTCTGAATATTCTGCTTGGTGTGTACTTCTTGCGCTCAACTGGTCTTTTATAATGCTTTCTTCTGCAAGTGAGAGCAAGAAGTGCACTCGAGCACTCAGAGCAGAATATTCAGACTTAGCAGTTAAATTATTTATTTTTGTTTTCTGAATTCTATTTGTTTGTGTTATTGGTGTTATGTAATGAGAACGATTTTATATTACATAAGTATCAACATTTTTTCATAATTACATATGTACTGTTTTCGATTACAAATTTCATTAAAATGTTGGTATTAATGTGTTAAAAAATATCTAAGCCTTTAATATCCTGTAGTTTCAATAGTCTTCTTCTATGTTCTATACATACATAAAGGTATACAAAGGTACTTCATATTATATGTTATGTATGTAGTGCATTGATGCACTATTAACATGCTATTCGGTAATCCGAAATTTCTGTAGTTCGGACACACTCCTTGCATTTAATTGTCCAGATTAAAGAGGTTACACTGTATTACTACGAAAGTATAACAAGAGCGTATTGAAACTGACTGACCGGGCCATTGGATTTTGATTCAGACATCATTGGTAACATTAGTAGGCGTCCGCAACGGCGCACCTATCATAGCACCGACCATAGCACCCCACCAAGCCTCGCCCCTCAAAAATAAATAAAGCATGTTTCCTTATACGAGTGTCCACAACGGAGCACTGACCTACGCACCTCGCCTAGCACCGACCAGCGCACCAACGAGCGAAATTCATTTTGTATTTATTCAAGCATCGCACCACGCACCAATATGACATAACCTCAAGATTTACGTGTGTTTATATTTGTCAAACGATGTATTCGTTCGTTGAAGGACAATCACTGTGCGAAAATTTCAATTTCCGATCATAATAAGGAAAGATTTCCAAAATCTTCAAATAAATGAACTATTTTCCTAGGACTACGAATCAATGATATGGTTATATAAAGTACACGAATGCTATTGGAACATATCTATCGAACGATTGTTCAATTTAATGATTTATTGGACATAACTAATTTTTACAGCTCTAACCAGAATCAACCTACTAACTGATGATTCCTTGAATAGTTTTGGTTTTTCATTAGAAAGTAAGTGGTAAAGAAATAACAATGAAATCTATATAATGTTTCCGTTCATGTTCGAATCAATGAAGAAGTCGAAACACCGGCCTCCTACAACTCGATAAAGAACACATATCAAATTAGTGTTTCAACATTCAAAAGTCATTTTATCACATTTGAAGTAATATTGATTGATGTTGAGAACATGATGTATTCAACGAAAGAATTAGGCATTCAGTTTGTTTACTTTATGATAAATGATTAAATCAAGTATATCCAACCATTCTTCTTCCATTACTATTGCTTTGCTTTTATGAATTATATCGCAGAATAAAAAGTTTGTTGTTTGAATTAACTGAAACAGTCTTTCCAAATTCATTTTTAGGTTTTTGAATATTTAAATGCTGATTTGAACAATAAAAACAAAGATACATAACCTAGAAATAGGCGTGAGGGTCGGGGCTTCAATGTGGACAGTCTAGGGCTTGGTGCATGGGTCGGTGCTATGGGCGAAGGTCAGGTCTTTGGGCGAGGGTGCGATGGGCTAGGGTCGGTGCTCCGTTGTGGACGCGCACTTACTGAACAAACCAATTACACACAGTAAACATCGTCAAAATATTAGTGTAATATAAAACTCACCTTATTATGTAAACTACAGTGTACTCGATAATTTTTTTCTAATGTAGTACATACAGATGTTTGTCGAAATGCACTAGCTAAAGTTTTATTCTTTCTTGTGAAAGCAATTCTGGTCAATCCATCCCATTCAACGTATGATATAGGTGGAGGAGGATTTCTGGTTCTAGACGAACCACTGCTGAATCCACTTTTGGAGGTGGTCTGAAGTTATTTCTTCCTACCTAGAAAATCAAATAAAAAATCAAGTTTCTACATTTTAACAAAATAATGACCAGTATGAATACAATCAAAATCAGACATTTCATGATTTCTATTTGTAAGACAATCTACAGACTGATTCACAAACCTCTGTTTGGCTAAACACATGTTCATGTATTCTTAAAAACTGACAAGCAGAAAATTCTGCTGAGGTCAACATGTATTTCTTTGTAAATACAGTAGAGACTCGATAATCCGGATTGACGTCAAGATTGTATTATGTCCTTATAATCCGGATTGCAAGACTCAATAATCCGAATTTCCGATCGTTGCATACGTGGTTTACGGTTCTAACTTGTCGTAACTCTATTTCTATGACGACGATCGGGCGTTCTTTTGGTATATAATAGTGCACAATGGTATAAGACAAAAAAAGTCAGACAAGAATAATTAATTAATGAAATGGAATGGAATGTTTCTACCTTCAAACCATACAACTTTGATACGGCATATGGATCATAATGATATTAAATTAACAAAACTGAAATACCGAAAAGGCCTTTTAGCACATATTTTTTCGATCCTCGAAGACGGGGATAATATTAGCAAATGCATTTAGAGCATAGATCAATTCGATGCAGTCTGTTTATTCCAGGGGCGTTCGACATCGACATCGGACGTGTCGGAGTCTGATCGATCTGAACCGTTCCTTTATTACATTCGGATTGAGGGGACTACACATCTGGAGCGTTCGTCATAAAAATCTGAGCAATCGGACGTCGATCTTTTCGACGGAGCAAAGCGATTTTATCCTTAGAGTTTTATGTTCTTTATATATTTTTTTGTTTTTATGTTGAATTTCTTGATCTGACAACCGATAGATTGAAAACTTTTAACACTTTTATTCTTCTGTTTTCATTTATTCATTAAAAACTTAATAAATTCATTAAAAATTTTCGATATAGCTATCTTTGTTATGAATGGGCAGGAGGAGATATTTCTTTCTCGTTTCTTTTTCGTGTAATTGATTAATTATTTAGGATCTTTCGGTTCAACTATCGCCGTATTGATCGACCAGAAGGGGACATAACATTCCCCGTTTCCCTTGCATTCAGTGCCTTGGCACCTAATTATTTAATTGAGATTGTACAGAAGAGCTACGAAAAGGGTGAAAGTATCGTTAAAAGATGAGCATATTTCCCAAAATAGTGATCTTTGAAATCTCATAATCTATAAAAGTAGAACATAGCAGTATGTTCTGTGGCAGATGCTCTGTACCGTTCGTTTATTCCCAGATATTACAGATGAATCTGTACGATCTGTGGTCACATGACTAAAAAATCCGTCTGCTCGCGGAGGTCAATGCCGAACGGGCTTTCCATAATTCATGGCAATTACTGATATTCAGCTTCTGAAAAATATACAGGAGGAAGCTATTGTTCAGCATTCTTTTTCCCTTACAGTAGAAAACGTAAAATATCTAATTATTCCAATAATATATTTGTTTTACGATTTCGATAATAAAGCCTATATTTATTTCAACCGTTTTTTTAAATTGCATCTTTACTAAATTGTAAGACGCGGTATTCCGGATTCCTCATTAATCCGGATCATCCCTTGCATTAATTGATCCGGATTATCGAGTCTCTACTGTAATATAGAAAATGAACAGTTTCTGTAAGATTCTTGTTACGTGTTTAAACAGTGTAGTATGTAGTTGATGATAATATGCAAAATATATCGCAAATTATCTCTATTTAAAATATCCATAGCCTATACTTACATTCAATATGATATCAACTCTTGCAAGCAACTGAGTATTGACTGATAACCTACAGTATAATTTATCATTTTTTGAGCTACTATTCTTTGTGCAAATTCCTTTTGAAACATAAGTATAGCACATCGATAAAATGGCCTATGTAACAGTAATTTGAAAACCAGAGGTGAGGATATCTGATAGGGTATGTTGGCAACACATAAATTAAAAAACGGCAAATCAGCTTTCAAAACATCTCCCACTAAGATCTCTAATTTTGGTTTCAAATGTGTGCCTTGTACTCTCTTCTGCAATTCAGCAACTAATCTTGTATCAATTTCACAGGCTATTACTTTCTTTGCACTTTCTAACAGGGCTACAGTCATATTACCCGTACCAGGTCCGATTTCAAGAACTGTGTCTGTCGGTCTTATAGCTGCTTTTTGTATCATAGATTTGACAACCATAGGATTCTTTAGAATATGTTGGCCAAATTCCTTATTGAAAAGTATACCTTAAAAAAACAAATATGTTTGTACTGTTTGGTGTGAAAATAAGGCGAAATCCATGTGTGTTTCGAATAAATACCTACCTTGTTTGGCAATAGTCTCGTGGACTCTAGTTTTCTTCTGTGATTTTTCCTTCGCATGATGTTCAAAACAATGTTAACTATTACACTTAAACAATCCGCTTTATAAACATTTCCTTATTTATTTATTTTCATAGTACATAATTTTAAGGTTAACCACAGAATGTTAAATTCAGAGAATTAGGTTATACCATAGAAAAAGTGGATATTTTGATGCTTCCAAAACTTAATTTTTTAACGGACTAAGCAAAAGAAAGTAACGCCACACTTCAAAGTCCTCGTTGAATTTGCATAAAAGATACCAAAAATCCTATTTAAAAACAACTTTATGATAATGATCAACCGTAGATGGGAATTGAAAATAACCAGCATGATTTCTTGGGATGTTTCATCATTTCTCAATTTTTTGGAAAGCATGAAACACTTGGAAGGCTTTATTCTTTCAGAAAAAATGTCCATCCGCAAAAAAATTGAAAAAACCAAATAACGTATGGAATTATAATAAAATACCCCAGCTGATATTATTTCTTTAATTCAACCCCTAGGGTAGGCTTGCAGCCTACCCTTCAAAGTTTAACATGTTGTGATGGCATCGCATTGAGAACTTGTCGGAAGTACAATAAAAAAATCCTCCATAGACGACAACCATCAATTCGCTGAGGTCCGCACACTTGGGCAAGGTGATGCGTTAAGAAGCCATCGGAAGAAATTCCCCCTATCTCTAGGCCACAAGTTATTATTTTATTACCATTGTCGTATGCCGCTTCGAGTTTGGGTATAGCCGGGTTTCGATGGTAAATCTGCCCCCGTGGCCTTTTCGATTAGACATTGAATGAAAATAATTCAGCCAACTTTTCAGCTTTTTATTTTAACCATTTTTGAGATTTCTGTGAAAAACACGTTTTTCGATTTAATTTTTTTTCTCTTTTGATATCCAAAATTTTCGAATGGTGATTTTTTCTGTTGATTCTTCCAATTAGGAACAGACTTATAATTTTTTCATGAATTTCAGCTGAAAAAATCTATTTTCAGAAAAATAAAGTTATTGTCATTTGTTTTTCGGTGTTCTTGAAAGTGTCCACCGCCATTTTTTGACATACAATGTCTCCTTTGGCTCTTTATACCCTGGAATTTTTTCACATTTTTAAAATTGGTGGAACATTTTGAAAAAAAATTAAAACTGTTTTAATTTTAGGATTCAAGAGATATCCATCAAATTTTGGTGCCGTTGTATTCATATTGGCTCCCTGAACAATATTAGTGAAAAAAAATCATTGGCGATCTGTTTTAGTTTAGGAGATATGGGCCCCCAAATTCCGAAAAATATTTCAACTGAAAGTCATTTACTCACGACAGAAACACTGAATTACCGCTTTATTAAGTTTAAAGCTTCTCTGAACATTTAACATGAAGATTTGATCCATTTTATTTCAGATATATTCAATAATTGTTGCAAAAATATCGAAAAAATTGGAGGGAAAGCCCGCCGTTTCTCGTTGTAAGTTTGGCACTACCGAGTCTTTCAGCGAGTGCCATTAGGAATTGATAGCGGGATTTACCTTAGACGAAGGAATGTCTAAGGTACTGACCAATGTACTGACTGTCGCTACGTCGCCACTGCCAGGTGCCCACTAAAACGGTTTTAACTTTTAGTCACTAGTCACAGTCAGTGCCACCGAAATGTACCCTGTGTTAATTCACATTGGTTACAACCAATCACACCTACTCTATGGAGGGCGAGGGTTGGCTGTAACCAAAGTAGTTAGCATTGTTTGAGAATAAAGAATGTCTATAAATACAGATGGACAGGTTGGTTCCAGTATTTTCAGACCAATCAGACCTATTCTTTCTTTGATTTGCAGTAAAAATATGAAGAAACGATGGTAAATCCCTTTTGAGTTAAAGGGTATAGCCGGGTTTCAATGGTAAATCTGCCCCCGTGGCCTTTTTGATTCATATTGAGGGGATCGATTAGGCATTGAATGAAAATAATTCAGCCAACTTTTCAGCTTTTTATCTGTCGCCATTTTTGAGATTTCTGTGAAAAACACTTTTTAAGAACACCGAAAGTTCTTAAAAAGTGTCCACCGCCATTTTTTGACATAAAATGTCTTCTTTGGCCCCTATACCCTGGAATTTTTTCACATTTTTAAAATTGGTGGAACATTTTGAAAAAAATTGAAACTGTTTGAATTTTAGGATTCAACAGATATACATCAAATTTTGGTGCCGTTGTATTCAAATGGCTCCCTGAACAATATCAGTGAAGAAGACAATTGGCGATCTGTCTTAGTTTGGGAGATATGGGCCCCCAAAGTCCGAAAACATTTCACCTGAAATAAGTCACTTTTCTCACTACAGAAACACTGGATTACCGCTTTATTAAGTTCAAAGCCTCTATGAACATTTCAAGATGAAGATTTGATTCATTTTATCTCAGATATATTCAATAGTTATTGCAAAAACATCGAAAAAATTCGAGGAAAAGCCCGCCGTTTCTTATGGTAAATTTGGCACTACCGCGAATTATTTCGCGCGAATATGACACGATGCATACCGGTAAATCCCACTATCATTTCCTAATGGAACTCGCTGAAAGACGCCAAAACTTACCATAAGAAACGGCGGGCTTTTCCTCGAATTTTTTCGATATTTTTGCAATAATTATTGAATATATCTGAAATAAAATGAATCAAATCTTCATGTTAAAATGTTCAGAGAGGCTTTGAACTTAATAAAGCGGTAATCCAGTGTTTCTGTAGTGAGAAAAGTGACTTTCAGGTGAAATAGGAATCTAACCATATCTTTTGAGATCATTTTAGGCTCAAAATTCGAAAATTACAGACATTTTGACAAAACGATATAACACTCGTAGAACGAGCGCTCAGAAAAATAAAATTAGTAGAATATTTGAAAGGCAAGTACCCGAATGGGTGACTGCTTAGTGGGTTCCTATCGTAGATGAAATCTTGAACAGACGTGCAAAAGTTTTTGACCCAAGTATTCAAAGTCCGTGTGCTTTTCTCGTTTAATTGCTGTTCATTCGCATTGCCATTTGAAATCTGATGACGATTGAAGTAAGAAAGTTGAGATGCCGCTGAGAATATTGAATGCAATACCATATCTACTTATATGGAGAAACGGTGTATCGAGTTTTTCCTTGAAAATAATGGGGTTCATGTTAGCATGGAATCCCCTTGATGGAACTGGCACTTATTTATGGATTTTACCGAAATAGAGTTGCAACTGAGAAAAACGAGGACCATTAAAAGGTTGGAAAAACTGTATCCGCCTGCTTTTTTCTCGTTGCAAGAGATAATTTCGATAATTTCAGAATTTCGATCTGAAAATTGGTAAATTCAAGGTAAAGGTTCCATAAGTGGGAATACTTTTGCTTCATTTTATATACAGGGTGTTTCCTAAACATGCGGCAAAAATTCAGGGGGTTGTTCCTTGGACTATTTTAAGCATGTTTTGTCCTTTGATGATTTTTGAACAACCTCTTTGTTTCGAAGATACAGGGCGAACAACATTTTTCATATTTTTAAAATTAATAATAGTTTAAATAAAAATGCCTACCGCACTGTGTTTACTAAGTAGGTACAATTTATTTTTAAATTTGTTTAAAACATTCCAATTACTAAAAACGGCCAGTTTTTTGACTTAAAATTGATAAGTTCAGATGGTAAAGGAATACAGATTAAACACGGTTTTCATTTGAATTCGTTTTTTTTGCTAGAGGTGGTCATTTTCAACAGTTTGTAGGTTAAGTTAAATTTTCATGTAATTTTCATAATAAAATGTTATTATCTAAAATTTTGTTTCCCCTGTATCTTCGAAACACAGAGGTTTTTCAAAAATCATCAAAGGACAAAATATTCTTAGAATAGTCCAAGGAACAATCCCCTGAATTTTTGCCGCATGTTTAGGAAACACCCTGTATATGGTCATATGAGGATTTTTCTTTTCGATATTCCTATTAAATTTGTAATCGTTATTATGAGTATCTTGTACCTTTGTATGCTGGAAAAATTAAATTTTTTGTTTTGGCTGAGATATTAAGAAACAAATATCTGAATGGCCATTGGCCATATTTTATGGAACACCCTGTACGATTCTACTGGTTAACGTACAACCGCGGCATTTAGGAACCGAACATACCATGGAAATTTCTCTCTAAGACTAGGGGAAACCTTTCGAGAGTTTTCGTATTCCAGAAATGGCGCGATCTTAACTGAAGACATTTCTAGAAAATTTGTTTTACATTGGATATCTTATACGGGGTCTTTATAAAAGATTGTAACATCGTAGGTTGCTTTGGAAATTTTTTTTATTATCGTTTCTTATGCAACGTCTACAAATTTTTAATTCCAGTCACATTATTCAGTTCCTATGGAATGACCAGCCTAAACTCACAGTATAGTTAGTTTTAAAAGTTTACATCAGAATAAAAATATTTATAACTAGCTTTTACCCGCGACTTCGTCCGCATAAGTTTTTTTGTTTCTCCGGCTGTAAGTCCCCCTGCAACAATGTCCCACTATCGTGTTCCAGTCCTCAACTTCACATCAAAATTTGTTCAAATATTAATAGCCCATATCCTTTTCTAGGTTACTATCTATCACCTAACTAAATTTCATCAAAATCCGTTCAGCCGTTTAGGCATGATAGAGCAAAACTGCCAGCAAAAACCATAAAAGAATCACTTCCTACCCCCTAAGTACGATGACGTGATCATTTTGATCTTATATCCGTTTTTAGGTAACAATCTATTACCTTACTAAATTTCATAAAAATCTGTTCAGTCGTTTAGACGTGAAAGAGCAAAAGTCCTAACAAAAAGGACTAAAAAGCACTAACTCAATTTAGTAATCTGCCTACATTCTACCCCCTAAGAACGATGGCGTGATTAATTATAGCCTATGACCATTTCTAGGTTATCATCTATCACCATACCAAATTTCATCAAAATCCTTTCAGCCGTTTAGGCGTGAAAGAGTAACAGACAGACAGACAGACAGAGTTACTTCGCATTTATAATATTAGTATGGATTGTCCAAAAACCAACTGCCCTGTTATAATCATTTATAGAGACTCTGTATATCTTTTTGTATGGTAGGTAACTACATTGGCATACATAGGTGCACTTTTATATTTTCGAAGAAGAAAATAGTACGCCAGTGTCTTTTTACGAAATGAAATGAATTTTTTGAGTTTTTATTAATTTCAGAATAAAAAAAGTATTTTTCGATTCTCAACTAAAAATATTGTGGATCGTTTATTTTCCGAAAAATACTAGAGTAAACCCATTGAGCAATGAATCTCATCACATCAAAAAGTAATTGAAATTACAAGATTACTGAAGATGAATGACACTTGAATTTTATGGTTTATCAGGTTTTAAAAAATCTAGGCAAAGTTTGATATAGTATACTTACCTATTAGTCTAAGTAGTCTAAGGTAGTATAGAATTTATATGGGTGCACCATTGATAAATTCACTAATTGTGAATTTAAAAGACTAATTAATAAACACGCCTAACATGCAAAGATTTCTCATAGCATTAGTTACGGTAGGTAGGTACCTACCTATCATATGATTTTCAATAATTCATCATTTTTGTTTCTAAAATAATTTTCAGAGACAGGTCGATAGAATTAAGTATTTGGATATTTTTCTGAAAAAAAGTATGTCGATAACAAAAATATTCGACGGTAGGATTAGCATTGATTCATCCATTCACTATAAAAAACAGAAACATGATTTATCTAATGACCTATTTATTTGTTGAAAGTATTCTTCTGAAATTTTCATCAATAAATTATTTAGGTGTCGAACATACTATCAATATAATCCTCGTGAAAATTTAATGATACGACCGTGGAAAGAACAATTATTTAACTTTTGATAATTTCCTAGCAATCTTGTCACCTGAACAAAATTCCATTGAAAAACAAGAAAATGGCTTATCTCGATGTGTTACATTTTCTTTCAATAATTTCCGTTATGACTCATTACTGGTTATTATGAAAACGAATTCTTATCATACGAAAGTTATACACCTAATAAAATTTCCCAGTTATCCAATTCGAAATGTTCAGTCAGAAGAATGTTTCGATAAGAGGAAGCTGAGTCATAGTGACCAATTTCCACTATCGATCGGAATGAATCATCCGAGAATCACTTAAGTACTGCGTTCCTGAAATAAATTTGTCATACGGAAGGATCAACAGCAGACTTTAAATCGTTCAAATTCGCCAAAGGTTGCATAGGTATAACACCTTAAGACCCAAGGTCAAGGATCGAGGCCAAGAACACATCAATGATCATACTTAATGAGGATGAATTCGAAAACCGAAATAATATAACAGTTGTTAACTTCTGCGATTGACTCAAAATTGGTTATTTTTTTCCTATGGGACAACACAGAGAGGAAGACACAGAAATATGCATAATATAAACCGTCTGTCGTCTTTCTCAGACGCTTCGAGTTAGGTTAGGCCATAACCGCCAATGAAATCTCACTATACGGTTTATGCCCATATATGGTCACGTTCGTGAATGAGTCGTCTGGAGGGGTGGACGATTCCATTATTCCCGTTACGAGGGGAGTCCAACTTGCTATGAAATTTATTCATTTGTTTTTTCGAGTATATTTAATGATTTGACATGCTCATTAATTATTCGATTTGTCAAAATAGTGTGGAATTTCAAATAGTGAATTAATTTTTCACTTCTTGTATCGGGAAAATTTGAATTTTCCTAGTGAAACTCCTGGACGATTCCATTTTCAAGTGCAATTCCATCAACGATACCGGTACCGGCTCTTTCTCATTCTTATTCCATTCGTCTTGTTGGTTATTGTGATTTTGTGACGTGTCGTATTTAAACGGTAAGAATACTATTTTTAATAGAATTCTCTATAGTTTTTGCAAATGCGAATCGATCATGATTTCCATTCGTTTTTTAATCAGAAATATCGTAGATAACTTTTTTACGAAATTCTTGCAGAGTATTGCCGGCGAATCGGTTGTCAAAGGGGCGTAGCACCTGTTCCTAACCGTTCTGTTCTTGTTTTTCTATTTATAATCATCAAGCAGTGGTTGTTTAAAAATAAATCTCTTTGCTTTTAAATAGTAACATCCGAATTGCTTATGATTTCGCCTGTCTATTTTAAACTAAACTGCTTCGAATTGGGCACCGGTATTTCCAACCTGTCCTAATCTTTGATTTGAATGTAGCTGAGTTAATTCCATAAATGGATCGATATCTTATCGGATAATTCTAAAGGATGTATGATTCGTGTAATTGATTAAATAAAATTTTTCGTATTGTTTCGGTAGAATTGATGATGGAATCGCGGGTGAGGGGGGGTAGGGGAATAGGTGCAGTGCTTTGCCTTATATGGTTATGTTGCTCGTCATTGGCGTTCCGACGCAAAGATACTGCGCTGTGCTGTCTGGAAGGGATACTGATTATAGGCTGTTATATATACGGGGTATTCGAGTTCAGTTACTCAGATTCGTAGCCGCTACTGCAACTTCAGTTAGGGGTGTTGTGTGATATTTTGTACATTTTTACTTGTAACTTAGCTAATAATGTAAGTTTCTAGAAGATTCTAGTTTTTGTGTGTTTGCGGTTGTTCTTATCTCGCAGTGATGTGAACCTAGGGAGTGGCCTTGTGAACCTTGGATTTTTTTAGTGTATTTCGGCGGTTGAGATGAGTTCGCTATTTTTTAACGGTTTTTATTCGGATTTGTTGAAAATTCTATAACTGAAATTGTGACGTGGATTGATTTTCCAAAACCCGAAAGAAAGTATGAATTGATTAAGTAGAACGTTATAAAAATGAACAGTTCGCAATTCGCGTACCGTTTTTCACAAATACCGAAAATGCGTTTTCATCCGTTCTTTTCTTCACATCTAATTTGATAGTGTATAATATGACTCGTGAATAATTAAATACATTTATTCTGGATATCCTAATTCATTGGCCGGCAGTTTGTGGACTCGTGAGCGGTGAATTCGATTCATAATGTTATTGGTTGACCGTTAATTTTTTAGTACAACTTTGTCCGGCTTCTGATGCTCTTATTTTTAATTTTCTTAGCATAGATAACTAATTCATTTCGAGATTAGTAAATTTGGCATCGTCCTACGCGACTCGATACAGCCACCTGAAAGAATCTTGATTTAATGCCCTTTTACTTATTACATTTGGAAGGTGTGGTCAGTGGGGTTGAAATTTAATGATTGAGCATTTCGAATAATCCTTATTTTTCATAATTTCATTCATCTTAGATATTTGCTACAAATTTTGACAGATTTTAATTCTGTTTATCCGAAATATTTTCAACATAGTCGCTTTAACTAGAAACCAGAATTTTATATGCGAGTTAAATTCCATCACCACTTCATTTATTCTATTTAATGTTCACAAGTACACTTTTTGTTTACAAATTCATCTTTGTGGATGTATCAATATTCACATTGATCTGAATTCTGACCTGACTTTATAATTCGATCAATATTAATATTTTTTGTTTTGTTTCAGAACTGAACAAATATGTGTGACGAAGAAGTAGCCGCCCTCGTTGTAGACAATGGATCTGGTATGTGCAAAGCTGGATTCGCCGGGGACGACGCCCCCCGTGCCGTCTTCCCATCCATTGTCGGCAGGCCCAGACATCAAGGTGTGATGGTCGGTATGGGACAAAAAGACTCGTATGTAGGAGACGAGGCCCAAAGCAAAAGAGGTATCCTAACCCTGAAATACCCCATCGAGCACGGTATCGTCACAAACTGGGATGATATGGAAAAAATCTGGCACCACACCTTCTACAACGAACTTCGTGTCGCCCCAGAAGAACACCCAGTCCTTCTGACCGAAGCTCCATTGAACCCAAAGGCCAACAGAGAAAAGATGACACAAATCATGTTTGAAACCTTCAACACCCCAGCCATGTACGTAGCTATCCAGGCTGTGCTCTCCTTGTACGCTTCTGGTCGTACCACTGGTATCGTACTTGACTCTGGAGATGGTGTATCACACACTGTACCAATCTACGAAGGTTATGCCTTACCTCACGCTATCCTTCGTCTGGATTTGGCTGGTAGAGATTTGACTGATTACCTTATGAAAATCCTCACAGAAAGAGGTTACTCATTCACCACCACCGCTGAAAGAGAAATTGTACGTGATATCAAAGAAAAACTGTGCTATGTAGCTTTAGACTTCGAACAAGAAATGGCAACAGCCGCCAGCTCAAGCTCCTTGGAAAAATCATATGAACTTCCCGATGGTCAAGTAATCACAATTGGTAATGAAAGGTTCCGTTGTCCAGAAGCCCTCTTCCAACCATCCTTCTTGGGTATGGAAGCATGTGGTATCCATGAAACCACCTACAACTCCATCATGAAGTGCGACGTAGATATCCGTAAAGACTTGTACGCCAATACTGTACTCTCTGGAGGTACCACCATGTACCCAGGTATCGCCGACAGAATGCAGAAAGAAATCACTGCTTTAGCTCCATCAACAATGAAAATCAAGATCATTGCACCACCAGAAAGGAAATACTCTGTATGGATCGGAGGTTCCATCCTGGCCTCTTTGTCCACCTTCCAACAGATGTGGATCTCCAAACAAGAATATGATGAGTCTGGACCATCCATTGTCCATAGGAAGTGTTTCTAAATTATTTATATTTTCGTTTCTACATTCCATTACGCCGTACTCGTATGTTTCACTTCTTGTATTATAGCGCCGCAGATAGGATGCCAATCAACATCTATATTTTTTTTTCGAGAGCTATCATGTTATACATGAATGAGTGTATCTGGATTTAGGCAACAAGTGACACATTTTTCATGCACTAGGCCAAAGTATTATTCTATCCTTATTTTGTATTTATTCCATGTGCAGATTCAAGACTATTATTATTACTTTTAGGCTAATACTTATGGGATAATAAATAAAATTGTAAAACAATTGTTTCTTTTTTATATCAATAAATTATTTAATATCCTGCTAATTTCGTTCTATTTTTACTGTACTTTAAATCATAGCAAATATTCTGAATTTGAGGTCAATAGTATATCATTGATGATTATTGTGATTTTGAAATGATAATAGGAAAATTGTATACCTATTTTTTTGCTTGTTTGATCGATTTTGAAAAATTTAAAGATTTTAGATAGAGCTGATTGCAATATAATACCTAGAATTTTCGATTTATCACAGATGACTTAACACTATTGATAATTATGATTATATTGATTAGTCCTAGGTTTCGATTTAGACCCTCACTTAACTAGCAGATAATAGATAAACAGTCCATTATGAAATAATTGAAAAATTTAGCAAGTCGTAATCGTTAATCTCAAATAGGATTAACAGTTTTATTTTAACCCCGATTATTATCGGTAAAATGATGGGATTTATGGAAAGTAAAATCTAAGATTAAGTAGTCTGAGGTGAAAATACCTTCTAAAATAACTGTTTTCATTAATTACCTGATAATTTTATGAAATTCCTCATGAAGTGGAACAACACAAAGATTCTAATGACGGAACCTTATAATTATAAAAAGAAAATTAAGGAATCCACAGTATTTTGTTAGATGATTTGGCTAATTGTTCTATTGGAATAGATCGTATTTGGATTGATTCATTGAAAAATCAGGAAATTTCAAAATTGAATGAATCATCAAAATCTCTATATGTGTTGACAACTTTTAATGTCTATTAGACTACAAACGAAAAAAGGCACAATTCCAAAGATTTTCCAAGTTTGTCTTCTGATATAGACACCGAAACGTTACGTTATCCGTTTTATTTATTCCTTTTTTCAGTTTTACTGTTAGGTGTTAGGCAACAATTTTTTCAAAACCAATTTGCTATTGACAAATTAGTGCAAGGATTTACGCAGGAGCATTTCATCTTAATTGAAATTTTTAAATTGTTTCTGTTTCAGAGACTTGGAGTAAAAACCTAAAAAAAAATTCTAGAAATGCAGAATCCTCAAAGGATTAGATTTCAATCGATATTTAAAAATTATTTCACGTGATTTCATTTAAATGGAATTGCAAAGAGTAAATATTTATTGGAATTTTAACGAAACATATCACCATATCAGACTGATAGAAACGACTTCAATACCTTGCGATAATTTTCCTAAAAAGATAATAGATTGGATACAAGGTCATGGAAAACAATAGTGAATCATCACTTTTTCCTTGATCTGGTTCTGGGGTACACTTCAAATAAGGATTTTTTCGAATTTTACATTTCTAAAGATTTGTGGAAGGTGATAATGATATTGAATAAAATTAGTCCGGTCTATTTAGACATTCGAAGTTACATAAAGTCCCAACAAGCTGAATTTCTGTGAAGTTGTTCAAAACATAATTATAAACAATGTCTAAAAGTTCCTCATCATTCCCCTGTGAGGAAAAAATTTTATTCGAGGTCAAATGTCAAAAAAATGAGTTTTTCGCGATTTTCAGCAAAACGGTAAGTTTTATCATAAAAGTACTTCAGACAAAAATTGTAGATCATAAAATTATCTATAAAAAATGTATCAATACTTTTTTTCTTACGAGCCACCGTTTCTGAGATATAACGATTCAAAAAGTTATAAAAGTCGTTATCGTCATAATATGCACACGTTTCCACGCTACCTATGAGGTAGTGTACTTAGCGCGTAGTTTTTGAATCGTTTTATCTCAGAAACGGTGGCTCGTAAGAAAAAAAGTATTGATACATTTTTTATAGATAATTTTATGATCTACAATTTTTGTCTGAGATACTTTCATGATAAAACTTACCGTTTTGCTGAAAATCGCGAAAAACTCATTTTTTTGACCTTTGACCTTGAATTAAATTTTTTCCTTACAGGGGAATGATGGGGAACTTCTAGACATTGTTTATAATTATATTTTGAACAATTTCACTGAAATTCAGCTTGTTGGGACTTTATGTAACTTCACTCTCATTTTTTGGTCTAAATAGACCGGACTAAATAAAGAATATCAGAAAATTAGAATTTCAGCATAGCTGTATAGCTGTATTTTTGATTTCATTTACAACTGGTTTGAAGAAAACATGTGGCGGATGCGCATATATAGAAATAGTGGAATTATTTGGAAGCAACAGATGGTTGGCTGAATTCCTGACAATAATAAGACAAGTACCGTTATTCTTCTTTCTCATTAGAGAAAGGAGATTTCCAATTGGATGAGTAAATAATGAATCAGAAAACTCTCAGATTAGGATGCTTGGTAATTTATACGAATAAATTTCATGGGCAAATTAATTGTTTACAACTGGAATGATCAATGTATGAACTAGAATCAAGATGCATACTATTTTTGAAGCATATAAATATTAATTTTATACATTTTTTGAACAAGATTTTTCTAATTAGGTGTATAGGTTTATGTTTTTTTGATACCAACTCATTAAGTTTGAATGAAAACTTTATAGATTAAGCAAAAAACTAATACAGTGTGCTATCATTGTTTGAACAATGGTTTTAATCCGATCGGGTTTTTGAGATGAAAAGAAGATATACAGGGTGTTTCCTAAACATGCGGCAAAAATTCAGGGGATTGTTCCTTGGACTATTCTAAGAATATTTTGTCCTTTGATGATTTTTGAAAAACCTCTTTGTTTCGAAGATACAGGGGAAACAAAATTTTAGATAATAACATTTTATTATGAAAAATTACATGAAAATTTAACTTAACCTACAAAACTGTTGAAAATGACCACCTCTAGCCAGTGTATAGCGATTCATAATAGTCAAAGATAAAATGTTAATTGCTAATACATCACAAAACGAATTCAAATGAAAACCGTGTTTAATCTGTATTCCTTTACCATCTGAACTTATCAATTTTAAGTCAAAAAATTGGCCGTTTTTAGTAATTGGAACGTTGTTAAACAAATTTAAAAATAAATTGTACCTACTTAGTAAACACACTGCGGTACGCATTTTTATTTAAACTATTATTAATTTTAAAAATATGAAAAATGTTGTTCGCCCTGTATCTTCGAAACAAAGAGGTTTTTCAAAATCATCAAAGGACAAAACATGCTTAAAATAGTCCAAGGAACAACCCCTTGAATTTTTGCCGCATGTTTAGGAAACACCCTGTAAATATGGACAATTTACAATTATCGTCAACTCATTTGTTTGCATTGCAATCTTACTAAGGGTTTTGGAAGCCAGATTTTTTAAAAAGGGACATGACGTCAAAGTAAGCATTAGCGAGCAAGTTCACAGTCAGGAAAAAATAGAATTTTGGATATTTTGACAACTAACTATTGGGCTCATTCTTTTCATTAATGTGTTAAGTTAACGGCTGATCCACCTGGGGTCGACGTGAACTTCTCAGTGGCGGCGCCAGCTTTTGAAAACAGGGGGGTCCAGGATTTTTCAATGGGGTCATAATGATTGCATTCGCACAATTCTGCTCAGCGTAGGTCACATTTCAGATAGAACAGCATAAATTTAAATTTTGTCTCTTCTGAAAGAGCAATTTCAAATATTTTAAGGTTTAATTCATGAATGAATAGAATGAAACCAATTAGTTATCAGGTTATTTCAGCTTCCCAATATAAGCAAGCGTGCTTAAATTTTCGACTTCTACATGATTTCTTTTAGATAGAGATGGATTTGTTCAATTTTCAATGAACGTCTACAGGGTGTATAATAGTATGTCATAACTTGAGGGGGTGAATCTACATGTAATAAAAAAAGTTTATCTATATAAACATGGATCCGTAAAAGCTTCGTTACGGAACTACAGGGTGTTGAAATTTCCAAAAAATTGGTTTTTTCTTCATAACTTCTTCAGTTTTTGTGATATTCAGTGCAAATTTGGAATGCGAGCTATTTTCAACAGTATCCATCATTGCGCGTTCTGAATCTTAACTAAAATCTACAGGGTGTTTTCTTTTCCAGAGCCATGTCTCCTTTTGCCCTCTCAAACTTTTTTGCGGTACGGCACTGATCAGCGTAAAATCAATCTTTGATATCTTCATTCAATTTAAAAACTTTTGACTCCTGTAATTTTTTCGTATCTCTAAGCGTTTTCGAGTAAAAAATAAGTGAACGACTGTATGTACGTTATTCGCTAAATAAAACAAATAATAGAAATAGTCGATAGGTATTCTCAAAATACTACTTTTCCTTTTTTAATCAGAATAAGTGCTTCTAAATGAGCGAATGCATACAATCGTTCAATAATTTTTTACTCGAAAACGGTTAGAGATACGACAAAATTACAAGAGTCAAAAAAGTTTTCAAATTAAACAAATATCAAAATTTGATTTTACGCTGACTAGTGGCGTACTGCAAAAAAGTTTGAGAGGGCACAAGGAGACTTGACTCCGGAAAAGAAAACACCCTTTAGATTTTAACTAAAATTCAGGACGTGTTATGTTGGAGACTGTTGAAAATAGCTCGCATTCCAAATTTGGACTGAATATCTCAGAAACTGCAGGAGTTGTGAAGAAAAAAACAATTTTTTGGAAATTTCAACACCCTGTAGCTCCGTAACGAAGTTTCTGCGGACTCATGTTTAAATGGCCTTTTTTTCTTGAAATTATACGTAGATACGAAAAAAAAAATTTCGCAAATTTTCGAAAAAATTTTCTTAAATTTTATGAGAAATTTGTTTTGGTGAGAAGATTTCATAGTTTTAGAATTAGTGCTTCCGACTTTTCGCTAGTATCACAGACCCCAAACACGTGTAAACCAGTTGATTTCTGATGTGCGAAAACAGCAATCGAAATAGAGAACCTGTCGAATTGCTGAATAAAAAAAATTGTCAATTGACAATTGACAGATCCCCATTTCATCGCAGTAGCACTAATACGTCGTCGTGCTTTCAACCCTGCACCTACCCTGGAAAATTTCGTTTAAGACCACCATCCGGCTACCATATAAATTTATTCGACTATTTATCACTTTTACAATCAAATTAAGTAGAGTATACTCCCGTTCACTGTTATCTTTCATAAAATACCTAATCGATTTCCAGAATTATTACCGGCTATAATTCTAAATAGATTAGATTAACAGAATAAAATGAAATCAAAATAGATCGACCGCAATTTGCCCAAAAGGATGGTCTACTATTATTACAACTTTGATTGAGGTCACTCATGAGATATCCTTGGTCAATTCGTACGCTGTCGGATTGTTCGTCAGTGATGTAGTTACGGTGACAGTCTCATATTTTAATTCTTTCAAATTCCGAGGAACTAATTGTTTAAACATACACATTTTTTCATTTCACGTTTTGAGCGCTCGTTCTACTGAAACTATATCGTTTTGCCAGAATGTCTGTAATTCCTGAATTTTGAGCCGAAAATGGTCTAAAACGATAGATGACGAATCAGTAGTCAAATTCAATTCTGTCAGTGGGGCTGTTAGCACAATATTACTTTCGAATGGATTGTCCTAGAGACTTGAGATTTTCAGGGTGAGTTCAGTTCCCAAATGCCTCGTTAACCAGACAAATCGTACAGGGTGTTCCACAAAATATGGCTTTTACTATCTGAAATCTGACTGTGCAGTCATGCAATAGGTAGTTTCTACATGTTTTTCATGATAAATTCCACTCCTGAATCGTCTTAGGTTTTTTTTGAGAAGCGAAAAATAGCCAAAAATATCCAAAATTTTGCTTTTTCGCTTATAAAACGTGAAGTATTGATCTGATCGAAAGCTGTTAAGGCATTTTTTGTAGATAATTCATAAACAAAAAAATGAGAGGTGACACGTCTCGAGCGGATAATTAGTTTCCGAGAAAAGTCCAAAAAACTGGAAAAAAACATCAATTTTTCGAAAATTCATAACTTGGTCAATTTCTGAGATGAAGCGTAGTTGCTCTGAATTTAAGTAGTTATCACCATATACTTTATTGGAGCACAATAACAAAGCTGTCGGATAAATAGTTTTTGCACAATCGCAGTTTTCCGAATTCGAAGTACTTTTTTCAAGAAGGTCGTGATACTCGGCTACTTGTCGGATTTGAATTTTACAAAAAGCATTTCAAAGAAGAAATAACATTCTTCAACTCGTTTATTCTCTCGATACCGACCGATAATGTTTAGTGGGTGAAAAACGGCGTCAAACAGAAGCAAAAAAGGCTCGAATGCATCAAACTAGTCGCGGAGTGGGAGTCGCCCGCTATGCGACGCGCGAAAGATACAAGGTATGTTTCCCCTCGCTTAACGGGCGACTCCCACTCCACGACTAGTTTGATGCACAAATTGAACATTTAAATGTGTCATTAATTTTCAGTTTCGAACACATTAAAATCACCTTTTATTTTGAGGTCGACGGAAAATCATAGCTAACCAAAACGCAAAGAAAAATATTTTCGAAAAACAATTTTTTGCTTTAAATTTCAACAACCCGAATCTGAAGAACAAAGACCCATAAATAGTCAACAGGAACTTTAAATCCAAAAATTATGTAAGGATTAAGATCCCGAATTCACAGAAACACATTCTAAAACACCCTGCATATCCTGAAAAAAACCTAGATGAGTTTTCAGTGTACTTATATCTCATAACTCCTGTTCAAAATGTAACTGACATTTCAGTTCATAGCAAGTCAGAAGTCAGCACTGGCGTACCCAGGGGGGGTTATTGGGGATACAACCCCCCCATTGGTCAAAAAGATCTCTCTCTCTCTCTCTCTCTCTTTTTTTTTTTACCAGTAAACTAGCAAGGTAACCCCCCCCATGAGTCGGCTCTAGTTACGCTACTGGAAGTCAGACAGATAGAAGAATGAAGGAATGTACAGAACTTTCAAAACTAGATTTCGCATCCGCCAAAATTTTAGTACCTTACTATCCGTAATACCATTGTTTAAGGAGAAACAATGGTAATACCTTAAACAAAGGTACATGCAGATTAATTAATTATTATGGTCGTGGCTGTTGTTTCTACTAAATTTTTATGTTCTCTGCCTTCTACAATTCTTCTTGCTCTCTGGATTCTGGAATGTTACGTACGTTATGATTCGATCTAATACGTCATCGATCCTTATTACTTCACCTTGGGGTCTCTCTATAATCATATTCTGAAGCTCCGATGAGATCAACAGTCAAAACAAATTTCCGTTTTTGTGTATCGCTGATTCATCACTCAACAATTTATGTTAGTCGGTTCTTTTCCTATATGACAGCCACTTTTTAAATCCTTTCTGTAACAGTAACAGAATTGTTTTCTCCTTAAACAATGATCAGCTATCATAAATAGAAATAAAGAAGCAAACTGTTTACAGCTTCTCAGAGGAAACAGAATCTCAGAAGATTCTGTTTGTGCATAGTCCGTATTACTACAAAGACTGCCACTGCGATAAAATGAGAATCTGTCAATTGACAAATTCAATTTTAGGTAATCTTTAATCTGTCAATGGACACATTCTGTTAATTGCTTAGATTATTCACGCCGTTTTTCACCCACTAAACATTATCGGTCGGTATCGAGAGAATAAACGATTTGAATGTTATTTCTTCTTTGAAATGCTTTTTGTAAAATTCAAATCTGACAAGTAGCCGAGTATCACGACCTTCTTGAAAAAAGTACGTCGAATTCGGAAAACTGCGATTGTGCAAAAACTATTTATCCGACAGCTTTGTAATTGTGCACCAATAAAGTATGTTGATAACTACTTAACTTCAGAGCAACTACGCTCTCAGAAATTGACCAAGTTATGAATTTTCGAAAAATTGATGTTTTTTTCCAGTTTTTTGGACTTTTCTCGGAAACTAATTATCTGCTCGAGACGTGTCACCTCTCATTTTTCTTGTTTATGAATTCTCTACAAAAATGCCTTAACAGCTTTTCGATCAGATCAATACTTCACGTTTTATAAGCGAAAAAGCAAAATTTTGGATTTTTTTGGCTATTTTTCGCTTCTCAAAAAAAACCTAAGACGATTCAGGAGTGGAATTTATCATGAAAAACTTGTAGAAACTACCAATTGCATGACTGCACAGTCAGATTTCAGGTACCTAATATTTTTGTCATGTAAAAAACCTCTATTGCTTGGCCTATTAGAATACTTTTGCTGCTATTCAGGAAACTGGGCTAACAAAAGATGATTCTCTTGATAAAACGTATATTAAGGATATCACAATGAAATATAAGTATCACATGTTTCAATGAATGAATTGATGACGTTTTGATGAATAGCATTTGAAGCACCGAGTTTTTCACAACATTCATTTCTAACAGAATAGATCAAATAACGAAAAACATCGAGTATTAGACAACAAATTACTTTTCATTATAAATAAATGAATCTGAAGAGTAGGTACATTCTCTGCCAGATTTT
Source organism: Propylea japonica (assembly GCA_013421045.1). Lineage (NCBI taxonomy): Eukaryota > Metazoa > Arthropoda > Insecta > Coleoptera > Coccinellidae > Propylea > Propylea japonica. The sequence goes on along the minus strand of CM024248.1, from coordinate 5,486,897 downwards.
CTCTCTCTTTCTGCATCTATATTAATACTACTTTATCATGTGAATGCTTTGTGCTTTAGAATATGATAATGAAAATACCTCCTGTATTGTTGTAAGTTCTTGTTTTTTTTTATATCTCCATCTTGATGGTAACTAATATTTGTCGTAATCATCTGAATCAACGTCTTCTTATTAAAATGATAATTATTGTCGACTTCAATATTTTTAATCAGATTTCCACCACAATATTCCATATTCCAAATTTCAATTGGTGAACAATTGAAATGCTTCAGATAATGTGAGTGCGTAGAAAATGCAATGTTTGATGTATGATAAAATAGTATTATTTCAATTATCTATCGAGAACAGTCAAAAACCTTTTGAAAACATCCAATAACTTCAACATCATTACCATTTTACTAATAGTCTAAGAGCTCGTGAACCCCAGACCTTCGTTATTTTATAAAAGCTGAAAACTTGTCTACGCATGCTCCCAACACAGGTAAGAACGATGGGCCATTATGAAATTTGGGTTACCCTGGCTCTGGCAGGTAAACGGTATTAAAAGGGTGTAAAATACTGATCTAATTTCGTCAAATTATAAAGTGTGATTTTTTGATATTACCTTCAGAATATCATTAAAAATCACGTCATTAATTGCCAGACACTTAATATAGTGGCAACCCCTTGCCAGACACCCTTAATGTTCATTAAATTGTATGTAATTCTACTTACGTTATAGTATAAAAGCTGATTTTTATATATAATACTTGGGTAATAATTAGATAATGTTTCCTCATAAGCCAGACATTTTTGATAGTGCCAACCCTTTGCCAGACAAGCTTGTAGTTTAGCAGCAGGTGCGAGCGCGAGACAGTATATATGAGTGGGTGCGAATGAGACGGCATGTTTATAATGACTTATGCAAATAAATTTTTTGGTACAGATTTATATAACTAATCATTTAAGTGGATCTCAAAAACGTCTGAAGAAAAGACATTCGATGCTACAACTAAATTAAATTGTTAATAGAATAAATTAAAATTTCTAACAATTTTATTTAGTTATAGCATCGAATGTCTTTTCTTCAGACGTTTCTGAGATTCAGTTAAATGATTAGTTATATAAATCTGTACCAAAAAATTTATTTGCATAAGTCATTATAAACATGCCGTCTCATTCGCACCCACTCATAAATACTGTCTCGCGCTCGCACCTGCTGCTAAACTACAAGCTTGTCTGGCAAAGGGTTCACTATCAAAAATGTCTGGCTTATGAGGAAACATTATCTAATTATTACCCAAGTATTATATATAATAATCAGCTTTTATACTATAACGTAAATAGAATTACATATAATTTAATGTACATTAAGGGTGTCTGGCAAGGGGTTGCCACTATAGTAAGTGTCTGGTAATTGATGAAGTGATTTTTAATGATATTCTGAAGGTAATATCAAAAAATCACACTTTATAATTTGACGAAATTAGATCAGTATTTTACACCCCTTCAATACCGTTTACCTGTTAAAGCCAGGGTAACCAAACTTCATAATGGTCTATCGTTCTTACCTGTGTTGGGAGCATGCGTAGACAAGTTTTCAGCTTTTATAAATAACGAAGGTCTGGTGTTCACGGGCTCTTGCTCTATAACAAAAATAACTCGTAACAGATATAAAATATAGCAATAGAAAACGTTCGGGTTTTAGTAACATCAATTTTCATCAGTTAGCACATAATATAAAAGTATTTTTTAAGTGCGAGTAGGCTTAGCGTACATTTATACACTTTATAATTCAAGTATTTCACGAGTATACAAAAATAAAATACATTTCCATTAGATTTAATGGCCAACATTCTATTTAGTATTTGTCTATTGACAGATATAAACTCCTATAAAAGATGACACAACATTTAATATTAATGATTTATCAACAATTATACAACATAAGAGCAGTTTGGAAACATCGAAGGGTCTATTTTTCTTGAACATTACATATTCAGTAATAATACAGTTCAACACTATTGAAAATGATTGATAATTATACAGGGTGTCCCATTACTCGACGTCAACCCGGAACCGGGTGAAAAGGCAAGTAATGCTGGTTGTCAGAAAAATATAAAAAAAAATCTAAGTTGCATGATTTTAAAATAATGCGCATTTAAAAAAACACGCAAAATTCCACACCCTGTGACAGTCTTTTCGCTCCTGTTGCCACAATATCAACTTTTTCAAACTTTTTTCTTTGCTGTGTAACCTTGAATAATGCTTGTCTAAACTGCAATCAAAATTTTGATACCAGCTGATCTAGGTTTCATAAAAATAGGGTTTACATCTCAGAAAAAAAATTCGAAATAAACAATTGCCTAGTTTCAACTGACTGCATTGAAAAAAAATGTACTACGTAGGTTTGGCATGTTTTTTCAAAAGTTGGCGCATTTAGTGAGGATTCCAAAATGGTATAATACTCGTTTAATTGTAGCTGCCGTAGTTCAAATTTATTTTCGATTGCCTTTGAATATACTTTTTCGTTAACTGCTTCCCAGTAATAGAGTCCAATGGATTCAAGTCCGCCACGAGATTGAACCAGAAAGTCCGATCCATCTTCCGGGAAAAAATGTTATCAGAAAAAAAAATTTCCAGAGAAAATAATTTTTCCAGAAAAAATTTTTCCGGAGAAATTTCTCTGAAATTTTTTTTTCTGGTAACATTTTTTCCGGAAGATGGATCGGACGTTCTGGTCCAATCTCGTGGCCGGCCCGTTCACCGGACTTGAATCCATTGGACTTTTTTACTGGGAAGCAGTTTAAGAAAAAGTGTATTCAAAGGCATACGAAAATAAATTTGAACTACGGCAGCTACAATTAAACAAGTATTATACCATTTTGGAATCCTCACTAAATGCGCCAACTGTTGAAAAAACATGCCAAACCTACGTAGTAGATTTTTTTTTTAATTTTTTTCTGACAACCAGCATTACTTGCCTTTTCACCCGGTTCCGGGTTGACGTCGAGTAATGGGACACCCTGTATTACCAGTTGCTTCAAAAAATGTTTTGTTTTAACGCCGATTGACCAGCAACCATTGGATTAGTGAATTTGTAAATAAACAAAGTTATTGATTTGAAAAATTTGAGTATGTACTCAAAGGTAAATTATTTTTACATCTCCTGAACTATCGGTGAGTAATCGATTTGTGACGGCAAAGAAAGATTAGATGAAAACATTTAGGTATCAGAAACGCTTCGAGGCAAATATGTAAATCTCTTGAAGAATTCTTCAGCGAATATTCCGAGAGCAAAGAAACCCAGTAATATTAACTATTGTTATTGATGCGGTGTATTTTTGTTGCAACATGTAATAATAATGATTTCGTCATTACGAAACGGATAAAAATATGTACCTATATGCTGAGTAATTATTTATTCCCAGTTGTATTGATTTGATAGATTGCTGAAGTTTTACAACATGAGAACTTGCACCTCTGAAGTAAATAATAAAAGTGAATAATTAGATCAGGTGATTTGATTCGAAGTTTATGTTAGGGATTGGATATTCTTCATTTCAAAAATCCATAATATGAGGAATTAATATACGATAATTTTTTTTCAATTGGCGATAATAAAAAATTAGATCCTCTTCATTCTTATCTAGTTAGTAGAGGTAGGATATTTTTTAGGGGAAAATCAAATCCTTATTTCTACTCGCACTCGATGATTTGTAATGGACACCAAAATTACAATACAGGGTGTTCCTGAATTGAACGTACAAACGAAAAGGGGAGATTCCTTAGGTGAGTTCAAGAAAAAAAAGTCCCAGAAACATGGGGTCGCAAACGTTTCTTTTTCGAGATACAGGGTGTTAAAGTTTCAATCAAAAACATGTGTTGATTATACGAGTTTATCGAATCTTTATGAATCATCGCTACAGATCAGGAAAATTTCCATAAAAACTGACACTGAGTTCATTCACCACAGCTTACAAAGTGGCCTTCCCATCATAATTTGGAATTTCACGAGGATTTCGAGAGAATCGTTCAAAATTTTTTTTTCTCGAAATCGTTGGTAGAAACGACAAAACTACAAGAGACCGAAAAGTTTAGTATAAAAGCAAAGCTTCTTTTTACATTTTTTCAAATTAACAGTTGCTCATCAAAAAAAAGTTCTGCAGAAGAACAGGTGGCAGTGTTCCAGAAAAAATATCACCCTGTAGATCTTCTATCGAAATTGCCATGTCACGTGGTGAGAACTCTCAAATGTAAGATCTATGCCAAATTTCAGTTGAATATCTTGTGAAGTGTAGATACTATGAGAAAAAACTTGAAAAAAATTCAAACTTCAACACTCTGTATCTCGAAAACGAAACGTTTGCGACCCCATGTTTATGGAACTTTTTTTCTTAAACTCACTTAAGGAATCTCCCCTTTTAGTTTGTACGTTCAATTTAGGAACACCCTGTATATTCTTTCTATTAAAACTGGAAAGCTTTCAAATATTTCATCGATAAATCATTATTTGATAGCTTTCCAACAAAAACTCGACGACGCGACGTATGTACAGGGTTGGGATAAAGTTTGGTACCAAATTAATATCTTTAAAACGAAACGGGCGATATTTTTGAAATTTGGCAGCTGAGTGTAATGGACCACAATGCATCTGATGAGCATATTTTCATTGATGAGATACTTCCGGTTTAACCGGAATGGTATCTTTCACTTATTTGAAAAATAAATCCAAGAAGTATAAAATATAAAGGCAGTCAATTATTGAAAATTTAAAATTATATATTTCTTCGAGTATGAAATATTTTATTGCGTATTTAACTGTTCGCTCTTAACATATAGAATTCGATCACACTTTGCAAAAGATAACGAAACTATTCACCCCATAGTTCTACTGGATCAACATTAAAGTGGACTAAGATCATTGAAATAAACACGGAATCACCTGAGGTTTTTTGATATGAGTCCAGAAACTGAAATATATACAGGGTGGCCAACATATTGATGACAACTTCATTTTTTCAAATGCAACATCCTGTATATTTTTCCATATTTGGTTAGCTCTTTTTTTCCCTGATTTCGAATATGTAAAAAATGTTGGTCTACCTCTCTTAATCTGAGAACCACAAAGTTTCAAATTTTAAGAATCACCTGCCAAGATCTGTTATCAGTTTACAAGTGGCAGAGTGCGTTCACTTAAAATGCTCATTTTGGAGTTATACTAACGCCAATGGGAAGATATACAGGGTGAAGAACATTGAATGCAACTATATTTTTTCGAATGGGACATCCTGTCCTGTATATTTTTCTTCTTTTTGATAGGCTATTTCTTCCTGATCTCGAATATTAATGCGTAAGTGGATGTGTCTCTTCAATTTTTAGAGTTTCAAAGTTTTGAAATGATGACACCGTATAAAAAAATATGTGAAATACCTACGAAATTCTTTATATCCAAACAATTCACTTAAAAATTATTTTAGAATGAATACTCAACAATTACTTAACCAATGAAAAATGATAAACTATGGTAGTATGGTAAGAATAACATCAACTAAAGAAATTGCTCAAAATGACCACCTTCATTCAATACACATAGTTCATAAAGTTGTCTCAAGTTGTTTAGACTATTTTTGATAGCATTATTATGGCTCTGATTCAAGTCAGAAATTAAAGCTTCAAAATTTGTTTCTAATCATTACAATATTATCATTATTCTTTGTGCGTTGACGGGATTAGTTCCGAATTATGGGTTTAATATTGGTTGATTTTATATCATTTAATTATTCTCCGCTTTCATTGATTGTCATTATTGCTGAAGAAATTCTTTTCCTTCAGGAACGGCTGTAAAAACTTGTCCAACGGTGTTAAATCGGGACTATTTGGTGGCCATAAAATGGGTGCGCCATTACCAATCCAAAGATCAAATCGCTCAGGAGCAGCTTGTGAAGTATCTCAATGTAATCGACCCATATTAGAGAAAATGTAGATTGATTGAACTAGGACATTAAAAAATGGACTATGTTTCGTTCCATACGAAACATAGTCACATTTCAATGTTTCGAGCCAAACGTCTTCCGCCTATTCCAATGATCTATGTCCGATAATGCATAAACATAAATCTCCAAATAGGCCAAGCAATAAAGGTTTTTTACGTGACAAAAATACTACCTGAAATCTGACTGTGCAGTCATGCAATAGGTAGTTTCTACACGATTTTCATGATAAATTCCACTCCTGAATCGTCTTAGGTTTTTTTTGAGTAGTGAAAAATAGCCAAAAAAATCCAAAATTTTTCTTGTTCGCTTATAAAACGTGAAGTATTGATTTGATCGAAAAGTTGTTAGGGCACTTTTTGTAGAGAATTCAAAAACAAAAAAATGAGAGGTGACACGTTTCAAGCGGATAATTAGTTTCCGAGAAAAGTCCAAAAATCTGGGAAAAAACATCAATTTTTCGAAAATTCATAACTTGGTCAATTTCTGAGATGAAGCGTAGTTGCTCTGAATTTAAGTAGTTATTAACATATACTTTATTGGTGCACAATTACAAAGCTGTCGTATGAATAGTTTTTGCACAATCGCAGTTTTCCGAATTCGACGTACCTTTTTCAAGAAGGTTGTGATACTCGGCTACTTGTCGGATTTGATGTTACAAAAAGCATTTTAAAGAAGAAATAAAATTCTTCAAATCGTTTATTCTCTCGATACCGACCGATATTGTTTAGTGGGTGAAAAACGGCGTCAAACAGGAGCAAAAAGGTTCGAATGCATCAAACTAGTCGAGGAGTGGGAGTCGCCTGCTACGCGAGGGGAAACTGTATACCTTGTATCTTTCGCGCATCGCATAGCGGGCGACTCCCACTCCGCGACTAGTTTGATGCATTCGAGCCTTTTTGCTCCTGTTTGACGCCGTTTTTCACTCAAAAAAAACCTAAGACGATTCAGGAGTGGAATTTATCATGAAAATATGTAGAAACTACCTATTGCATGACTGCACAGTCAGATTTCAGGTAGTATTTTTGTCACGAAATCGACCTTTCGATAGCTCTATTGCTTGGTCTAAAAGACACTATAGGGTGAATGAAGAAAAGAAGGAGAATTTAAATGAGCGTTTCCCTCGATTCCCCAAGTTCTTTTTCGTTGAACGTTTCCTCTCGCAAAGTTTCGTAATGCTAGTCAATCGGCGTTATCTTTTTGAGCACAATGACGAAGGAGAAGGAGTGAGCAGGAGAAGAGTATGGTGTTGAGCTAGGTGAAGAGGAAGACACTGTGACGGTCGGTGGTTGAATGGGTGGATGGTTGGATGGCGTTTGGGAGGGGGCAGGGGCCGTATGTTAGTTGGAAGAATGCTTTCCATCTGAAGAGGCCAGTTCGCTGGATCCGCTACTGCTCAGCGTGGTCCTGGAACCATATGGATCTAAACTCGATTGAACTGACATCGACCTGCCCTGACTTTGTCTCCTCATTCTATTGGGTGATAGCTTTCCGGGGTCGACACTTGCTGGGTCTGCCTGCAAAGGATAGTGCTTGGGTATTTTTGATTGATTGAGATGTCCAAGGAAACTTGAATTTCCCACAGGGTGAGAGTTGCAGTTGTTGACACCCTGATAGTGATTGACACTGTGCACATTATATACCGATGTAATAAACTATTGGTGCTATCTAAAGGAGCGATTAAATCGGAGTGCTGCACTGTGCGGCACAGTTGCGCACAGCGTGCGGCACAAATGTATATGCGTTTAAGATAGATGTGGCAACATTGTCGTGCTGAAATATTTTAGGAAAGGAGTTTCCTCATCCACAAGGATCCACTCATAATTTCAAGACGGAATACTCACTAGTTCTCCAAATATTGCTAATAGGCCAAGATAAAAGAAAATTCCTGTGTGTGAGGATGTTAGTCCGGTCTATTTAGAACAAAAAATGAGAGTGAAGTTACATAAAGTCCCAACAAGCTGAATTTATGTGAAGTTGTTCAAAATATAATTATAAACAATGTCTAAAAGTTCCTCATCATTCCCCTGTAAGGAAAAAACTTAATTCAAGGTCAAAGGTCAAAAAAATGAGCTTTTCGTGATTTTCAGCAAAACGGTGAGTTTTATCATAAAAGTACCTCAGACAAAATTGTAGATCATAAAATTATCTATAAAAAATGTATCAATACTTTTTTTCTTACGAGCCACCGTTTCTGAAATATAACGATTCAAAAAGTTATAACTACGCGCTAAGTACACTACCTCATAGGTGGCAAAAAGAGCGTAGTTATAACTTTTTGAATCGTTATATCTCAGAAACGGTGGCTCGTAAGAAAAAAAGTATTGATACATTTTTTATAGATAATTTTATGATCTACAATTTTTGTCTGAGGTACTTTTATGATAAAACTTACCGTTTTGCTGAAAATAGCGAAAAACTAATTTTTTTGACCTTTGACCTTGAATTAAATTTTTCCTCACAGGGGAATGATGAGGAACTTTTAGACATTGTTTATAATTATGTTTTGAACAACTTCACAGAAATTCAGCTTGTTGGGACTTTATGTAACTTCGAATGTCTAAATAGACCGGACTATGTAAGTATTACATCAGAATTTGGGACAATGCATTCCTGTAGTGAAATGAGATTATTGTATACTGCACCTGATAGGCCAAAGCATTCATTATGATATGGTATGGTACCAAACCGAGTGGATGTACTTCCCTCATCAGTACATTGGCAGGAATTTGTGGAATTGTATGTACTCCAGGAAATTGGATATAACCTCCTTCAGATTTGGGTTGGGATTGTTGTCGCAGTATTTTTTACCTGAAAACAGATAGTATGACAGGAGATAAAAGCAAAGGTGCATATCTGCTGAATGGAGAATAAACTACCATTTTATACAGGGTGTCCCAAAAACACCACGCGAAAGTGACACTGGAGATAGATTGGCGTAAGGCCTATCAGATAGCATCAACATGACCACAGTAAAAGTCCGCTGGTTTTCGAGATATCACCACTTTTGCAAACAAAAATGAAAGAGAATGTGAGATAAAAGAGAAAGAAGAGCAAAAATAATGGTTGTTTGAAACGGTAGCGAGGAAAGAATATCAAGCAACATGTAATTTGGCAACAAGTGATACTTGTGCATTTTTCCTAATTTTAATTTCGGCTTAAACACATCTCTCGCGACAAGATTATAATTTCTAAGGTTTTGACTTAAAAAATTGGTAGTGTGTGTATCATTTTGAAAAGTGCAGGAAATGGACCAGTTTTTACGATTATTTGTCAATTCAGTCTGATATAATTTTTTTTCACATCAGTCAGCCAACCTTAAGTTAACGTTTGAACTTCGTTATAAAATACAACAAGTTAGACATTTTTTGAAGGATTTTGTTCTAGTTCTCGGTGAAGTGTTTAAAGCAACTATTCAGGATAGCCTAGGTGAAAAAAAACATGAGTTTGAAGACCGAAAATTGGAGATTTTTAAAAAATACACAAAAGTGGTGATATCTCGAAAACCAGCGAACTTTTACTGAGGTCGTGTTGATGCTATCTGAAAGACCTAATGCCAATCTATCTCCAGTGTCACTTTGGCGTGGTATTTTTGGGACACTCTGTATATGAGTAATTTATTTTATTACTGCAAAAGTATTTATTAAAAAAACGAACTCTTCTGAAATTGAAGATTGTAGAAAAAAATCATACAATAGTTATTTTTGTATTAAGTGCGTAAATTGAGTGTTTTTTATGGCACATGAGAGTGTCCTTCGAATGTGCCATGAAAACACGAATTTTACACGCACGAAATACAAACAACATTTTTTGTACAACTGTGAATGTGAATTAACATCGTCTGAAATACGTATAAATAAAGATTCATATTTACCCCACATCAATGCGGCTTGAAATTTCGTGAATTCATCTGCTTGCAGTTCATCTCGAGCTAATATCAAACGAACTACATGTTGTGGCAATAGCGTGAATGAACCCAAGTTCAGGACTTCATTGCCATGCTCGTCAACGAATTCGAGAACCTGAAAAATATGTTTCACAAATTATGTTGTAATACCTAATACGTTTACAGTCGGTGCACGGTAAACACAAAAACTTCTAGAAGAAACGAAGAATTGAATTCACAATTGAAGTGAATTTACGGTATTTCACAAACATTTTTTAGAAAAGCTCTGAGCAGGTGCTTTCGAGCGCTCGTTCATTGGTGGAGTAGTAAGGCTTTTAACTCAAAATTTTGTGTACCTCGGACTTGAGATTCATGCTAGGTATACATGGTATTTCTGAATTGATGCGAAAGATTTAAGGGGATGATTCCTCAGAATATTTCACGAAAGAAATTTCATATAAATGTAGTTCCGGAAATACATTGTTTCCAAGAAACAGGGTGTTGAAAGTTTTATTTAAAAACTGACTGAAAAGTGGTACGCCACTGAGATATTTTAAACTAACAATTATTTTTGAATTCTTCGTTCAATTTGTGATGAAAAAATCTCTTCTGCTCCCTTTTCGTGTGGGGTGCCGTTTTTATTCAAGAAAATTAAACATTTTACCGCGCATTTGTCGTTACTTCAACACTTTATGTAGTAGAGATACTACGTCAAGATGTTTTATATTTTTTCACATAATAACGGAGCCCCACACGAAAAAAACGCTTGAGGGATTCTTCGTTATAAATTGAAGGAATAATTCGAAAATAATTGTAAGTTCAAAATATCTCAGTGGCGTACCACTTTTTCAGTTAGTTTTCAAGTAAACTTCACACCCTGTACCTATCTTAGAAACAATGCATTTCCGGAACTACAGTTATGGGAACTTTCTTTCATAAAATATTCTGAGGAATCATCCCCCTAAATCTTCCGCATCATTTCAGAAACACCATGTATAAATGCCATATCTCAGAACGATCGAAATGATGTATTCCGGAAATTATTCAAAAATGAAAATATGTAAAAATCGATGACTTTCAAATTTTAATACTCTGTTTCAACTAAGAACTTTGACATATAGGTTTTCAGTCAAATCGATCGAAAAAAAGGCCCCTTATTAATAGGTTTCATTTGTCCGTTTACTCATGAAACATCCGTAGAGGTGAAATTATTGTTCGCTGTTCCCCTGAAACTGATCAAATCCTAATTGATTCATTATTGCTGTCAACAAAAAACAAAACGAAAAATTTCTAGAAATCGTTCAAATATTTCTCTCATGAGCATGCAGAGTTGGAACGGGGTCTCTTTGCAATTTGAATTCGGATAATATCTTACTTTTTGTACTAAAGATTTCGTGCATTTGTACTGTATGTAGCGTTCGGCAGAGGCCAGAAGAGCGCAAACTGTATCAACATTGATGCAGCACTGAACAAATCCAGCACATGCCCTACGGAGCTCATCCAAACCATAATAATCTGCAGCATTCATAACACCTGAAAAAAAATTAAAATCAGAATGAAATTTGAAAAAAATAAAGAAAGCCCTGAGCAGGAGCTTTTGAGCGCTCGTTCTTTGGTGGAACAAAAAACTATTACCTCAATGTTTTTACGGGATTTGAGATTGATACCAAATATACAAATACGGAATCTCAGCACAATCGGAATTATATTCTGGAAATTATTCAGAAAATGAAATAATATGATAATAAATATGAATGGTACCAAAATTCGATTACAGTTCAGAGAAGCATTATTCGCGGTTACACAAAAAAAGGTTAATATTTGTAGCAACAGAAGTGAAAGGACTGTCACAGGGTGTGACATTTTGCGTGTTTTTTTAAATGCCTATATTTTGAAACCATGCAACTTTTTTTTTATATTTTTCTGACAACCAGCATAACTTGCCTTTTCATTCGGTTCCGGGTTGACGTCGAGTTTTGGGACACCCTGTATACTTAGCATGAATCTCAAGTATTATACAAAATTTTGTGGTAGCTAATATCATTATTGTTCCACCAAAGAACGTGCGCTCAAAAGCACCTGCTCGGGGCTTTCCTTATTTTTTTTTAATTCTGGTTGTAATCCATACTAATACTGTATTATAAATGCGAAAGTAACTCTGTCTGTCTGTCTGTCTGTTACTCTTTCACGCCTAAACGGCTGAACGGATTTGATAAAATTGGTACGGTGATAGATGATAGCCTAGAAATGGTCATAGGCTATAAATAATCACGCCATTGTTCTTAGGGGGTAGGCAGTAGGCAGATAACTTAAGTGAGTTAGTGATTTTTAGTCGTTTTTGTTGGGACTTTTGCTCTTTCACGTCTAAACGGCTGAACAGATTTTGATGAGATTTGGTAAGGTAATAGATGGTTACCTAAAAAAGGATATAAGATCAAAATGATCACGTCATCGTACTTAAGGGGTAGGAAGTAGGCAGAAAACTGAATTGCGTTAGTGATTTTTTATGGTTTTTGCTGGGAGTTTTGCTCTATCATGCTTAAACGGCTGAACGGATTTTAATGAAATTTAGGTAGGTGATAGATAGTAACCTAGAAAAGGATATGGGCTATTAATATTTATGCTATCGTACTTAAGGCGTAGGCAGTAGGCAGAAAACTAATTAAGTTAGTGATTTTTAATCGTTTGTTTTAAAAGTTTACCTCATTCACGCCTTAACGTCTGAACGGATTTTTATGAGAATTGGCTAATATGAAGATAGGATCCTAGGCACGGAGACAGGCTACTTTTTACGGCGGGAAAAACCTCATTCCCGCGAGAATCTAGCGTGATCGTATCAAGAAGCGATGACGCCATAGCTACTGCAATGATTTTGATGTTTTTTTTAACTGAGTGTTACTAAGACTTCAAGTTAGTATTTGATCACTTTTCTAACTTAGAGGGTCGGTAGGCGCCATAATTTAGTACTTCCTACGCAGACGATGTTGCGGATGTCACACTGTCTAACATCGGGGGTTGGCAGGTAGGTAGTTAGTAGTATTCTAAACCGATTTACATTATTTACTTTTTATATTTACTAAGGAAACATTCGGAGCTATCCATTATGTAGCTTAGGTTGCTTTTGAACAAATTTTGATGTGAAGTTGAGGACTGGAACACGATAGTGGGACATTGTTGCAGGGGGACTTACAGCCGGGAGAAAACAAAAGAACTTATGCGGACGAAGTCGCGGGTAAAAGCTAGTAAAATGTAAATGTGAATGTGAAACAAACATGTAGGTATTCAATAAATTACATACCTAACAAAGTTCTTGGTTGAAGGGTAACACATCCAGTATGAATGTATTCTATTAGCTGTCGGAAAACGTCGGGTTCAAATTCCTCTATGATAGGGTTTGATGTTGTTGACTTGTAGGCTGTAACAATATGTGAATCAATATAAAAATAATAATATGAGATGCTTTATCTTCTCGTTAATAATACACAACTCATAACAGGTGCAGAACTATTTAGATTAATTATTTTATAACTATAAATGGTGGAGAAAAAGAGAGTAGACAAGATAGATCAAAGAAAATGAGACAAATAATATTATCATATCATATTTGATCACCTTTAAAAAAGTGCCTTTGGAATGAAACAGCAGATTTAATTATTCATCAATTTTCATTCATAACTCAAAATTTATAATGGATAGGCTGGATCTGGTTTCATATTTCGATTAGTCAGGAAAAAAGAGCCCGAAAATGTGTTATCAGTTTTTTCTATCTGCTTTAAATAGTTCTCGAAATCCGTTCAGTAGCCAACGAATTTTGCCCACTCTGTACATAAAATAGTGTGTTACCTATACCTACTCAGTTTTAATTCGTCGAATGGTAAAATTAAGTAGGACAGGGTGTTCCATCTCAGACGAGATACCCCGTATATTTCTTATATTATCCCACAGTAATTGGAAACATTTCTCGATACACGTTTAATGATTTGGGGAACATCTTTTGAAGTATATTTGAGGGTTGAATGAGTAATCCCCAAAGAAGGGGCACTTCAGTCTTCAACCCCTCAAAATTGAATAGGAAAGGTCTCGTGAAACGTTATTTTGATGAACCGTTTTCGCCAAAAATATACCTACCACAAGACTTAGAGTAGAATAATTTATAAACCTTCCCTAAGGATACCTCCAAATCTTGAGGTCTCTCGGCTCTCGATTTCTAAGGAGACAAACTACCATAGAAACCAGATTGTTATTATCATAATTATTCAAGGAAGGAGAGTTCTCTTTGAACAATTTTGGTATAAACTATAGCTTTCTCAAAAAGATCACTCCTTTTCTTATCAAAGAACATTCATGTTTTGAAGTCATCATCGCTATGTCGTCGACCATTTTCTGCTTCAAAATGGATTTTGGCAAATAAAAGAAGTTTGCTTCAGAAATAAACTGGTTTGCCAAAATAAAATTAACCTTTAAACCTCTGATATAACCTATCAATTTTTAAATGAAACTCTTGAAAAAAAGATGAGAAAGTAAATGTGTGAATTACTGTAAACTCGAAGATGTGCAGCAGACAGTAAAAATTATTTGAAGGCATGCAAGGTAATCATCATAGAACTGAGTAATTGTTATCTATTATCTACAATGAAAAACTGATTTCCAAAAATATTACGATTTATATGGGGCATTCAATAAACTCTCATCCATACAAAAATGCAGTTAGTCAGGATTCAATAAAAACTCTTTTTGTTCCTTCGATTGAACTATTTAACTACATAGCGCTGCTTCAGATTCACAATATTATACAGGGTGTTTCCTAAACATGCGGCAAAAATTCAGGGGGTTGTTCCTTAAACTATTTTAAGCATGTTTTGTCCTTTGATTTTACGTGGAAAGTTCCCGGAATGATGTTTCCACAGAAATTGAAAAAATTCTTCAGAAAAAAATTTCCAATAGTAAAATACACATTCTCGAGAAACACCAGGTAACTATGATACGATCACAGATATTTACTTGCAGTTTACACCATTGAGGTTTTCGTAAAAAATGGCCCCTAAACACCAGTTTTTGTCTTTTTTTGTTGGAAATAGGACTTTCCATTCAACAATGTTGAACTTGGCACACCCTGTACATTATAGATTATTCAGATTTTATCAACATTTAGAATTTATTGAATACCCTTCCTGTATGGAATTAAGATTATTTAGTGTGAAGGATTAGTTCAATTCAAAAGAAATTATTCCATCAAAATATTTTCCAGTACTAAAATTATGTCTACTAGGGTTTTCAATATATAGTGAGCCTAACAAAGAAAACAAACGATTTTTGTCAAAATTACTGGATACACTTAGTCCAACGATTTTTCAACTTTGCCCGGTATTCAACTCTTTCTATTTTTCAAAAAATCACTGAGTCGGTTCGCTTTATACACTCAAAACAAATGAATTTATTAACAGATTGTGCTCAAATTTAGACAATAAATGTTTGAAGGATGATAAATTTCGATAATAAATCGGTGTTTCGTTTGTGGTTTTACCCATTGGTAGGCTCACTATATACAGGGCTTCCCAGGCGATTGACGTCAATAATTTTTTTTAGATTCCTCAGACCTGTGGCTATCCAAAAATACCCCATGTTGATTATGCAATTTTGGTAGTTCCCGAGATATGATTTTTTGAGTGTCTTCTTTCTGTATTTTTCCAGCTAGGTTCGAAAAATTCATATCTTCCTATGCAGTGAGTATTTTACAGATTTTATTTTTTAACATGGTTCTCCTGAATGTTGCTTCAATAAAAAAATATTCAGTTTTCTGAAATTACTGCAAGTTACCCAAAGAAGGCTTGAAAGCTAGAACTTCAATTTTTAGCAGGGTGTACTCAAACAATAATTTTTGATTTAGAAATACAAAAAAGGTGTTTTTTAGCTATTGGCTAAGTTTAAAGCTTTGTGGAATCCTAAGATACAAAAGTCGAAAACCAGGGTACTTGATCGGACTTTTTTGTTGTAATCTGCCTTGAAAGGAGGATAGGCTGAAAATCATTGAAACCCGATAACAGTTGTTTTTCTTTTTTATCATTTTTATGGTGAATTAAACTAAGGAATGGGATTTTGAATAATTGTGTGAAATAGTAGTGAAACAACTGTAGCTCGTGTAATTTAATTTATAAAATAATTTTGCTCTCACCACTGTGTGGACAATGTTAACATTCGTCAGAATTGCTAATTGTGAAAATTAAATGTTTGAGAAAATAAATAATATACATGGGGTATTCTGGATAGCCACAGGTCTGAGGAATCTAAAAAAAATTTATTGACATCAATCGCCTGTATAGAACGGCCGGTTGCTGAATTCAACTTACTTCATTAACCAGAAAATATTTTCATGGAAGAGATCATCAAATATAAATTTGAGAAGTTCATTCAACGATACTATTTAATGAACAAATTTATGCAAGCATCAAAAGACATCAGAAGAATCGAAATATTAGCAAAATTCAATTACCTCTTGAATCGGGTGTCAACTGTTGCGAGAACCCTGATCTCTATATAAGTACATTAACTATCAATATAAAGGTCAGAATTTCAATATTAATGTTATTACTAATTAACTAAATCAATCGTACAATCTTCGAGAAAATATATTCACTGCTACATGATCTTTTTCCATGTAACAAGAAAAAATATCGATTGAAATATATTCTGGGAGGATTCTGCATTTCTTAGAAACTTTATAGGTTTTCACTCCCAGTCTCCGAAACATAAATAATTAAAAAAATGTTGATTAAGGTGAATTGCTCCCGCGAAAATCTTTGCACTTATTTGACAGGAGCAAATTGGTCTTGAAAAAAATTGTTGCCTAACAGTTAAACTGAAGAATGAATCAAATTAAAAGGATATTGTAACGTTTCGGTGGTTATATCAGACACCTTCTTCAGACAAACTCTAAAAATCTTCAGAATTGAATTGTGTATTTTCTCATTTGTAATGTCAATCAGATTTTTTTTTTAGTATATTCGGATTCAGCGAGAAATTAGACCTCCAAATTGTGCAAATCCGCAATAAAATGTGTAGATAAGGTCAGAAAAAAAATATCGCATCACTTTAACCCCGTAACAGCGAAAAATTCCTTGTACTAAAATATCGATTTGAACTATTTTTGAAGAAAAACGCTACATAAGGACTCAAAATGTACGAAAAAGTTTTGGTTTTAACCCATTCGGATATAAAATTTCCCGCTGAACCCGAATCTGCAATAGAAAGGTTTGCGTTTGAAATTTCGAAATTGGGCTTCATATCGTATAAGGCTTTTTGAGCTCAAATCTGATGGGCTTATTCGACCCTAAGGACGAAATTACTAAAGAGTTAAAGATCCCAGTTATCAGAATTCCGATTTTCCATCTGAGCGCGGAATTAATTTACCATTTTCATTACTATTGAAATACCCGGAACAAAAAAAAATTGTGCTAATTCGACAATATCGCACGAAAATAATTAATTTTTTATTGATTTTCATCTTTCACATGCCTATTATGTTTTTACAAGATATGCTAAGATGAGAAAAAAATGATTTCATCATTTCATCGCAATTTTTCTCGAGAAAATTTCTCAAGTCTGAAAAGTTGTATGAAAAAACAGTATAATTTTTTATGCGTACCCAGGTCTCGTTAATCAAGTTTCTGTTTTTTTGTTGTGGATACCCTAGGTTGCCATATAACTGGCTCAGTTTCATACAGATCCAGAAACTCAAAATGACTTTATGAGACCTCTCCTTTCGGAAGAACTTTCTCCAAGAAATTTTCGAACGATTGAGACTTTTTGACAGGTTAGAGCACGGCCTTCTAAAGCTCTTTAGAAGGCCGTGGTTAGAGTAAGTTTCTGAACGCTTTGGAGTAAGCAGTTAGCAGAAGCAGTGAGTTTCTGAACGCAAGAACTATCTGATCGTTTTTCAAAATTTGTAATTTTCAGTTTATGTAAATGATGAAAGATGTAGTTACCTGTGAGAAGCATTTGTTAAAAAAAAGTGGTTCAGATGACCTCTTCAGGAAGAGCCTCAATTTGTTCTCACGAGGCTGTGGATCTTCTTACGTTGCTGGGGCTGGGAGCCTAGAAATTGAGTTTCATTTTGAACTAATGCCTTCTATATAATAAAAAAATGTCGGTACAATTTGGGGTATGGAGTGGAGAGATTATAGTATTCCAACTTTGTCTGATATTAATAATATGCAGGGGTAAGAATGAGACAAACAGATAGATACCATGTATAAGGACATCATAATATGGTCATAGCGATCGGAGGGGCAGTGACATATGGTTTCGTGCACGCTTGACAACTGACAGCACATCGGAGGTATAACAACCCCACTTTCCTATGTAAATCATTGCAAAACAACGAGAGATTTTGGTTTTTCTCAAGTGTTTCAGTTGATTTATTGCTTCTTTGGACTGAAAAATTGTGAAAATGGACCTATAAAATGTTTAATAAATTCAGATCATATTCATCGAGGACGATATGTAGAAAAAATATCAGTTTTGGACTTTCACCCTTGTCAACTGTAGAAGGAAGATATTTATCCATCTAACTTGGCTCTTTTCAGAAATAAAATGTATCCTGATATTATCAGTTCTTCAGTGGAAACATAGAATGCTGCTGCAGTGAATCATGATATTTATAATATTTATTCTTCAATAAATGGAAAGAAGAAAAATTATCATATTTGTTATTGAAATGAAAGCCATGAATTCCATGAGGTTTATTGAAAAAATGAAGGATTTTATCAATATTAACAACTAAATTTCAATTATTCACAACGTAGAAAAACGATTTCTATAAATACAAATTTAAAAAAATAATAAATATTTTGTCGAAAGTGAAGCTTCATCATTCAATACAAACCAACAAATTATAATCTCTTGTATAAATGAAAACTAATTATCTAATAAGTAATTGTAAAAATTTTTAAATAACAGAGTTAGAAGTAAGTATGCTTATGCTATATTCTATAAAATAGTGAAAAACGGAGAAAGCAGTTACCTTTTACTTGTTCATATAAAAAACAAAGATATACTGCAAATTAAAGAACATCAAGATGAGTTTTAATCCAGTGATATTTCAGGACATATATATTTAAAAACTCAAGTAACACAACAATTTTGTCCATAACAAGTACTCTTCATCTCCTTTCTCTAACGGGTGAATTGGAAATACATCCTATAGTGTTCTATATTTCCTCCTTGTCCAAATATGAATCCTGAAACGGCTAATCTCTTTGTCTTCTTGATTTAATGGATAATAATATCAGGATACACACAGACACATTAGATAGATAAATCTGATATTTTTCTACATATCGTCCTCGATGAATATGATCTGAACTTATTAAATAATTTTATAGGTCTATTTTCACGATTTTTCAGTCCAAAGAAGCAATAAATCAAATGAAACACTTGAGAAAAACTAAAATCTTTCGTTGTTTTGCTATGATTTACATAGGAAAAGTGGGGTTGTTATACCTCCGATGTGCTGTCAGTTGTCAAACGTGCACGAAACCAATATAGGGGAGCCCAGGAGGCCCGCCCCGAAAATAGTTTCTATGTACGCCACTGGGAGGGGCTAAGAGGTTTCCCTCACTTGATACTTTCGTGAAATAGACTATAGTAACATTCTGAAAGAAATGTAAATAAGGAACTTAAGTTAACCTGGTAAAGCATTTTGTGGAATACTCTGGACCTGGCAGCGAGCACAGCTTTAACAGCGCACACAGGTCTCTTGTATCACCAACAAGAAAGGTCACGTCACAAAGTTCCGGCATCGAGGCTAAAAACTTCATTCCTCTGCTAGGCCTGTCGTGTTCTCGAAAGTAGAAAGGTCGGGCTCAGCCTCCGCCATCACTATATAGTTTGCGGGATAAAATATGCTCTCCGGCATCTGCAAAAAGGACCAAACGTATAGCAACTCATCATTATCGAAGGCTTTTGCTAGCTTGGTAGATAAATCCAATTTGAATATTCTGAGGGCTATCAGTTTCATTCTATTTTTCCTTTTCATATTTTGAATCTACTTTGAATATTTCGATAAATTAAGGTGTTTCTTTCGGAAGTTATTTCGAATTGGATTTGTAGTTTTCCCATTATGAAAAAGGCGCGCAAAAGCAGCTTCTGACCTCAAGTAGGTGCTTTTTTGAATTTTCGACCACGGATTTCTCATCACTGAGTCAACTAAATTTTTTTGAAACCACTCCTTAAATTTTTTTTGGAATATACTGTGCCTGATTCGTAAGAAAAAATTCCAATAGAGATACATTGCTTATGTACAGGGGGGCATATTTTGATGTTTTAGCACTACAACTTTGAACCAGAGTAGATAGACAAAATCTGATACCCCACTTCTCGATCTCTTTTTCTAGAAACTAACAACAGTAGTATTCATTTTTGGCTACCTTCTTTTGTTTCGAGGAATAAGCGGAAATTGGAAAAGTGGCAATATCAAAAAAAATTCATATCTCCGCTAATACTGATGATAGAGCTCTGAAATTAAAACATTTACAGGCACTTTTTTTACGTAGAATCCAGTGGCGTACTCGCCTTTTTTGCACCATTTCTAAAACGGAGCTATGACCCAAAGTTATGTTTTTTAAATGGAAATACTAGATTTTTTGTGGCATTTTCTGAAAGCTTATTTTTTCTGATTTCAAAAATGATAAACATTGTATGGTTTGTATCAATATGAGTATAGAAAATGATCAAAAACCTAGTTTCATCTGAGTCTCAATATTTTCTATGGTTTCAACTGTTGATGAGCAGTTTGGCTTCAAAAAGCAGAAGTCTATGTGTTGTTACTCATTCTTAAATCCCTACTGAATTTAATGAAAATATTGAGGAAATCAATAAATCTAATAATATATGGTGAAATCAAATATCTCATTCAACCTCGGAATTGTTGGGCTGATTTAATTAACAAATAAATAGATAATTGGGTTTTGGATTCATGTTAGTTACTGTATTTACAGATGACTGGCAACAAGAAATGCATTCTAGGAAAATGCCGCTTATTTAATTTTCAGTAATGCTTACTAGTGGGCTCCTCAATTATCTATTTTCAACATATAATGATAATAATAATTTGAATCATGCGGGTATAGCCACGTTTCAATGGTAAATCTGCCAACTTTCAGCTTTTTATCTCTAGCCATTTTTAAGATTTTTGTAAAAAAACACTTTTTTCGATTTTATTTTTTTTCGTCTCGTGAAATCAAAAATTTTCGAATGTTGATTTTTTCTCATGATTTTTTGCATTCAAAGGAATAGACGTATATAATTTTATTTCATTTCAGCTGAAAAATCGATTAAACCAATTATAGTCATTTGTTTTTCGTGTGTACTTCAAAAGTGTCCACAGCCATTTTCTGACACAAAATGTCTTCTTTGGTCCTTTTATACCATGAATTTTTTCACATTTTTGAAATTGGTGGAACATTTTGAAGAAATAAAACTGTTTGAATTTTGGGATTCACCAGATATCCATCAACTTTTGGTGCCATTGTATTCATATTGGCTCCCTGACAATATTAGTGAAAAAACAATTGACTATCAGTCTAAGTTTGGAAGGTATGGGCCCCCAAAGTCCGGAAAATATTTCACCCGAAAGTCACTTTTCTCACCACAAAAACACTGAATTACCGCTTTATTAAGTTTAAATCCTCTCTGAACATTTTACATGAAGATTTAATTAATTTTATTTCAAATATATTCAATTATGATTGCAAAAAAATCAAAAACACTCGAGGGAAAGCCCGTCGTTCTTAATGGTAAGTTTGGCACTACTGCCATAGTATTTCGGCAAGTGACATAGGAAATGATAGCGGGATTCACCGATATGAATCTTGTCAATATTCGCGCGAAATAATTCGCGGTAGTGCCAAACTTACCATAAGAAACGGCGAGCTTAGCCTCGAATTTTTTCGATGTTTTTGCAATTATATCGATTATATTCGGAATAAAATGATTCAAATCTTCATGTTAAAATGTTTAGAGAGGCTTTAAACTTAATGAATCGGTAATTCAGTATTTTGTAGTGAGGAAAGTGTCTTTCAGGTGACATATTTTTCGGATTTGGGGGCCCATTATTTCCAAACTAAGACAGATCGCCAATTGTTTTTTTCACTAATATGTTCAGGGAGCTAATATGAATACAACGGCACCAGAATTTGATGGACGTCTGCTGAATCCCAAAATTCAAACAGTTTTTTTTTTTTCAAAATGTTCCACCAATTTCAAAATGTGAAAAAATTCCAGGGTATAAATTTTGGATTTCACCAGAGAAAAAAAATGAAATCGAAAAAAAAAGTGTTTTAACAGAAATCTCAAAAATGGCTAGAGATAAAAAGCTGAAAAGTTGGCAGAATTATTTTCATTCAATGTCTAATCGATCCCCCCAATATGATTCGAAAAGGCCTCAGGGGCAGATTTACCATTGAAACCCGGCTATACCCTTTGATCATTCCTAAGAATAAGACAAAACTATTCCATTGAGCTGAAAGTTGTCATACCTATATTATTTTCATTGCCATAATTCCTTTTTAGTTTTACAATATTTTCACTCATAACTATTGAAGCTTCTGAGCTATGCATCCTTGCAAATATCCTGTACTCCCAGGAAAATAATAATACAGAATGTACACAACAGAAACAACTTACTGTTGAGCAGATAGCAAAAAATCGGCAATGAAGAAGAATTTATCTCGAAATGAACTTCGAAGATTGCAATATGGTTGAAATACAAAGAAACAATTCAGTTTTCAATGCAAATAATAATTCATAGGAATTTTCATTACGATAAACACAATTTTACACAGGCTAGATCTGACAGAGAAGACGAGAGAAGAATCGTCACGAAAAGCGCATGCGCGTTATTAACGATCCCTACGAATTTTCAGCTAATTTTCAGGTTGAGGTTAGGTTAGGGAGTCTTAAATAAATTAATGATTTGCAGAAAAACTAGATCATAATTAAAAGAAAATGAAGATTGGTTTACTGTTTTCGTTATTAAATATCATTATTGACTTTTACAGCAGTATATGAACTCCGGAATAGGAATTCAGACATCCAACTGTTGAATATAGCATTTTAAGTATGAATTATCCTTAAACAATGAATATAGTATACACCCAAGTTTTAGAAATTCAGATACAGAGTGAGATCAAGAACCAAGTTATCACAATAGAATATTCGAAAAAGTTTTGAGAAGTAGAACAAAAATGATAGCAAATACGTAAAAACTAGTTTTCATACGCCCAAGTAAAAACTTGGCCTATGACGATATTAAATAACTGATTGAGGCATGTCAGCACATGTATTTGTGTTCAAGTCTTTGTTTAGATATTTTAGAAGATTGGGGGTACCTAACCCGGGTTGGCCCCCCTTCCCTAAAGCTTGTCATTCAGCTTGGCCTTCACGTAAGAAAATGAAACATGATCAACAATTAACGACAGAACTTTATTAATACAAAATCAAATTAAAAAAACTGAATTCTTTTCCTACAAACTGTAACAAATAATACTTCAAGTTATTGAATACTATTATATTGAAGACAACACTTTTCAGTCAAAATTCCTTTCTTCCTTTGGGTACGACACTATTCTTCAATTCATCGAAAGGGTCAGGATTCTGAAAGAAAAGAATTGATCTAATTCTATACAGATTGTAAAAAATTGTGTTGAGACACATACAGGGTTTCCTTTTAAGTTGGCCTATTAGAAGTTTTAGGAGAATAGTGAATATTTCGTTTCGTGATGAATTCGACGTACTTTTTCAAGAAGGTCGTGATACTCGGCTACTTGTCGTATTTGAATTTTACAAAAGCATTTAAAGAAGAAATAAAATTCTTCAAATCGTTAATTCTCTCGATACCGACCGATAATGTTTAGTGGTGAAAAACGGCGTCAAACAGGAGCAAAAAGGCTCGAATGCATCAAACTAGTCGCGGAGTGGGAGTCGCCTGCTACGCGAGGGAAAAACTGTATACCTGTATCTTTCGCCGCGTCGCGTACGGGCGACTCCCCCTCCGCGACTAGTTTGATGCATTCGAGCCTTTTTGCTCCTGTTTGACGCCGTTTTCACCCACTAAACATTATCGGTCGGTATCGAGAGACTATACGATTTGAAGAATTTTTATTTCTTCTTTAAAATGCTTTTTGTAAAATTCAAATCCGACAAGTACCGAGTATCACGACCTTCCTGAAAAAAGTACGTCGAATTCGGAAAACTGCGATTGTGCAAAACTATTTATCCGACAGCTTTTTAATTGTGCACCAATCAAGTATATGTTAATAACTACTTAAATTCAAGAGCAACTACGCTTATCTCAGAAATTGACCAAGTTATGAATTTTCGAAAAATTGATGTTTTTTTCAGTTTTTTGGACTTTTCTCGGAAACCAATATCCGTTGAGACGTGTCGCCTCTCATTTTTTTTGTTTTTGAATTCTCTA
>CM024248.1:5427458-5462466 GCA_013421045.1 Propylea japonica | reverse complement strand
ATACTTTCCTTCAAACAGTATGATAATATATCCAATAAGAAAACTAAGTTTCACCTGAATATTTTTTCAGGAAGAAAATGTCAAAATAGCTCAAGAAAATTCCAATTGGTCGGCAGTTCTGCGAGTGAATGTGATACTATAAGTGGTCGTCAATGCATGGCTGCAGCTTTTTTCTTGGACGGACAGTTTGAAGAAGTTTTGGTGTATTTATCATCTATAAAAAGTTATTACAACTCAGGTGAATATAAGAGATTCTCTCTGTTTTTGTACGCCTTTTCCTAGGGGAACAGCGTGATATTGGGAGCGTGAAAAAGTTCGTAGCGTTTTTTTCTAAGTTTAGAGCTTTATTCTGGAAAGGCTACAACATGAAGATTATTCAAAGTACTATCCATCGGCAGCTATGACCTTCTCCCATATTCAGGTAGCATAAGGATTCCTCGCTGAAAGAATTCTTGATCCTTTGAAGCGATCCAGTCATCGACCCATTTTTTGGTATCGTTGTAGGAAGAAAATCGCTGTTCAGCCAGGCCATGCGTCATCGACCGGAACAAGTGGTAATCAGAAGGAGCAATGTCTGGTGAATACGGCGGGTGGGGTAGAATTTCCCATTTGAGGTTTCCAGGTAGTTTTTGACAACAATTGCGACATGGAGTCGAGCATTGTCATGCTGGAGGATAACTTTGTCGTGTCTTTCAGCATATTGCGATCTTTTATCCTTCAATGCTTGGCTCAATTTGATTAACTGTCATGGTAGCGGTCTCCTGTGATGGTTTCGTTGGGTTTTAGCAGCTCATAATAATAACACCGAGCTGGTCCTACCAGATACAGAGCTTTTGAGCTTGGAGACATGGATATTGGGCTTTGCTGTGGATGTTGATGGCTCACCGGGCTTAACCCATGCTTTTTCACGCTTGGGATTCAAGTAGCGTATCCACTTTCATCTCCAGTAAGAATTAGATGCAGAAAACCTTTTCTTTTTTGACGTCTTTCGATGTCCCTCGGCTTCAACTCATACGGCACCCAATTTCCTTGCTTTTGAACCATTCCAAGTTGTTTCAAGCGATAATAAATTGTTGATCGATCAACTCTCAACAATTCTGCAGGTTCATCTTGTGTCTGACATGGATCTTCATCGAGATATTGCTCCAAATCTACATCTTCGAACTTTTTCGGTGCACCGAAACGCTCTTCGTCTTCGAGATCAAATTCGCCATTTTTGAAGCGTTGGCGTTGGAACCACTTTCTGCATGTTGATTCTAGTAGACCATAGTCGCCTTAAGTTTCCACAAGAATTCGATGAGCTTCAGCAGCACTCTTCTTTTGATGGAAATAATGTAAAAGAATTCCCCGCAAATACAGATTTGATGGCACCAAATTCTTCATGTTTAAAATTTCGCACAGGTTCAACTTCCTACTTCAGCGGTTCAATATAAACTACTGTTTGTAGACTATGGTTTCAGCTTGCAGGTAAAATTTATTTCGTCAAAATGTGTTGTGTGTGTGATAAGATACAATACTTATAAAAAAAACGCTACGAACTTTTTCACGCTCCTTATATTTCTATCGATATTTGATCTTTCGGCCAAGCTTTCAAATGCTGTCATTTTCTTACAGATGATACTTTCAATTTCAACTTTGGTCAGGCTAAGACTGCTTGCGGACACTTCAAAGAAGCAGAAGAGACCTTATTACTTATAAAAAGTGAAAAAATCAAGAACGATTACATATACTTGTCACATCTAGCTCGATGTTATATCATGAATAAAAAAGCTCAACAAGCATGGGAACTCTTTCTGAAAATGGAAAGTAGTCCGGAAAGCTTCAATTTATTATTATGCTCGCAAATGATTGCTATAGATCTGGAGAGTTTTGGTACGCAGCTAAAGCATTCGACATGCTAGATCGATTGGAACCGAATCCGGAATTTTGGGAAGGTAAAAGAGGAGCTATTGTTGGAGTTTTTCAGGTAGGTATACACATTTTGTTCAAAAAGTTCTTCTTCTTCTTCTTCTCTGTGCGGTGCCTTTCCGGCCGAACTGAGGCCTAGTGGCCCATTGTTCACCCGCATCGTTCTATAGAGACTCAGCTCCTCAGACACGAAGACAGAAATGTCGCGAGCCTGCCCAGGAGTGGTCCCTCTCACCATAGGAATAGAAGGTGTTGGATTTCCTAGATGTGTTGACCTTAACTCAGTAAGGTTCCCACAGTTGAACAAAAATATGCTTCATCAGTACTCCTGCAGCACCGGCATAGGGAGCAGCTCGTCAATCCCATTCTCTTCAAATGCTTGTTAAACAGGTGGCCAGTCAATGCACCAGTCACCAGACCGAGTTGTTTCCTCTCCAGCAACAGAAGTCTTTTGACCTCAGATCGCGAGGACGGTCTCTCAATGAGAATCCTCGACCACCTCAGGCCCACCCCTGCGCTCCATTCCGCGGAAAATTCCCTGTTCAGCCAGTTCCTGAAGAAACTTCTCACAAATGTGGGACAGATTGGCAGCGCAGGCTCCGGACCAACAAATTCTAATCCGGCTCCCCGTCTAGCCAGTTCATCTGCCTTGACGTTACCAGTATATCCGCATGAGCCGGACACCAGATTACTTTCAAAAAGTTATCAGAGCCCAGCCTACGCAGAGCTTTCCTGCATTCTTCTACCAAAAGAGAGTCAACTCTAACATCAGATAGAGATTTCAGAGTTCCCTGGCTATCGCAACATATGTAAATGTGCTGGCCAGAGTATCCCCTGCGAATATTTACTAGTGCGCATGCAAGAACCGCAAATAGCTCAGCCTGCACAATGGAACAGTCCTTTCCAGAGGGATAGCCTGATTGAAGTGAGGACCCACAATTCCGGCACCAGACCCTGTTGCTGTGTGACAGAGCCATCAGTGAACCAGGTGGGATCATCTGGACTAAGAAGCCTGTTTGATGAAGACCATAGGTCTCTGTCAGGAACAATTACCCTGTAGGGTTCGTCGAAGTAGAACTCAGTGATAAGGAATTCGTTCAATTCTGTCCGTGAAGCTTTCCGTTTATCCGGCCGTTCGTAAACACGATAACTCTTGTAAGGATTGTCCTAGAACCTTGAAATTTTCAGAGTAGGCTCGGTTTCTTTTATTCCCGCGGTTAAGTTCGTTAATAAGCAAAATCGTACAGGGTGTTTCATGAAATATGGCCATTCAAAATATACTCGGTCCTCTGTATCTGCCAACAATGATTAATGAAACAATTATTAATCTTGCAGGGCGTCATTGCGAAAATATTTCCTGAAGAGATGCTGAGTGATGCACTGGCTTTGTTGAATAACTCCTCGTCATCGCAAGCAGATCAAATAGCTAAAACAATACGACGATGGACCAAAGAAAGGATAATGAATAAGTCTTAATGAACAAAAAACCCAATTGTTCCATTTATTAAAATGTTTTGGTTTTCTAAAAGTTTTGTTTTATTTCCTAATTACCATATAAGTATAATAAAAATAGTATAGTAAGATTCTATCTGTCACAAGCTTTTCAACGATCCTAAACACGACATATAGTCCGATCACGAAAGTTTGAGCGCATAGTAAGCGTTTGTTGATTTATGTGAAGTTGGCAGTGTTTGCTGTCATAACGACGAACAAAGTAAAAGTTGCCTAATGTACCCGGCCTCGTCCGACGAGCTTGAGAATTATCAGAGAACTGTAAGTTATATCGACAAGCATTGCGTATCAATCAAACAAGAGAATAAACAACATAACCTAAAATTTTAATATACACAGTGGAATATGCCAAATTGTCATGGCCAACCGACGGCTCAATCTTCGTGAACGGACTATATGTTTGCATTTGTAAAAAAAAGGGGAAACAGCTGAAGGGTTGGAAGAAAAATATTTCATTTTTTTATTGTCAAAAATACGTTTAATTCAAAATTCATTCATGGGTTTCAAAGTATTAGACCAAGCAATAGAGCTATCGAAAGGTCGATTTCGTGACAAAAATACTACCTGAAATCTGACTAAGCAGTTACGCAATAGGTAGTTTTACATGTTTTCATGATAAATTCCACTCCTGAATCGTCTTAGGTTTTTTTTGAGAAGCGAAAAATAGCCAAAAAAATCCAAAATTTTGCTTTTCGCTTATAAAACGTGAAGTATTTTTCTGATCGAAAAGCTGTTAAGGCACTTTTTGTAGTTTATTCAAAAACAAAAAAAATGAGAGGTGACACGTCTCAAGCGGATAATAAGTTTCCGAGAAAAGTCCAAAAAACTGGAAAAAAAACATCAATTTTCGAAAATTCACCACTTGGTCAATTTCTGAGATGAAGCGTAGTTGCTCTGAATTTAAGTAGTTATTAACATATACTTTATTGGTGCACAATTACAAAGCTGTCGGATAAATAGCTTTTGCACAATCGCAGTTTTCCGAATTCGACGTACTTTTTTCAAGAAGGTCGTGATACTCGGCTACTTGTCGGATTTGAATTTTACAAAAAAGCATTTTAAAGAAGAAATAAAAAATTCTTCAAATCGTTTATTCTCTCAATACCGACCGATAATGTTTAGTGGGTGAAAAAACGCCGCCAAACAGGAGCAAAAAGGCTCGAATGCATGAAACTAGTCGCGGAGTGGGAGTCGCCCGCTATGCGACGCGCGAAAGATACAAGGTATACAGTTTCCCCTCGCGTACCAGCGACTCCCACTCCGCGACTAGTTTGAAGCATTCGAGCCTTTTTGCTCCTGTTTGACGCCGTTTTTCCGGTTTTTCACCCATTAAACATTATCGGTCGGGTATCGAGAGAATAAACGATTTGAAGAAGTTCATTTCTTCTTTAAAATGCTTTTTGTAAAATTCAAATCCGACAAGTAGCCGAGTATCACGACCTTCTTGAAAAAGGTACGTCGAATTCGGAAAACTGCGATTGTGCAAAAACTATTCATCCGACAGCTTTGTAATTGTGCACCATAAAGTATGTATATGTTAATAACTACTTAAATTCAGAGCAACTACGCTTCATCTCAGAAATTGACCAAGTTATGAATTTTCGAAAAATTGATATTTTTTTCCAGTTTTTTGGACTTTTCTCGGAAACTAATTATCCGTTTGAGACGTGTCACCTCTCATTTTTTTTGTTTTTGAATTCTCTACAAAAAGTGCCTTAACATCTTTTCGATCAGATCAATACTTTACGTTTTATAAGCGAAAAAGCCAAATTTTGGATTTTTTTGTCTATTTTTCGCTTCTCAAAAAAAACCTAAGACGATTCAGGAGTGTAATTTATCATGAAAAACATGTAGAAACTACCTATTGCATGACTGCACAGTCAGATTTCAGGTAGTATTTTTGTCACGTAAAAAACCTCTATTGCTTGGCCTATATTCCTTTTACTAAGAACTTTCGCTCAACCCTCGCTGTACTGCAGGTATTATCATTGTTTTTCCTTAAACAATGGTATTATTATTGTTCAAGCTCGACTCAAGTTTTGATGTTGAAATCTGATGGAAAGTATAGGCATTGTTTAAGGAGATAGCTGAAGTACGTACTTTGCTATGATCAAACTCGCATATAATGGGGCCCACTCACTAGGAAGGAAGAATGCGCAGTTAAGTCTCTGCATGTTTGCGTTAACGCAAACGTGTGCATTCATATTGCCCACACACATACACTTTTGCGTGTTGGTTTGGATGTGCGACAAGCGTGAGATGACGTCGAAAAAAGATCTGATGTTAATGGCAGTGGCGTGTGTTGTTATTTAGGAAAAAATTTCTAAGGTATAAATATCGAGCCCGACACTGTGTTGCTAAACATATGAAACGTGCAGAGACTTGTTGCCCATACACGGTCGTTTTTGCGTACGGGGAAGAATGCACACGCCACACGACGGAGATGAATGCGCATTCCAAATTTACGCCATACACACACACTTTTAACTGTACCACGTACCACGCGCATTCAAGTCTTCGCTCTTCCCTCTTAGTGAGTGGGCCCTTAATAAATAACGATCAAACAACAACATCATTTTTCTCCAACCATAAAAAAATGTTGACTTTTCTGTACTGTTTTCAGGTGAAAAATCATAAATTCTCTTACCGTACAAAAATTTGATCGGTTTCGACATTTTGGCAATTGACTTTGTAGGTGCCGGGAATTGCGAGAGTAGCTTTCTGTAGCAAGTATTTGTTGTTTTCAAGAATTCATAGTAATATGAATAATTTTAACTAGATTTTCGGAGATAAGTTGGTTTAAGTGAAAATGAAAGATTATTTTTGCAACAAAAAAATAACTCTGAAACATTTCGGGGGGGGTTTGAACCCCCAAAACCCCCCCTCTGGCTACGCCTTGCATTGTGTCCTTAAACAATTGTATAAGTAATAGGTTATGAAATAGTTCGAACAATGGTATAAGTAATGTTTAAATAATGGTAAAATGATTAAAAAGAAAGTCATTGATTGAATGAGGTAAGGTAGACCAAACATAAAAAAAAGCAGAAGATTCATAGATTTCTGTGATGAACCATAGAATTAAATCAAAAATCTTCACTTGTCGAACTGTCAAAAATGCCTTGTAATTCTGTGTTATAATCTTAGAACGTGCGAACAATTTCAATTTTCAAGTGTTATTTACGATTTTATGTAATATGTTAATCGTTTAATTATGATGGAAGGAAGTAATTTGGAAGATATAGAGAACAAGGAAGACAACCAAGAGTTGCAAATAACTGATAATGAATTGCCTTTATGTTCAATCAAGATTCACACTTGGAACCTATTAAGGGGAGTGATTATGTTGCTCAAATTTGGAGAAATAGGGAAAGGGTGAGAATGATCATATTAAGTATAAATTAGCACTTTCAAATGTGTTCTATTTCAGATGAAAACCATGAGTGTTGCCTTAGTTTTGTGCCTAAACTTTGGGGTAGATCCTCCAGATATTGTCAAGACTACTCCCGCAGCTCGAGTGGAGTGTTGGATAGGTATTATGTTGTTCATAGAATTTCTTTAGGGATACCATTAATTGTACTAGATAGTAATATGATTCCATATGAAAAATAATGTAATATGTTGAAGAGATATTAAGGTCTGATTTTTGGTAAATAAGTGACCACATATAGGTCCGTATATTGCCAGGAATTTCAGAGCGGTAACTTGCAGTTTTGATATTTTAGGTGACTGGCTTCTTATACAGGGTTGGGATAAAGTTCGGCACCAAATTAATATCTTTAAAACGGAACGGACGATAATTTTGAAATTTGGCAGCTGAGTGTAATGGACCACAATGCATTTGATGAGCATATTTTCATTAATGAGATACTTCCGGTTTAACCGGAAATGACCAAATTTTTTTTTATTTAAATGGGACACCCTGTATATTCTGCAGATTCTGAACGAGCAGTTTGTTTCGGATCTGTCCATACCAGGTTCCATGTAAAAATTATCTGTAAAAAGAAGAATTGAGACAACGGATTCTTGATGAATGTGCATTAATACATAGAGAAGTCTTGAGAAAAAATACTCAAGAATTTGTTAATAGACTGGCATATTGTCAGGAGGTGAATGGCAAGTACTTTGAACAATTAAAATAATTTTTTTTAAAATTATTTTTAATAAATTTTTTCTACTAGTAAAGTAATTTCTTCCTTTTATAGATTTTCATAAAAAATACATCATGAAAAGCAGATACAGTTATCTACTACAAGTATTTCGTTTTATTTCTCAATATTGATACAAATAACAACGATTTATTTATTTGAATGGATTTTTTCTCAAACGTACAAAAAGACATTTACAGAGATTTTTTACATAGAACCAGATATGGACAGATCCGAAACGAGGTGCACTTTCAGAATCTGCAGAAATATACAGGGTGTCCCATTTAAATAAAAAAATTTTTGGTCATTTCCGGTTAAACCGGAAGTATCTCATTAGTGAAAATATGCTCATCAGATGCATTGCGGTCCATTACACTCAGCTGCCAAATTTCAAAAATATCGCCCGTTTCGTTTTAAAGATATTAATTTGGTGCCGAACTTTATCCCAACCCTGTATACGGACTGCTGGTCACACAACATAATTTGTAATTTACATCAACAAAAGTTTGGAGGGTAACTGATAGCACAGAATGCATATATGTAGCTTATAAATTTACTCACTAATTAACTATTTCCTCCACATCACCAAAAATCTTTAAAAACATCCCACAATCATCATACCTAATAAGTAAACAATACAATGAAATGATTAATAACAGACAAATGATTTTAACACATTGATATATTGATTAGCTCTATACCCTAACAGGGTTATTTGTATTGGAGTATCTAAATAAATGACGATGAAATGGGCGTAGTTACCGAACTCACCGGAATGAAAGTACAGCTGATGTGGTGAGAGACAAATTACTGAAATTTCATGAAATGGTCTGCGCTTTTTCAGCAATTTGATATACACGGACCACTCACTTACAAACCAAAGTAACAAAGTCGATATACGGACCATGCCCATAATGCAAGAATGAAATATCTTTATGATATAGGGATGAGTGAATCAAAAGAGAAAATGTATCCAGAAAAACACTCTTTATCAAATTTATTCTATTAGCAACCGATTTCCGCTTATGGCAGCTGAAATACAAAATGTATTTAATTTCAATTATATTTTTCCGCAGACCTCGAAATAAAAGGTGATTTTAATGTGTATGAAATTGAGCATTAATGACCCATTTTAATGCTCAATTTTTTAGCCATTTCAATGTGCAATCCTCATGGTAACTGTACACAAAGTATTCAGAAGCACTTCGTGAAATGTCAAAACTCTACTGGAATATAGAAACATAAAAATTCCATTTTGTCAAATGTATGTCTTGTGAAAAATTAGAATGTATTTCAATCAAGAATTTATACACAATTTATGTTATGTTATGATCATCAGAAAAATCTTGTAATCAACTCAGTTATTAATAATAATAATATACTTATAATAAATTATCAAATTGAATTTTAGCTTCTGAATGAACACAATTTTCTAAGAATTTCTGTGAAGAAAATTTTACAAAAATCAAATAATTCGTTTTTCATGTCTACAGGAATAAAAAAGTCTTACTCGAAATGGATGAAATTTTGCACAATTGTAAAAAAAAAATTCAGTGAAACTTAGTTAGGACTCGTACCGACATATAGTCCGTTCACGAAAGTTTGAGCGCGAAGTAGGCGTTTGTTCATTCATCTGAAGTTGGCAGTTTTTGCTGTCGTAACGTAAAATAAAGTCAACGTTGCCGAATGTACCCGGCCTCGTCCGACAAGCTTGCTGGTTATCAGAGAACTCGATGCAATATTGCCAACATTGCATATCAATCTGGCAAGAAAATAAACAACATAAACTACAATTTTAATATACACAGTGGAATATGCCAAATTTCCATGGCCAACCGACGGCTCAACCTTTCGTGAACGGACTATAGGTATTAAATAGGGAAATGTAACTGTTCTAAGGATTTTAATATTCGTTGCCAGGCAACGATACATTGTATTTGTGTTCTCAGAAAATAAAATTCAATTTGACAACCGAAAAAAAAATCAGGAACATTGCAGGCCATTTTGTTAATTTTTTTTCAGAGTTCGTGAACTTCTCAGAATAGAGGATCCAAAAATACTGAGAATTGACCAAAAACCGTCACTTCAAGTGTTTTACATAACTGAACACACTCATAAGAATCTTGTCAAAAATGACATTTAACACCCTGTATCTAGCTTATGCTTCGAAAACAAGACATATTGTATAAGTCAAAAAAGATTCTCCCGGTGTCCTCTACATGAATATATATGTTTGACCAGTTTATGATGAAACACCCTGTATATAACATTTCTGAGTTGGTTAGAGACTCGATAATCCGGATATTTACTAGTCCGGATTGGCGTCAAGATTGTATTATGTCCTTATAATCCGGATTGCAAGACTCAATAATCCGAATTTCCGATCGTTGCATACGTGGTTTACGGTTCTAACTTGTCGTAACTCAATTTCTATGACGACGATCGGGCGTTCTTTTGGTATATAATAGTGCACAATGGTATAAGACAAAAAAAGTCAGACAAGAA
Organism: Propylea japonica; assembly: GCA_013421045.1. NCBI lineage: Eukaryota > Metazoa > Arthropoda > Insecta > Coleoptera > Coccinellidae > Propylea > Propylea japonica. Next base: position 5,452,396 of record CM024248.1, on the reverse strand, counting down.
TAATTAATTAGTGAAATGGAATGTTTCTACCTCCAAACCATTCAGCTTTGATACACCATATGGATCATAATGATATTAAATTAACAAAACTGAAATACCGAAAAGGCCTTTAAGCACATATTTTTTCGATCCTCGAAGACGGGGATAATGTTAGCAAATGCATTTAGAGCATAGATCAATTCGATGCAGTCTGTTTATTCCATAACTCATGGCAATTACTGATATTCAGCTTCTGAAAGATATACAGGAGGAAGCTATTGTTCAGCATTCTTTTCCCTTACAGTAGAAAACGTAAAATATCTGATTATTCCAAATAATATATTTGTTTTATGATTTCGATAATAAAGCCTATATTTATTTCAACCGTTTTTTTAAATTGCATCTTTACTAAATTGTAAGACGCGGTATTCCGGATTCCTCATTAATCCGGATTATCCCTTACATTAATTGATCCGGATTATCGAGTCTCTACTGTACTGATAATTTCACAGACTTAATATTTTCAGATCCCCAGAACACATCCCCAGCTAAGACGCTTGAAAAAGTGGGGCAAAATCTTCAGAGTCAGTATGAACGATGGCAGCCTAGAGCTCGATATAAGCAATGTTTGGATCCCACAGTGGAGGATATAAAAAAATTATGTTTCTCTATGAGGAAGGTTGCCAAGGAGGAACGTTGTTTATTTCACTATAACGGTCATGGTGTTCCTCAACCAACAAAAAATGGGGAAATTTGGGTGTTCAACAGGGTAAGTAGTACTGTACTTAAGGATCTTTTTCTATTTGAGATAACATGTCATACTCATATAGATTTTTTTATTAACATTTATTGCTTAATATACTAATTAATGTATACTCTGTTCACGAAAGGTTGAGCACATAGTAGGCGTTTCTTTATTTATCTGAAGTTGGCAGTATTTGCTGTCATAATGTAAAATAAATTCAATGTTGCCGAATGTACCCGGCCTCGTCCGACGAGCTTGCGAGTTATCAGACAACTTTATGCAATATTGACAACATTGCGTATCAATCTGACAAGAAAATAAACATCATAACCTAAAATTTCAATATACACAGTGGAATATGTCAAATTTCCATGGCCAACCGAGGGCTCAACCTTTCGTGAACGGACTATATTAAGTTATTATGTTGGCTATAAAAGGTAGTGACTTCTACTTGATTAGTATTAGTTAGAGTTTATGACGGTAGAACCTTCTTCATAGAATTGCAGGTAAATAATGAAATTATTTTCATTCAAATGTACTGTATTAGTGGAGATGAATGTTCCAGAATGCTGTTCGTACCATTTTTGTTCCAATGTGAGGTTTAGGAGGTACAAAATTTTGTTGTTGAATTTTATTACTACTGAATTTTCAGTAAACGTTTTTTTAAAATTTCAATAATGGTTTACTGTTGTACAGCATTCTTCTTCTTTGTGCGGTGTCTTTTCGGCCGAACTGAGGCCTAGTGGCCCATTGTTCACCCGCATCGTTCTATAGAGACTCAGCTCCTCAGACACGAAGACAGAAATGTCGCGAGCCTGCCAGGAGTGGTCCCTCTCACCATAGGAATAGAAGGTGTTGGATTTCCTAGGTGTGTTGACCTTAACTCAGTAAGGTTCCCACAGTTGAACAAAATATGCTCAACCGTTTCATCAGTACTCCTGCACCACCGGCATAGGGAGCAGCTCGTCAATCCCATTCTCTTCAAATGCTTGTTAAACAGGTGACCAGTCAATGCACCAGTCACCAGACCGAGTTGTTTCCTCTCCAGCAACAGAAGTCTATTGACCTCAGGTCGCGAGGACGGTCTCTCAATGAGAATCCTCGACCACCTCAGGCCCACCCCTGCGCTCCATTCCGAGGAAAATTCCCTGTTCAGCCAGTTCCTGAAAAAAATTCTGACAGATGTGCGACAGATTGGCAGCGCAGGCTCCGGACCAACAAATGCTAATCTGGCTCCCCGCCTAGCCAGTTCATCTGCCTTGACGTTACCAGGTATATCCGCATGAGCCAGACAACAGATTACTTTCAAAAAGTTATCAAAGCGCAGCCTACGCAGAGCTTTCCTGCATTCTTCTACCAAAAGAGAGTCAACTCTAACATCAGATAGAGATTTCAGAGTTCCCTGGCTGTCGCAACATATGTAAATGTGCTGGCCAGAGTATCCCCTGCGAATATTTTCTAGTGCGCCGGCAAGAACCGCAAATAGCTCAGCCTGCACAATGGAACAGTCCTTCCCCAGAGGGATAGCCTGATTGAAGTGAGGACCCACGATTCCGGCACCAGACCCTGTTGCTGTGACAGAGCCATCAGTGAACCAGGTGGGACCTTCAGGACTAAGAAGCCTGTTTGATGAAGACCATAGGTCTCTGTCAGGAACAATTACCCTGTAGGGTTCGTCGAAGTAGAACTTAGTGCCCGCGCGGTCACCTCTTTGGAGAAGGGGAGCGTGAGCATCCTTAACCATTTTGAGGGCCCTTGCGTGCCCAGTGAAAAGCCCTCCATCGCGCCATTGTCCCTGTTCCCAGATTCTAAATTCGCATCCACACTATGCCGAACGACATCATTCGACACGTTCGGGGCAACACGTTCGATTCGACAATTGTTGTGGACGTGTCGAACGATAAACGGTTCGACTCAGTTGTGAGCGAGCCTTCAACAAGAACGTCTTCGTCACGGAGCCGGGACGCGGGAGAAATTCAGTTCAAATCCGAATCCGACGGCATGTGAATACGCAGCGCTTTTGGATGCAACTGAACCCCATTCGGCCCATTCGACAGTCGACACGTCCAGACTGAATGATTCGATTCGACTTTCTTTGATCGGGACCGCGCTCAGTCGGGTTGGAAGCGACATGATTCGATTCGACTTCTACAACGTCCACACTTATTCGACTTTGTCGAACGACACAAGTCGAATGATGTCGTTCGGCATAGTGTGGATGCGACTTTAGAGCTGTCTTCATAGCCACCTCCTTCACAACTAGGTGCAAAGGAGGGAGACCTAGCAGACATTCTATCACTGCTGTAGGGGTAGACCTCAGAGCGCCTGTAATACTTAAACAAGCTTTCCTCTGGCATTTAGTCATAATGTGATTATTATTTATAATGAAGTAAGTTAAGTTGACACTAACCAAATCAATTTCTATTGTAAACAGATCCTATTGTTTGTATTTATACTCTATGTTTCAGCAATATACACAATATATTCCATTATCTCTTTATGATCTACAATCTTGGATGGGTTCCCCTTCAATTTATGTGTATGATTGTTCGAACGCAGGAACAATTGTGAAATCCTTCAAAACCTTCGCAAAACAACATGAAACTGAATATGAGGTAATTAAATCAAATATATTTTTTGGATTAATAATTGAAAAAGATCTGTTATTACAGTAGAGATTCGATAATCCGGAGAACGATAATCCGGATATTTACAAGTCCGGATTGACGTCAAGATTGTATTATGTCCATATAATCCGGATTGCAAGACTCAATAATACGAATTTCCGATCGTTGCATACGTGGTTTACAGTTCTATTTGTCGTAACTCAATTTCCATGACGACGATCGGGCGTTCTTTTGGTATATAATAGTGCACAATCGTATAAGACAAAAAAGTCAGACAAGAATAATTAATTAGCGAAATGGAATGTTTCTACCTCCAAACCATACAGCTTTGATACAGCATATGGATCATAATGATATTAAATTAACAAAACTGAAATACCGAAAAGGCCTTTTAGTCGTACATATTTTTTCGATCCTCGAAGATGGGGATAATGTTAGCAAATGCATTTAGAGCATAGATCAATTCGATGCAGTCTGTTTATTCCATAACTCATGGCAATTACTGATATTCAGCTTCTGAAAGATATACAGGAGAAAGCTATTGTTCAACATTCTTTTTCCCTTACAGTAGAAAACGTAAAATATCTAATTGTTCCAAATAATATATTTGTTCTATGATTTCGATAATAAAGCCTATATTAATTTCAACCGCTTCTTTAAATTGCATCTTTACTAAATTGTAAGACGCGGTATTCCGGATTTCTCATTAATCCGGATCATCCCTTGCATTAATTGATCCGGATTATCGAGTCTACTGTATTTCATCAAGAAATATTCTCACATATCTACCCAAATAAATTTTCAGCAACAAATGATGGGGGGTTCCCGTGCTCATCAGCAACCGCCTCCAAAATTCAGCAATTGCATTCAGTTAGCAGCCTGTGATGCTGATCAACTATTGCCCATGCATCCTGATTTACCAGCTGATCTATTCACCTGCTGCTTGACTACTCCTATTAAACCTCCATCAGGTGGTATTTGCAAAAAAATAGAAACCCTTTGACCCCTCTTCTGGATATGGAGGATGTCGATAAGTAAGTTTATCCACGATAATTGTATAATCTACCCATTAAACGTCTGTTTGCTTGGCCATAACAGTACCCATTATTCACTAGTGATTAATGAGTCATCAATCACTGCTGTCAGATGCTTCCTTGATTTAGCTCTAATATTGTTGAAGGGATATTTCTTCAGTCTTCTAGAGTACCCTAACTAACAAATTATACTTTTCCAATCGAAGACCAACCTACTTTGCATAGAATCAACTTTTATTACAAAACATACAAAGAAAAGTTCTACAAAATATTTTTCTTATGTCAACTTTTTCCACACTTGTAAATTGTGACTTGCGACTTTGTTTATACCTACTGCCCTCGAAATTGAAGCTCGCGTGTGTCGTATTGTATGATTATCATGGGATCAAAACAGAAGTCCGCTGTATGGAATTATTTCCATAAAAATAACGATAAGAAATTTGCGACTTGCAATATTATTTGTAGAAAAGTTTTGGCTTATTATGGCAGTACTTCGAATTCAAAGAAGCATTTAAACCGGCTTCATCCGACATTAAACAAACAACAAACAATACCATGTGAAACTGTTTCTTCAGGTAGCAATGAAAATGCACAAAATTTAGCTTATCCTGGAACTTCCGGAAATGCTATACCGTTCAAAAGACCAGCCAAACAATTGAAACTTTCCGTGTCTACTTCTGTTCTTTCACATACAAAAATTGCGAAAATTGATGCAAGTTTGGTGAAAATGATAATAAGAACTATCGGATGAGAATTCACTCAAAGATCGCGATTATCTATGGTTAATGCCGGGCGAAAACACCGAATATAGGGCTTGTACTCAACCATTCAAATAACCGACACAGCCCGATTATTAAGATATCACCCGTCGCTCGAGAAATCGAATTGAAGAACACATGACTCATTTCGATTATCGAGTGACGAGCGGTTTTTTTGATAATCGAGCAGTGTCGATTATTTGAATAATCGAGTACTCGAGTGATCCCAACACTACATATAATAAAGAAATCTAACCATGAAAACTGTGTGAATCTGTTATGTCACAGTACTATTTTGTTATACGCTATACAAGATATGGCATAATGAAGAGATGCACCACCGAATCAAAGAAAATATAAACGAGAAAGGCCCATAATTAATTATTATCTAAGCTTCTCTGATTTTCTTTTTCCAGTATGCCTGGTTCTTACTGTGATCGAAGAACAATGAGGGGTGAACTAAACTGGATATTTACAGCAGTAACTGATACAATAGCATGGAATACTTTACAGACAGGTAAATATTCTGAAAATTGGAAAGTAAAACTTTTAATCTGTCTTATTTTATAAACAATGAGCAATCAGTGCTTATCTAGAACGAATACATAAATTTTGTGCAATACAGCGGTATCTCACATTTATACACAATATCAAATGAGACATATACAGTAGAGACTCGATAATTCGGAGAACGATAATCCGGATAGCCGTCAAGATTGTATTATGTCCTTATAATCCGGATTGCAAGACTCAATAATCCGAATTTCCGATCGTTGCATACGTGGTTTACGGTTCTAACTTGTCGTTACTCAATTTCTATGACGACGATCGGGCGTTCTTTTGGTATATAATAGTGCACAATGGTATAAGACAAAAAAAATCAGACAAGAATAATCAATTAGTGAAATGGTATGGAATGTTTCTACCTCCAAACCATACAACTTTGATACAGCATATGAATCATAATGATATTAAATTAACAAAACTGAAATACCGAAAAGGCCTTTTAGCACATATTTTTTCGATCCTCGAAGACGGGGATAATGTTGGCAAATGCATTTAGAACATAGATCAATTCGATGCAGTCTGTTTATTCCATAACTCATGGCAATTACTGATATTCAGCTTCTGAAAGATATACAGGAGAAAGCTATTGTTCAGCATTCTTTTTCCTTACAGTAGAAAACGTAAAATATCTAATTATTCCAAATAATATATTGTTTTATGGTTTCGATAATAAAGCCTATATTTATTTCAACCGTTTTTTTAAATTGCATCTTTACTGAATTGTAAGACGCGGTATTCCGGATTCCTCATTAATCCGGATCATCCCTTGCATTAATTGATCCGGACTATCGAGTCTCTACTGTAGTCCGTTCACAAAAGGTTGAGCTGTCGGTTGGCCATGGACATTTGGCATATTCCACTGTGTATATTGAAATTTAGGTTTTGTTGTTTATTTTCTTGTCAGATTGAAACGTAATGTTGTCAATATTGCATTGAGTTCTCTGATAACTAGCAAGCTCGTCTGACAAGGCCGGGTATACATTCGGCAACGTTTACTTTATTTTACGTTATGAACTTCAGATAAATAAACAAACGCCTACTATTCTCTAAAACTTTCGTGAACGGACTATAAGACCCTATATTTCATAAACATTCAGACAATCTATATAACACTAAATACAGTATTATCGGTTTAAAAAAACATCATGTAAGTGCAAGAATGTACCTAGTATTCAAACAAATGGGATTTACACGTAGCATCGCCATGAAAGTATGAACAATGAAAGCAAAGAATGATATCAATCGATTAAAATCAATCAATACTTGTACTTGAGAGCCAACCTTGAACAAAGAAGCGAGATGTTAATCCATTGTTGTATCAAACGGGGGGAAGGAGGGATGTATCCGTGGTTCGCGGATTCACACCTTCAGTCGATAACATGAAAACGCTCGGATTGGCCAACGCGAACTTTTCAATAGTTATGATATTTGAACTTATCAGGAAATTTGGCCTCATGAAAATTTGTATTTAATGCAATTCACCCCTATCCTGTGTAGTTAACATTAATTCAATTACCCAAGGACATAATTTGTTAACATTTGCACTGGCTTTCTACTGATAACAATAACTATTTACATCTCTTGGTCTCCAGAATCTAAATCAACCAAGACTGCTATTTTTTGATATTGTTTCAATCTATACAATTATTTTTCAGATTTATTCCAAAAGCTTTTTCGACAAGATCTGTTAGTCGCCAGTCTGTTTAGGAATTTCCTATTAGCTGAACGAATAATGCGATCTTATGGTTGTACTCCAGTCAGTTCACCTGAACTACCACCTACTCATGAACATCCCATGTGGGATGCTTGGGATTATGCATTGGATTTGTGTCTAGCTCAGCTTCCTGACGTTTTGCATAGAAAGACTGATTTGCAACATTTGCCATTTTTTGAGCATCAACTTAAAGCCTTCCAGGTATGGTTGGATGTTGCACAATATAGAGGTAAGTACTCAGGAACAAGTAATGAAATTAACAACTTCAGTGTGAAAAACTAACTTCAGTGCTTTTGAAGATACTAGGGTAACGAAATTTGAAGACCTGTTTACTGTGAATCAGTGTAAACTGAGCCATTAGTCCGTTCACGAAAGGTTAAGCCGTCGGTTGGCTATGGATATATGTCATATTACACTGTGTATATTAAAATTTTAGGTTATGTTGTTTATTTTCTTGTCATGCATGTCACTGCAACATTTCATTTCGATTGGTTTAGTTTTGTCTGAGATTTAAGGAACAAAAATTTTGAATGGCCATATCTTATGGAACACTTTGTAATTAGGCTAGTTAACGAACTCAACTGAGGGGATATTGCATTCCTCATTTTCTTTGCATTAAAAAAAAGTATGAAACTATCGTTAAAAGATGAGCATATTTCCCAAAATAGTGATCTTGAAATCTAATAATCTATATCTATCAAGAGCGGGTTTTTAGGGGGGTGGTGTAATGGGGGTAATTATCACCCCATGAGTACCGAAAACCTAAAAAAATAGTTACGCAACGTGGTGCACATATTTTCATTTGTTTTTTTACTGATATTAGTTTATTTACTATTTTTTCTCATGTTATTCCTCCTAAATATTTTGATTAATTTTTTTTCAAGTTTTGAACCTGATTCATAGATCTTGAATCATCACTAACCCATTTGAAAAAATTATTATTGAAGGTTTCCATCGACTTATTCTAACATACTCCTCAAGTCGATATAGTTGATTTTGTTGCCTGTGCACGAGTATTCACTTGCATACTTCCGATGTCAAGCAGATAATTATTTATCTCCTACAATTAAATATAGTCCGTTCCCGAAAGTTTGAGCCGTCGATTGGCCATGGAAATTTGGCATATTCCACTGTGTATATTAAAATTTTAGGTTATGTTGTATATTTTCTTGTCAGATTGATATACAATGTTGTCAATATTGCATAGAGTTCTTTGATAACTCGCAAGCTCGTCGGAAGAGGCCAGGTACATTCGGCAACGTTGACTTCATTTTACATAATGAAAGCTAATACTGCCAATTTGCAGATAAATAAACAAACGCCCACTATGCGCTCAAACTTTCGTGAACGGACTATATAATATGTATCTTATTTGAATCTTTTATTGATCTTTTATTGTGTTTCCCAGCAGTGAACCTAAGTTCTCTATAAATAATTCAGTATGTTGCTAGAACATCCATCTCAGTTATACCTTTCTCAACTTTTACTAGTAGAAACTTTGCATTTGCCATCTCTTCCACTCTATGATTGGGATCATAGACAAACTAAAAAATTAGATGAGCCACTCGTATATTCCGCGCCATCTGTCGGAGGAGGAGACTAATACACGAAAAAATTATTTTCAATTTGATAGTTAGATGTCGTTGCATTCATGGAAATCCTATCGAGGAAATAGTAAGTATGTAAAATCATTATTATCAAAAAACCTTTGAATTGTCAACTGACACAGGAGTGGTTTGACACGTTCTTTTTGAAATATAATAAATTTCGATATGCCTGCAAGAGTGAAGACGTGCTGTGTTATTGGATGCGAAAATCGAGATGCAAAAAGGTAATTTAAAATTTATATGTATATTCTGTTACCTATAAGAATTAAGATACTCGTAGTTTTCAAAAAAGTTTTTCATGTATTGAATAAGTTTAGTAGGTAAATACTCATATTTTGTTTTATTGAATTCATTATTGTTAGCTTTTGAAAATGTTTTCAATGCAATTATTAGTTTATTGATTAGATATTTATGAAATAAATCTGTATTTTCAATTGGTGATACCTATTTCAGTTAATAAATTTTTATTCTATCCAGAATTTGATTATTGATCCTCATTTCTCGATTCAAAAGAAAATCAGATGAAAGTTCGTTGCAGGTATTATTTTCATGAAAATAAATTTCCTCACTCATCGATAACTTGCACGAATCCATTTCTGATTTCCTTTTGGAAATTGAATTTCAAAAAACTTTTTGCCTCTTGTATATGGGTGTACCTACCTATTCAAAAGGTGCACTACAGAATTCTTTTTGAGGCAGCTTTACGATACAGATTCCCTTTTCAATTGAACTTTTTTCACGAATTAGTAATGTTGTACAAAAACAGATGGCGTTGAAGCTTGTTCTACTAGTGTCTCATCTATTCTCCGTTTAGTTAGTCTATGATTGGGATGATCCTGATATACGCTATACAGCCATCAAATTTTTCGAAGCTATCACATAACTACATGCGAAAGTTACTTTTTGTTTTCCTCTGACTATGGTCGTAAGCCGGACACACGTACGGTATTTTTTAATGAAGTTTATTAACCGTTAAAATCTACTTAAAACTTTCATTTTGTTACATGTTCGGCATGGAGTTTTACAACAAAGAACAGATTGCAACTGATGGAGGTGTGCTACTTACTCTTCTTTTCTGATTTTCAGACATAGAAACTGCACCGCGCGAGTTGCCCATAGTTCTGCAGGTGCTTTTGAGTCAGATACATAGAGTAAAAGCTTTAGAACTTCTCGGCAGATTTTGGATCTTGGTCAGTGGGCTGTGAATTCCGCCCTCTCTGTAGGCATATTCCCCTACGTGTTGAAACTACTTCAGAGTAGCGCGCTGGAACTTAGAACTACTCTAGTATATATTTGGTCAAAAATATTGGCGGTCGATATCGTAAGTTAATTGTATTCTGATTCTACTGCAATTTATTTAAATTGAAATTTTACAGACATGCCAAACCGAATTGACTAAGGAAGATTGCCATAGATACTTCTTGAGAATTCTGCAAGACACTTCGCTTGAGGTGAGTAACTTCACTTCCACCGTTCAGGTATTAACATTTTAGTCTAAGAGCCCGTGAACCCCAGACTTTCGTTATTTTATAAAAGCTGAAAATTTGTCTACGCATGCTCCCAACACAGGTAAGAACGATGGACCATTATGAAATTTGGGTTACCCTGGCTTTGGCAGGTAACGGTATTAAAGGGTGTAAAATACTGATCTAATTTCGTCAAATTATAAAGTGTGATTTTTTGATATTACCTACAGAATATCATTAAAAATCACATCATTAATTGCCAGACACTTACTATAGTGGCAACCCCTTGCCAGACACCCTTAATGTTCATAAAATTATATGTAATTCTACTTACGTTATAGTATAAAAGCTGATTTTTATATATGATTCTTGGGTAATAATAAGATAATGTTTCCTCATTAGCCAGACATTTTGATAGTGCCAACCCTTTGCCAGACAAGCTTGTAGTTTAGCTGCAGATGCGAGCGCGAGACAGTATTTATGAGTGGGTGCGAGTGAGACGGCATGATATAATGACTTATGAAAATAAATTTTATGGTACAGATTTATATAACTGATCATTTAACCGAATCTCGAAAACATCTGAAGAAAATACATTCGATGCTACAACTAAATTAAATTGTTAATAGAATAAATTAAAATTTTTAACAATTTTATTTAGTTGTTGCATCTAATGTGTTTTCTTCATATGTTTTCGAGAATCACTTAAATGATTAGTTATATAAATCTGTACCATAAAATTTATTTTCTTAATTCATTATAATCACGACGTCTCACACGCACCCACTCATATATACTGTCTCGCGCTCCCACCTGCAGCTAAACTACAAGTTGTCTGTCAAAGGGTTGGCACTATCAAAAATGTCTGGCTAATGAGGAAACATTATCTTTATTGCCCAAGTATCATATATAAAATCAGCTTTTATACTATAACGTAAGTAGAATTACATATAATTTTATGAACATTCATTAAAATCGAGATTTTCAGAATGTGCGTTAATTTTTTCGCGCAATGTAGCTTGCATTGCAAATTTGGACGGAATATCTAAAAAACTGCGGAAGTTAAAAGAAAAAACCAATTTTTTTCAGAAATTTCAACACCCTGTAGCTCCGTAACGAAGCTTTTCCGGACCCATGTTTACTGAAATATTCAATGCCAATTCAAAGCAGTAGTAATCAAATTACCTTTCGTCTGATGTATCACAACCCATATACAGTAGAGACTCGATAATCCGGATATTTACTAGTCCGGATTGCCGTCAAGATTGTATTATGTCCTAATAATCCGGATTGCAAGACTCAATAATCCGAATTTCCGATCGTTGCATACGTGGTTTACGGTTCTAACTTGTCTTAACTCAATTTCTATGACGACGATCGGCGCGTTCTTTTGGTATATAATAGTGCACAATGGTATAAGACAAAAAAGTCAGACAAGAATAATTAATTAGTGAAATGGAATGGAATGTTTCTACCTCCAAACCATACAACTTTGATACAGCATATGGATCATAATGATTTTAAATTAACAAAACTGAAATACCGAAAAGGCCTTTTAGCACATATTTTTTCGATCCTCGAAGACGGGGATAATGTTAGCAAATGCATTTAGAGCATAGATCAATTCGATGCAGTCTGTTTATTCCATAACTCATGGCAATTACTGATATTCAGCTTCTGAAAGATATACAGGATAAAGCTATTGTTCAGCATTCTTTTTCCCCTACAGTAGAAAACGCAAAATATCTAATCATTCCAAATAATATATTTGTTTTATGGTTTCGATAATGAAGCCTATATTAATTTCAACCGTTTTTTTTAAATTGCATCGTTACTAAATTGTAAGACGCGGTATTCCGGATTCCTCATTAATCCGGATCATCCCTTGCATTAATTGATCCGGATTATCGAGTCTCTACTGTATTACCATTCGAAAAAATAAAGTAGAGTGGTGCGCCGTAGGGGACGAAAATATCAATTTCAAAAAAAGCATAGGATAAATCCGCTGCGCGGATTTTCCTCAATAATTCTTCACATAAGAATTATTATTGAAGATTTACTTCACATTTTTCGCACGCTGTAGAGGGCTCTGAATCTTTCCTCTCGACGACAGTTTTTATTTATTTTCATTAATTACCTTTTTGTTTGAAGGACTATCCACAAGAATGAAAATAATTGCCATATCCCAAGTATCCTTTACATTCGATTTCCTGATCCCATCGCTCTACAGGTAACAACCCTATACTCTTAAAATGATTTCGTTCTGCTGGCTAAGTTATCATGTATTACAGGTGGAAACAAGGACACAAGCAGTATTTTGCCTCGCATCTATTGCCAACGGTTATCCTTTAGGGCAGCAAGTAGCAAAGCAAGCGTCTGTGCCAAGTATTTGTTTGGAGAATCTGAATGATCCGTATCCTAAGTTGAGGCGATGGTTGGCCATTTGCCTTGGAATGATATGGGATCATTACGACAAAGTCAAATGGATTTGCTGTCGTGATCGAGCTCATGACAAACTGTTTATTCTTCTTGAGGATCCTTATCCAGAGGTATGAATTATATGGAATATAATACAGGGTTTTTATAAATGATTTAACAACGCAGTTGGCTTTGGATTATTTTTTTGCCTCTTCAGAATAAGGGCACCAAACACCAAACTAGATTCACTCTAACCAATCAGAGCAAAGCATGATGACAGCCATGATGTTTGTTGTCAACTTGTGAGGATTCGTTTATTGCTTTTTGAAGTTTTGAAATTAAGAAAATCATTGAAACCAGCAATGGCTCACATTTTAGAACAGAACACGTTCTTTTTTATATACTATTACCAAAATTTTAAATTGAATTAACAAGATTTAATATTCAGTGGCGGCTTGTCCTATGAGGCAGGTGAGGCAGTACCTCACCAAATAAATTACGGAAATCACAAATATCAAGCGAATTGATCCAATATTTTATTAATCAATTTCATCATCCCATTATGTTCTTCAGTCTCAATTTTTTGTACGATACTGCACTCGTCTTCCATAATATCCGAGCTCAATCTCAAGCCGGGTACAGCTACAGACGTCTGTAACATTACACGTTACTGACGTTACGATGAATGCACAAAAATCGGACCGTAACGTTACATGTTCCAGGCGTTAAGGTCCGTTTTTTGTACATTCATCTCACTTCCTCTTCAAGGCATAAACGGTGAGGTGAGGCTTGCCTCACGCGCTTCCTTGTCTAGCGCGTTATTCACATCGACGTGACGAGATCATGAACCTCCCCTTCGTTGTTTATCTATTGCTACTTCTAAGGTGAATTTGAGGCTAGCCTCAGTAACAACTTTTAGAACATTTGAAGCGTTTTATCTCAGAAACGGTGCCTCGTAGGAAAAAAAAGTAGTGATACATTTTTTGAAGATAATTTTAACATCTACATTTTGTCTGAATTACTTTTTTGATGAAACTCACCGTTTTGCTGAAAATCGCGAAAAACTCATTTTTCGACCTTTGAACTTGAATAAATTTTTGTCCATCCACGGGAATGATTGGGAACTTTTATATATTATTTATTATTATGTTTTGAACAATTTTACCGATTTTCAGCTTGTTGGGATTTTATGTAACTTCACCCTAATTTTTTGGTCTGGATTGACCGGACTATCAACCCTTGATCCGTGATCGTTTCGTTTCATCGGCAAACTGCACATATTCGGGTTAATCGTGAAGCGGAAGATAGTGAAATTTCACTCTGGTTTGGGTTTATTGGGTTTGTGCAGTACTCGTGATATTGCAGAGTTTTCAATAAAACAGAAACAGTTTTTGAGTCATTCCTATGAGTATAAAATATGTACAATTGAAGAAGTTATACAACCAATTCCAAATCTTGACTATCGGTGCGGTAGGAAAATCGAATCGGAGGTTTCAAAATGAGAGTATTACTGGCCTACTGGCAGTGTAACTCTCATCAAATTATTTTTTGGCAGTGTTAATAATACATATTCCGATAGGGTTTAGTGAAAAACTGGTTTGAAGCGAGTTGAAAAACTTATCTCAGGGCAATTACCACCCAATAAAACGCTATAGAATCATTGGAGCATTAATACCGAAGGATTTTTTCATAATAATAGTAGTATGCAGCTGACAAAAAAGAGTTTATAAGATTAATATTTTTTTTGATGTGCCTCATCACTTTATACTGTCACAAGCCGCCACTGTAATATTATCTCGTGTCTTTGAATCGTTTGTGATTTTGTTTTATTTTTAAGTATTATGTAATTGATGGCAGGGCGTTGAATGATTCCTATGTATATACCTCTAATTTTGAGCCCTGATGATGGCAATGAATTGTCGAAAACTGTTGGCAGCTAAATATGTAATGGTTTTTGTCATTCAGACCTCAAACCTATCAAAACACTTGTCATATTGAAACAACAGGTCGTCATAGTACAAAGCACGTACACATACAAAAAAAACATTTTCTCTTTCCCTTAAATGATTAAATGCTTTCTTGAGAAAAAAAACACTGCTTAAAGTAATTTCAACTAGTGATCCTTGTTTTCTAGGTCCAGAACAGCAGCTGTATACGCCTTGGGCACTTTTATAAATGCTACAGAGGAAAGAACTTCCATGCTAATGCTACAGATCAATCGGTAGCCATGATGCTGATAGGTCTTATAAGTGGAGAGCTTAGTCCTATGGTTCGAGCAGAAATTGTCAACGCTCTTCAGTATTTCGTCTTACATTTTGAATCGTCTTTCATGGCCACTGCAGCAGCAGCCAAGGACTATGGTTCACTTCAAGAGATCAATACAACTCCAAACATGAAAAGAATTGAAAGTAGGTAAGTTCTTGATCTTGGAAATTAAACATTTTATATTCTAGATGTGATTTTACCTTTCACAGTAGTTCTTCCCTTTAGCAGTAATCCCTTTTCATATTCAAAGACAGAAATAAATATTTTTATCCACTCCTACTAACTAAGTTCTATGTGTAATAGTAGCTATAAACCCTTGTTTATGAAACTCTAGTTGTCCAATGAAGTGTAGTTCGGGGAGTTAGCTCACAGAGAGAGCTTTGGTTTAGATGTGCCCATTTATACATTCAATTTGAATTTTACTACGAACTCATTGCGCGCGAATTAGAAAGTCAAATGTTGCTAAATAGTGTAGACGAAGATGGGATATATAAAAAGAAGAAGCAAATAGTGAAGTTGACCAAAACTCCCTCTGTGAGCTAACTCCCCGAACTACACTTCATTGGACAACTAGAGTTACATAAACAAGGCTATAACACAACCGTAGACATGTCTATGAACCGAAAAGCGAGTGTTATAATAACACCCGCTAATGAAAATACCTAGGAAAAATGAAATTGCTTACAAAAAAATTAATAAAAAGTAGGATCGATCTGGAAATCTATTTCAGCCATCAAGATAACGTTCTAGCGATTCATTCCAGATTTTTTTTGGAAAACGTAAATTTTTGAAGTTGCGAAAGTATGTACTTGATTTGATATGTTAGAGACTCTGATTTGATTCCCGACCACAGAGTACAGAGGTTTGACTGTTGGACGAAATGTTGTCAACGCTTTTGACAACTGTTCAAAATTTTTTAAATGCAATTAATTCGAATTTTTCTGAAGAAGTCGTGGATAAAGTATAGTATTCAATTCGCGGTAATGCTCAAAACATACTTGATGAATTACACCACTCGCCTGACGGCTCGTGGTGCAAAATTCATCTGCGTGTGTTTTTGACCTGCATTACCGCTCATCGAATAATATACTATTATCCACGACAATTGTATAATCCACCACCCTAATACGTCTGTTTGCTCGGCCATAATAATACCCATTATTCACTGCTGTATGATCTTTCTTGCTTCAGTTTTTTATATTATGTATATTATTGAAACTGATATTTCTTCAATATTCTAAATTTCCCCACAAAAAATAAGGGTGTAGTTCATCAAATCGCGGTCCAAATCTACTTTTATTACATCGTTCCAATCAACTTTCATTACAAAATATACAATGACAGGTTCTCCAAAAAAATTCTCTTGTAAGTCAACTTGACTTTTCCACACTTGTAATAGAAGGGTCCTGTCACGTTCGCCAAATGTTAATAACATATACTTCTTTCCACATATTATTGAGCGCAAAGTAGCGTTTGTTGTTATTTATCTGAGATTGGCAGTATTTGCTGTCATAACGATGAACAAAGTCAACGTTGCCAATGTACCCGACCTCGTCCGACGAGCTTACTAGTTATCAGAGAACTCTATGACCTATTGACAACATTGTGAACCAATCTGACAAGAAAATAAATAACATAACTTACAATTTAATATAACACAGTGGAATATGCCAAATTGTCATGGCCAACCGACAGCTCAAACTTTCGTGAACAGACTATATTTATGATTCAGTATTATAAGAAATTATAATTTTTCTTCAACCTGTGGATATTCACGATTTAAATGCTCATATACATTAAATATAGCCTTTGAAGAAATCTCTTCCAATAAAAGCATTCAATTAGACAGCTGAGGAACAATATCAGAAGCGTATTCAGAATTTCTGAAAATCCAATCCTGTACAAAGAGCAGAAACGCGAAAAGCTCGAGACATGTTATACATGTCCTTAGAAATCAAAAGAAAGGCATTCCATATCTGTTTTACATGTTATAAAGATATTTGCTCAAACCGTAGTTCTAAATTATGCTCAAACTGAGGGCAAATTTGTTGAACTTCAACACTTGTGATTTTTGTTAGCGAAGTTTTTTTTCATTTTTCCTGATAGTTTACTATAAGTCAATTATTACCTTACGATTGATATAATTTTTCCATTAAAAGTATCTCAATTAACTCAATAATGACAATGTTCTGTTTATTTCAGAGATCTTCTAAGAGTAGTGAAAGTAGTGACAGTCCTGCTGAGAAAGGTGGCATCTAGTTTCGTCAATTCAAAGTCTCAACAGTAGTTTTTGGGAGTAACCAATCGGGAGGTCAGATCCATTATCTACGCAAGGCTTTGGATCTGTTTATCATAAGTTTGGACCGCCTTGTCATTTTGGAGACGGATCCACATCCACAGGTGGCACTTATGGCACCAGGTAATAGACCCATAAAACTCGGGTTAAAGTAAGTTAAACATCTCTGTTTGAATATAAGAATAACGTAGGTCGCCATTGTTCATAATGAGTTGATATATTAACTTGACTATAATAAGAATCAATTCCCGTAACTTAGTAATCTAAAATATGCTATATTTCAAATAGACCGTTGAAAAGTGAAGAAAAATAAATTAACGTCGTCAAACAGGAGCAAAAAGGCTCGAATGCATCAAACTAGTCGCGGAGTGGGAGTCGCCCGCTACGCGACGCGCGAAAGATACAAGGTATACAGTTTTCCCCCTCGCGTAGCGGGCGACTCCCACTCCGCGACTAGTTTTGATGCATTCGAGCCTTTTTGCTCCTGTTTGACGCCGTTTTTCACCCACTAAACATTATCGGTCGGTATCGAGATAATAAACGATTTAAAGAATTTTATTTCTTCTTTAAAATGCTTTTTTGTAAAATTCAAATCCGACAAGTAGCCGAGTATCACGACCTTCTTGAAAAAGTACGTCGAATTCGGAAAACTGCGATGGTGCAAAAACTATTTATCCGACACTTTGTAATTGTGCACCAATAAAGTATATGTTAATAACTACTTAATTCAGAGCACTACGCTTCATCTCAGAAATTGACCAAGTTATGAATTTTCGAAAAATTGATGTTTTTTTTCCAGTTTTTTTGGACTTTTCTCGGAAACTTATTATCCGCTTGAGACGTGTCACCTCTCATTTTTTTTTGTTTTTGAATTCTCTACAAAAAGTGCCTTAACAGCTTTTCGATCAGATTAATACTCACTTTTCATAAGAGAAAACCTAGACGATTCAGGAGTGGAATTGATCATGAAAAACATGTAGAAACTACCTATTGCATGACTGCACAGTAAGTTTTTCAGGTAGTATTTTTTGTCACGAAATCGACCTTTTGATAGCTCTATTGCTTGGTCTATTATTTCATATTTCACATTGTAATAATTGTCATAGTACATTATTTTGAAATTTACTTCTTTTTTTGATTCAATATTATCTAAGGATGAGGAGATACAGGAATTCCAGCATCAGTCTACCTCCCAGTCCAAACAGAGGAAATTTCTTGGCAGGAGAAAGTCCTCCAAGCTTAGCTTCCGGGTCCAGGTTAGTATATCTACACTCACAAGCATTACCATAGAATAGTCCGTTTACGAAAGGTTGAGCCCTGCTGACATTTGTGTGTCAATTACTACAGATATTCTCCGTCTTTTTTCGTTGAGTTTTAAGACCTCAGTTCTGACGAAATACTTAGTTCTATCAAGTACAGTTTAAATTACATTTCAGAACATTACCATCTGCCAGACAAGAAGACATCATCATACTACTACCATTAATGAAGAAGCAGACGATAAAACTATTAAGAAAAAGAGGAAGTTGGTATCAACAGAATATGTGGAATGGTCAATTAGGTTTTTGCTGAAAGTTCAAAACAAAGAGAGAGTATGAATCTACTGATCCAAACCATCAGCTCTATTATGAGAGGGACTGGCGTTTCTTAAGGTAATTGATTTTTGAGCAAGTTATAATTACTACTCGCTTGCTGCTAGTAGACCAAGCATAGAGCTATCGAAAGGTCGATTTTGTTACAAAATACTACCTGAAATCTGACTGCGCAGTCATGCAATAGGTAGTTTCTACATGTTTTTCATGATAAATTCCACTCCTGAATCGTCTTAGGTTTTTTTTGAGAAGCGAAAAATAGCCAAAAAAAACCAAAATTTTGTTTTTTCGCTTATAAAACGTGAAGTATTGATCTGATCGAAAAGCTGTTAAGGCACTTTTTGTAGAGAATTCAAAACAAAAAAAATGAGAGGTGACACGTCTCAAGCGGATAATTAGTTTCCGAGAAAAGTCCAAAAAACTGGAAAAAACATCAATTTTTCGAAAATTCATAACTTGGTCAATTTCTGAGATGAAGCGTAGTTGCTCTGAATTTAAGTAGTTATTAACATATACTTTATTGGTGCACAATTACAAAGCTGTCGGATAAATAGTTTTTTGCACAATCGCAGTTTCCGAATTCGACGTACTTTTTTCAAGAAGGTCGTGATACTCGGCTACTTGTCGGATTTGAATTTTACAAAAAGCATTTTAAAGAAGAAATAAAATTCTTCAATCGTTTATTCTCTCGATACCGACCGATAATGTTTAGTGGGTGAAAACGGCGTCAACCAGGAGCAAAAAGGCTCGAATGCATCAACTAGTCGCGGAGTGGGAGTCGCCAGCTTCGCGACGCGCGAAAGATACAAGGTAAACAGTTTCCCCTCGCGTACGGGCGACTCCCACTCCGCGACTAGTTTGATGCATTCGAGCCTTTTTGCTTGTATTTTCGAAATCACAGATCCGCTTCCAATCGATATCAAACTTTATATATTTAGATTTAAGACAGTGACGGGGCATATTTGAGCTGAATTTCGTCATTAGAAAAAGAATTAGAATATTTCAAAAAATTAATATTATGGCTCATAATGTTGGTTTGTATCTATGACAATGTTTTATTATGTATACAGGTTTGGAAATTCACATCTGAACATACGATATACAATGCATCAGACAGAGAAATTCTTCTGTCCAGTTGCACAGATGAATAGTCGAGACAATCACGTGCTGTAACACACTGAATTCCGTTGTCTTATTGAAATATTCCAGTCTTTGTCTCTCTCTTATCGTTGAGAGGAGCGTAGTTCATTCAGTTTGGGTAGGCAAACAGTAAATACTTGAATCGAGTATTACGGGCAGCCTGACAAATTAAATAATTCTATACGTGTACTGCAGGTTTTCCTACCATACTGCGATAAGAGAGAGAGACAAGACTAGATTATCGCATAAGACAACGGAATTCATTCAGTTACAGCACTTGATTATCTCGACTGTTCAAATGTGCAACTGCAGGGAGAATTCCCTGTCTGATGCATTGTATATCGTATGTTTTCAATGTGAATTTCCAAATCTGTATGTAGTTGATGACATGTCACTATTGATTTCTGTTGTTCTTTATAAGAGTCAGAAACCGTGGGCGCTTTTATTTCTTATAGGCGAACTATTCGAACATCATATTTCTGATTTTATTTTCCTAATTTATGAACTCGACACACTATATCAAAAAGGACCCTATAAGTTAGTTAGGTTAGATAGAGTGTTTTCATTGAATTTGTGAAGTAAAGGGTTTATTTATGTTGGTGAAAATATTCTAGAATCATTATCATCTTTAACTTTCACAGGAATAGTGCAATACGTCAGGAGCCAGCGAGGAACAAAACAGAATACCATATTGCAAATTGGAATCTCAAGTATTCAACACTAGGACACCAGTGCCTCCTTATATATTGAAGTTTCATCCGTATGAGCAATCGATAGCTGTAGCTGGACGGAATGGATTCAGGTATGAATAAGAAGCTTCTATAACATTTTTTTCGCATTCGCAGGGTACCCTAGCCAGCGCATTTACATATGTTGCGACAGCCAGGGAACTCTGAAATCTCTATCCGATGTTAGAGTTGATTCTCTTTTGGTAGAAGATGCAGGAAAGCTCTGCGTGGGGCTGGGCTCTGATAACTTTTTGAAAGTAATCTGGTGTCCGGCTCATGCGATATACTTGGTAACGTTAAGGCAGATGAACTGGCTAGGCGGGGAGCCGGATTAGCATTTGTTGGTCCAGAGCCTGTGCTGCCAATCTGTCGCACATCTGTCAGAAGTTTCTTCAGGAACTGCTGAACAGGGAATTTTCCCTCGGAATGGAGCGCAGGAGTGGGCCTGAGGTGCTCGAGGATTCTCATTGAGAGACCATCCTCGCGACCTGAGGTCAATAGACTTCTGTGTGCTGGAGAGGAAGCAACTCGGTCTGGTGACTGGTGTATTGACTGTCACCTGTTTACAAACATTTAAAGAGAATGGAATTGAGGAGCTGCTCCCTATGCCGGTGGTGCAGGAGTACTGATGAAACGGTTGAGCATATTTTTGTTCAACTGTGGGAACCTTAATGAGTTAAGGTTAACACACCTAGGAAATCCAACACCTTCTATCCCTATGGTGAGAGGGACCACTCCTGGCAGGCTCGCGACATTTCTGTCTTTGTGTCTGAGGAGCTGAGTCTCTATAGAACGATGCGGTGAACAATGGGCCACTAGGCCTCGGTTCGGCCGAAAGGCACCGCACAGAGAAGAAGAAGAAGATAACATTTTTGATAGCGAAGTAACATCAGAGTATACAACTGCTTAAAAGATACAGAAAATCACTCAATCAATAAGCAAATCCTGAAATTATCATTAATTATTATTAATTTTGCGCTATTTTTCCAAGTACCATTTTCTCGCCCATATCATCATTTGGATTTAAATCAAATTAATGTATACAAGAAATTGGAGAATCATCTCCATTGTGTTATTGATTGATTCTAATATACCATGAATTTACGCAGCATTCTGGATTGGGGACAGGGGCCAAAAAACCACTTACCAAGACACCTCCGTTAAATTACCCTATAGTGTTATAACATCTCTGAGTGGATGAACACTCATGATGTATCTTTGATAATGGCTGGCATTAACGATGGAAGTGTCAAAGTCTTCAAGCCTATTATGGGTTCCAATAAAGAGCCACAACAAGTTTCTGCTTGGAATGTTTTGCTGATATGAAATCAAATTTTACAAGTAAGTGCAGAACTCTCTCATTATTATTTTTTCTTATTCTTACTTGACTTACCCAGGTTTTGTAATGTTTCTCGAGAAACCTATTTGAAGTAATAAAAAATTAATTACGTGAGAAGAAGTTTCATGGGGCCTTTTTACCTTCCCTGGTCCGATGAGAACTTGGAATGTCAACTATAAAACAGAAATCGATAGTAGGAAAGCCTCAAGATTGAAGACGTCCTCAAGGAAGAATTATAAATTCCAGCCTTATTCATAAAAAAACAAAAAACTAAAGGACAATCAATAAAATAGATGTAATGCAATTATCATACAGAACGTATTTCGTTTGTCAACTTGAAGCTTCGTATTAATCGTTTTTTTTTTATTTAAATGACATTATGATAGTTATTAAATTAACTAGGTTATTAAAGACAGCGACAAATGTTCAAGATATTTTAACGCGTGAGCGGAGTGAACGCGTCAATAGTTCGAAACCATTAGTTGCTCGATTAATAACCGCGTTGATTTCAAGATTTTTCGACGATCTCAATATGAATTGTGTATGAATTCTTGATTGAAATACATTCTCAGGGGAAGACTGTATACCTTGTATCTTTCGCGCGTCGCGTAGCGGGCGACTCCCACTCCGCGACTAGTTTGATGCATTCGAGCCTTTTTGCTCCTGTTTGACGCCCGTTTTTCACCCACTAAACATTATCGGTCGGTATCGAGAGAATAAACTATTCGAAGAATTTTATTTCTTCTTTAAAATGCTTTTTGTAAATTCAAATCCGACAAGTAGCCGAGTATCATGACCTTCTTGAAAAAAGTACTTCGAATTCGGAAAACTGCGATTGTGCAAAAACTAATTAATCGACAGCTTTGTAATTGTGCACCCATAAAGTATATGTTAATAACTACTTAAATTCAGAGCAACTACGCTTCATCTCAGAAATTGACCAAGTTATGAGTTTTCGAAAAATTGATGTTTTTTTCCAGTTTTTTGGACTTTTCTCGGAAACTATTATCCGCTTGAGACGTGTCACCTCTCATTTTTTTTGGTTTTTGAATTCTCTACAAAAGTGCCTTAATAGCTTTTCGATCAGATCAATACTTCACGTTTTTAAGCGAAAAAGCAAAATTTTGGATTTTTTTGGCTTCTCAAAAAAAACCTAAGACGATTCAGGAGTGGAATTTTATCATGAAAACATGTAGAAACTACCTATTGCATGATTGCACAGTCAGATTTCAGGTAGTATTTTTGTCACGAAATCGACCTTTCGATGCTCTATTGCTTGGCCTACTAGAATACCTAGAATGCATCGTATCATGCAGAACTATTCTCCATGTTGATGAGCCCCATAGGGCGAAAGCTATCCATGAATGCTCTGTTTGATACCACACTTCCTTGCATTTTGCTTTGAACGAGGACGACATTAGCTCCAAAGTATGAGTTTATTGATTTCAATCGATTAATATTATTCTCTGGTTACATTGATTATGTTCCATGGCGATTTTACGTCTGAAATCTCTTGTTTAATAATAAATGACTGTTTTTGTAGGTCTCATACTGACGTGGGAGCAGTGGACACAGACAGTAATTACAGCATCTGACACAAAAGTTCTACGGTTCTGGGACATGGTGAAAGAACTGAAAGCCTTTGATTTATACCTCGGCACCGACTCACCAGTCACCTGCATGGATTCAACTTTTTCTAACGCATCCAATGAATTTTTGTCTTCCTACATAGTCAATAAGGATAACTTTTGCTCTTGTTCGAAGGATACCTTATCTGACAAGAGAGCATGCAGCACACCTTGCCATGGATACGTAGTAGTAGGCTGTGAAAACGGATGGATCAAGTTGTTTGACAGAAGATGCAACCCTGTTGATGGAAGGGTGAAGTCTTGGGACGAAACCGGACCTCCATTTTGGGGGTGAAACTTCTAGGAGATAATTTATTAATAAGTGGTAGTGCCAAGGGGGAGGTTAAATTGTTCGATATAAGAAGAAAAATGCTCTAGAGACGCACCAAATTCACGAGGATGGCATGACATGTTTTGATGTTCATTGTAACGCTGGATTATATTCATGGTGAGTTGAGTTTTTAAGCTGAAACAGGGCGATTCAAACTCGAGGCGAATAATTAAGTACATATACAAACAGGTAAACTTGATTACGGAAGGCTAGTAGATTTTGAGAATTAATTATGATCATTTGGTACATTCCAGAGTTCAATTTTTTTTCTCTTTATGGGACTAGCTATATGTGTACTCAAAAAACATTGTCTGTATCGCTTGCGTAATAGACTACAGGCCCGTGTTGAAAAAATTATGGGTCATTTGAACCACCAGGTGACCTATCTAAAACGATACAAGAACATAAAATAATAAGATTCAGCACTATGCCGTCACTTGTAAGCTGTCCAACTGAGTGCAGGTGAGAATTCGAAAGTACAGGTAGAGTGGGTACATTTTGGTCACATATTTTTGTACGGCATTCATACCACCATCGATAGATCCGTGAAAAAGAATAAGAAAACGCGTAGCGCCGTAAAAAATGTGGAGCCACAAAGTCGATTTTTTTTTTAATTTTCTGACAATTACCAGGTAAATTTGGTCATTTGATTTTGTACCGGCATCTGTGTCATACTATTTTCACACTGCTTCTAATCCATTATT
>CM024248.1:5348268-5427358 GCA_013421045.1 Propylea japonica | reverse complement strand
ATGATTTGACAATCTTATTGAAGGCATCAAACAGACCAGTAACCCTAGGTGGCAATCCATCATTTTTCTCTTCCCTTCCATTTGTAATTGAACTTTTAACAAATCTGTTGGGCTTGCTATAAACTGCGCAAATGCACCAGCACTGACTCCACCTTCAAAATATGAACAATACATAATTTCTACTTACTCTCGTCAAAAAGTACAATTACATAAAAATACAATTCCTTCTTATTTTTTACTTTTCTTATAACATGTTTGTACTTACAAATTGCTGACTGCCATATTGGAAACACATCTTTCTTTCCTTTTTTGAATACTTTCTCTTTGAAGGTTATATAAGAAACTATCCGAGTGCCAGAATAAACCATATGCCTAAGTAATGCTGCACTGACTCCTTGCCATAGTTTCATCACACCCTCTTCTTTTACTATACCACAGTTGTTCGAAACATTCCCTTTTAGGAGCCTTAACAAATTCGAAACTATTAATTTGCTGTTATTCAAATGAATTGTTAATAACTAATTATTTATTTTTTGTTTTTCAAATTGCTGATTTTAATCGTACTAAAAAGATTAGGATATAATTATTATACACAGGTTTGTCTTCTTTAGGTATACATTAATTTCAATCATAGTTTATAAAGGGTTTTCCAATAAGAGGTGTTATTTTGAATAGCCCGCTATTTCGGTAGATGTCACGTTTGAAGCTGTCATTTTTTGAAATTTGACAATTAGACACTACGCCATTAATAAAAATGTAACGATTCACTATGAAAATGGTGATTTTAATTCATTTTCTTCAATACTGAGAAGTGCCCAAAATTCCGGCCATAACTTCTTCAATTAATAATTAATTTACAAAGTTCATTACTTATTCATCTTTCTTTTTTATCTCATATCTCTAATCTCTGTATAAACAAAACTAAGTGAAACATATAAATGGACGATAATTCATACCTTGACGAGTTTTTCATCTTGTTTATTTGCAATTTCACCCTGTATTTGAAGTCTTGTTTTAATTAGATCTAAAGGGTAGGTAACTAGAACAAATCTTCGTGATAATATTCAGGCTGAAAATTTCACAATAGTTAACATGTATGAACAACAAACACATTGCACTGAGGTGGTAGAAAAATATTTCCGAAATTTTTCTCGATTTGGAAATTTCAATCTATCCAAATGCGAAATGCCTTCGTATCACTAAAACTATAGCATTTTATATGTTTCAAATTTAGATTTTTCTTAAGAATAAATAAAATACATAATTTGCATACATTTTCAAATACTTTTATTGGTAATTGAAGTATCATTTATATACGAAACATTATATCTGCCAAATAATCTCATTTTGCAGTTCTACAGACGTCCCTGTTTCGTGGAAATTTTCAGTGATATTTCGACATAATTTGTGGCTCTATACCACTAATGCCTCGCGCTCGCACCTGCAGCTAAACTACAAGCTTGTCTGGCAAAGGGTTGGCACTATCAAAAATGTCTGGCTAATGAGGAAACATTATCTTATTATTGCCCAAGTATCATATATAAAAATCAGCTTTTATACTATACGTAAGTAGAATTACATATAATTTAATGAACATTAAGGGTGTTCTGGCAAGGGGTTGCCACTATAGTAAGTGTCTGGCAATTAATGACGTGATTTTTAATGATATTCTGAAGGTAATACCTATCAAAAAAATCACACTTTATAATTTGACGAAATTAGATCAGTATTTTACACCCCTTTAATACCGTTACCAGCCAAAACCAGGGTAACCCAAATTCATAATAGTCCATCGTTCTTACCTATGTTGGGAGCATGCGTAGACAAATTTTCAGCTTTTATAAAATAACGAAGGTCTGGGGTTCACGGGCTCTTAGACTATAAACCATAATAGTCACGTAATTCAACAATTTGAAGGCGTTGGCGTTGTTCTATCGAGTATGAAGCCATTTTATAAATGTCATATACACTTTTAAGATGTCAAAATATCGAGACGAATTCGGTGCGCCATCTGAATTTTATTTATTCTTAAAAAACCGCGTAAATCTCTTTTCGAGAAACTGAATGAAAAACTCACCGAATTCTGAATTCCATGCTGCTAATACCGATACGGAGTAGGCACACCATAATGAATCCGCATAATTTGGTAGCTCTTTTTGAGGTGGGACTGGTGGCATCTTTGACAGGAAGCCTGGAAATTGAAATATTTATACTGCATTCATTTATTGGAAAGCACCTTGAAATGATAATCTTAAAGTACGAGAGTTAGAAAGGAGCGAATTTAGGTCCGACTTTTAGAGGGAACGTTTAGACGTTCATAGGCGAAAATGTACTGTTACTTTGGGCAAATCGATTAGCTCTCAATCAAAACACCAATTGGAGAAAAACCATATATTCATAGAGTCCGTACACGAAAGTTTGAGCCGTCGGTTGTTGCAATGAAAATTGACATATTCCGCTATGTATAAAGGGTGTCCCAAAGCTCGACGTCAACCCGGAACCGGGTAAAAAGGAAGAAAGTTGGTTGGTCAGGAAATAGTTGCAAGATTTCAAATAAGGGCATAAAAAAACACGCCAAATCAACAAATTCCACACCCTGTGACAGTCTTTTCACTCCTGTTTGCCCAACATATAAATTTTTTTCCAACTTTTTTTTTGCTGTGTAAAATATGCTTGTCTGAACTGTAATCAAATTTGGATACCAGCTGCTCTAGGTTTCATAAAAATAGGGCTTGCTTTCAGAAAAAAATTCAAAATAAACAATTGCCTAGTTTCAAAACTGACTGTATTGAAAAAAAAATGTACTACGTGGGTTTGGCATGTTTTTTCAAAGTTGGCGCATTTAGTAAGGATTCCAAAATGGTATAATACTTGTTAAACTGTAGCTGCCGTAGTTCAAATTTATTTTCGATTGCCTTTAAATACACTTTTTCTTAAACTGCTTCCCAGTAAAAAAGTCCAATGGATTCAAGTCCGGTGAACGGGCCGGCCACCAGATTGGACCAGAACGTCCGAGACATCTTCCGGGAAAAAATGTTACCAGAAAAAAAATTCCAAAGAAATTTTCAGGAAAAATTTTTTCTGGAAAAATGATTTTTCTCTGGTAATTTTTTTTTCTGGTAAGATTTTTTTCCCGAAGATGTATCGGACGTTCTGGTCCGATGGTGGTAATATAGTCTTATTGCTCCACCAATGTACCTACTAGCGCTCAAAAGCTCCTGCTCAGGGCTTTTCATATTTTTTTTTATTATTAGTTTTTCATACATTTAGTAACATGAAGCTATAATTGACAGATATTTTTATTGTTACAGACGCACATTTCAAATAAATATTTTCCAAAATCTGTGAAAACTGATGTATCATATTGTTTGGTCGAAAGCGAAAGGTTCTAACTTCATTTGCAGTGTGAATAAATTGTAAATGAAGTGTTCCTTAAGACTGAAAACTGTGTTCTTTTTCTAACTTGAGAACTCTTCGAATATTTTCAAATGTAGGTATAGATGTAGTGAAAAACTAAATTTATAACAGCGTTATTGAATTTTTCTGGAAAAAATGCTCGGAAGAAGAAGTTTGAACGAATTGGAATTATTCAAAATTAATAATTCAAAATCGAAATTTTTAAAATTTTAAATTCATAAAAGAATATTATAAAACCAATAGTTCCACGATATTCAAATTTGAATGATTCGTTTTCCAATAAGAAAACAGAACAAGTGTGCAATTCAGGACGTTCTCTGATTGTTTACATATTAACTCACAGATATTTGGGCAAAATAATGGCTCGCTGTTTCCTCAGGTACAAGCGCGCAAATTAATCTTATGAAAATATTGTCACCTACATTAATTAATCGCCCAGAACAAATGATTTCCTAATAAAAACCAAAACTATCACATCGCGATTGATATTATTGCACACTCAACCGAAGACGAACTATACAATGTTGTAATTGACTTTCAGCGACGAAATTCACAAAAATTATTCGGTTGGTAACGATACGCGATATGGCGATATACACTTGCACCCAATTTAATACAATGAATTTATTTAATCGCCGGCAAAATATGTATGTACATGTGCTAGACGCTAGTCTTGCTGCTAAGCAAGCTTAGTTTATGATAGTTTGATTATGATATAAGTTGTTATCAAAATGATAACTGAGTTCATAATCTTCGATTTTAAAGATGAGTTCAGAAGATTCTTTGCAATAGGAAATTTTTGAATTCTTTATAATTATTGCAATTAAGATAAGAAAAAACTTTATGGTCGTCTATTATTATCATTCATAGTTATGATTAGATTTCAAATAAAAGAGGTCATTTTTCCAATTAACCAGGATGTCCTGCAAAGATCTCGCCAAACGAAAAGGGAATATTTCGCGGAACAAGAATACAGTAGAGACTCGATAATCCGGGTCAATTAATGCAAGGGATGATCCGGATTAATGAGGAATCCGGAATACCGCGTCTTACAATTTAGTAAAGATGCAATTTAAAAAAACGGTTGAAATAAATATAGGCTTTATTATCGAAACCATAAACAATATATATTATGGAATAACAAGATATTCTACGTTTTCTACTGTAAGGGAAAAAGAATGCTGAACAATAGCTTTCTCCTGTATATCTTTCAGAAGCTGAATATCAGTAATTGCCATGAGTTATGGAATAAACAGACTGCATCGAATTGATCTATGCTCTAAATGCATTTGCTAACATTATCCCCGTCTTCGGGGATCGAAAAAATATGTGCTAAAAGGCCTTTTCGGTATTTCAGTTTGTTAATTTAATATCATTATGATCCATATGCTGTATCAAAGCTGTATGGTTTGGAGGTAGAAACATTCCATTCCATTTCACTAATTAATTATTCTTGTCTGACTTTTTTTGTCTTATACCATTGTGCACTATTATATACCAAAAGAACGCCCGATCGTCGTCATAGAAATAGAGTTACGACAAGTTAGAACCGTAAACCACGTATGCAACGATCGGAAATTCGGATTATTGAGTCTTGCAATCCGGATTATAAGGACATAATACAATCTTGACGGCAATCCGGACTAGTAAATATCCGGATTATCGTTCTCCGGATTATCGAGTCTCTACTGTACTGCCAATCTCAGTTAAATAAACAAACGCCTACTTTGCGCTCAATAATATGTGAAGGGAGTATATTCGTCGCTAGTGGATTCTTGATGAATTATCATCTTTGTTGCGAAAGGTCTTTCACCTACAGTAAAGATGTAAAATATTTCAAGTTCATTTGATTTACATGATACTAGAAAACAAACGTCAAAAGGATCAACCCCTGTATAAACACGATATTCAATAGGGCCACCAAGGACACATACAATATGTACCTATGTAACTTCAACCCATAGCACCAAGGAAGAAATATTAGCTCCCCGACAACATCAAAATCGATTAGCTGTTTCGAAGTAAAATAAAGCTAAAAATAAATTTCAAATCGAAAGTTCGCCGCCCCCTATACATATTCATAATTCATATGAACAAGAAATCCTAATAAACAAACAGTATACGTACTTACCCCTAAACAATTTAATTCATATCCCAAACAAAATGAAAAGAAATCAAACTCATTCAGAAAACCCTTAGAAGTTAGAACTGTTTAAAAAACTAAACGGGCATGAATATCGCCAAGTCCAAAGTCTCTCGAGAGTATGTTAAACAAATATGAGTGATTCAATAGAAATTGATATCTCATTCGTGAAGCATTATTAAGCCTTTCAATAGCTTCAATTACATTATAAGATAGTAACTATTTTGTAAATGGTATGTGAAGCAAAAGAATGATTGTTTTCAGATTAACTAATGATTTATACTTATTTCCTCGGAATACAAGTCAATAATCCTACTACATCCATGCAATTTTTCTCGAAAGTAATCACAAACTCATGAAAAATTGAATCAAATAAAATATTGATAGGGGGATATTACGAAGAAATCTGAAGAAAATTAGGTGCCTGAGGTAAATACAATCAAATATAACCTCAATGTCTGATACTTCAAAATTCAATCAAATCATGACATAGAAACAATGGTTTTACTTACCATCTATTTAATGACGAACTGGTGTCAAATTGTTGCACAACAATTTATTTTTATGCTAAACAATTCATAAATATTTCACCTTCGACAAGCTGATGACAACATCATTTGTATACATCATACATCTGATCTGATACATCTACAATTTCGTTTTCCATTTGTTTTCGTTTTTATTCATTCTCACACATCTGAACATAAATATAGCTTTCTTCTTCTATCCTTCTGGTGATGTGACGAAACTGGAAGCGCTTTTCAGTGGTGAGCAGGATTCAGCGCAGCCAACATATTACCATTTCCGCAGAATAAATAATCATTACTTTTATATAATACAAATATAATCACAAATCGGCCAAAATTTCATACATTGGTGGCGGTTCAACAAATTTCAATTCTTTATGACAATAATCTGTGACGTTTATGGCTTCGATATGGACCAAATCATTTTCTAGTGTTAACAACATCGTAGTTCAACAATTTCCTTGGCTTTTTGGGCGTTCGTTCTACCGAGTGCTACATCGTTTTGCCCAAATTCAGGCCCGCTGTAAGCGGGCGTGCAAGGCGTGCCCGGCACAAGGGCGGCACGTCCAGGGGGGCGGCAAATCCAGTGAAAATGAAATTTTTTTTGGAGAGGACAAACAACGTGGTAAGCAGGGGGGGAGAAAAAGTTTTCCAACTCCAACTGTTTTAAAATTTTGCAAACTGTCATAGAAACATAAATATTTTGCCATATGCGATCGAAACTTTGTCAACTGCTTTGAAATTTCTCCAACTCCGTTCAACATTAGAAGCGGCAAGGTCTCCCCATCCCATTAAACAGACTTTTTCTCTGAAGGATCGAAAGGGAAGGACAGGCGGCCGACATCGATAATTTCAGTATATCCACGAAATTCAGTGAATTCACTGCAGTGTTTCTTTCAGGTATATTTCTGGGAGGGGCACTGCCGCCCCCCGAATTTCCGCAGGTGTTCCCCCCCCCTCGGCGAAATACTGAGAACGCCTAGATCCCGTTATGACGTAAAACTTCAAGATCAAAAAATTCACATAATCCGATAAATTGCCCTCCCGGAACTTCGAATGGCGCCCTCGGGAAAAATTTTCTGAAAGAAACATCGATTCAGAAAGTTCCTACGGCATTTCTGTTTTGGTTGAATATTCTACGAGAAAAATTTGCAGATGTTCTTTTTCCCAATATTACAACCAAGTAGTAGTAGTAGTTGAATATTTTCAGTGTGCCGTATCGTTTATGCCAATTATCAAGGCCGTAGCCAGAAAAAAATTTCAGGGGGGGGGTCCGGACCCCCCCCCTCCCTCGAATCTTGGATAGTGAAGACCTTTCTTTTTTTATGTCCCACCGAATGGCGAATGCTAAAACGCAAAAATACCGTACTACCGAACCCACCCCTCGCTACGGCCTTGCCAATTATTGCATGTCATAAAAAAACATCTGTTACCAAATTGCGCCCTTTCTACTAGCCGAGTTTAGGTAGGTACGTGATTTTGAAGAGAGAATTATGAAAATAAAGATAAAAACAGAATGAAGGTCATTGTCGGAATCGGAATATACTCCCTAGGATCAGTTGCATTTTGAAGACTCAGCATATTTAGCGCAGGCGAGTATTTACGGGGGGGGGTGTGTTGTACTGGGGCAAATTAACCCCCCCCTCCCAGGAAAGAGTTTTTCACAATAAATCTTCGAATGGAAACGATCTAAACCCTTCCCCCCTTTCCTTGATTTTCACTCAAGATCAGTTCAGGTCCCTCTCTGAAACTTGGCACTACCCCCTCGAATTGCTCTCTGGATACGCCCTTGATTTAGCATGTAGCGCTCTATTGGGGGCGGCATAACAGTATTTGCACGCGGGCGCTCAGACAGCTAGCGGCGGGCCTGCCCAAATTTCTGTAATTTTAGAATTTTGAGCTGCAAAGGGCCTCAAGAGATAGGGTTCGACTACCTGATGACGAATCCGTTGTTAAATTCAAATCTGCCCGTGGGGCCGGCCGGCCGACAGTAAGCACGATACCTTTCGAATGGATCGAGTGTCCTAGAGACTTGAGATATTCAGGGTTAGTTCGGTTCCCGAAAGCAGCGGTTAATTTCGTTAACCCGCCAAATCGTATGTAATATTGAGGAATAGAATGTTTATATTTGCATAAAAATATATCCAATTCGAGTGAAATTTATTTTGGGAATGAATATTGATATATAGTCCGTTCACGAAAGTTTGAGCCGTCGGTTGGTCATGGAAATTTGGCATATTCCACTGTGTATATTGAAATTTTAGGTTATGTTGTTTATTTTCTTGTCAGATTGATAAGCAATGCTGTCATAGAGTTCTCTGATAACTTGCAAGCTCGTCGGACGAGGCCGGGTACATTCGGCAACGTAGACTTTATTTTACGTTATGACAGCAAATACTGCCAACTTCAGATAAATGAACAAACGCCTACTATGTGCTCAAACTTTCGTGAACGGACTATAAATACTGAATGTCCATGCAAAATTTCAAGAGGATCGCATCATCTCGACCATTGAATTTTTTTTTTAATTATTGATTTTTTAAATATTTCATTTTTTGCATAATTTAAAGAATAAATTACGTAAGTACTAAACATTAAACAAAGTTTTGAGGTACATAATAGCATTATTGCCCCACGAAGTATCTGCTCAGAGCTTTTCTTAAATTTTTTCAATGCTTGATCATCATATCGATTGTTAATATTGGAAAATCATGATTCAAATTTGAATATTCTGAGAATTTGTTAATTTATGCATTCAATTTTGCTTTTCAATATTCAAACCTATCTTGAAAGTTTCGACTTGCCGTAGTATAACATAAGGTCGACCGTTAACTGTTAAGGATACGATATAACGTGCGTTCAAAAAAATTCGTGGTCAAGTAAGCTGTGGATTTTATTTTTCCCCTCTAGACTCTTAGGAAAAATAGAAACCACAGCTTACTTGACCACGAATTTTTTTAACGCACGTTAATAACACTTCATACTACAATATCCTAAAACTAAGAATTTCTTCAAATTGTAATCTGTAAGTTTTATGTTTTATATTATAGCGTTTTTCATTTCCCAATGAAAAACGCTATTATTCATCAAGCATTGTCCTAAAATTTTCAACAATGTTCTCAGAATTTATGTATTTCAACAATATTGCTTGAAATTGTTCTTTATTGTAATATTAGTTATCACTACAGTTAATGTGATATTTCTTAGGTTAATAGAGGCGACCAAAACTCAAAAAAATAAATATGAAAACAAAATTCAAAATAATTTTGAGTTTTAGTTTCTTAAGTTGGGAACAATGTACTGAATACAAATCGAAAAGTAGATCTTCATTCTATTGAATCATATTTCTATAATTTTCACATATTTTGGATTGAAATATACTAATAATCATTTTGAAGTAATTCTAAGCTAATTGACTACTTCCGATAAGATCAATTCATATTAAATAAACCAGCTTGAAATTTGTTTTCGTCGTGTTTTACTACGCCAGTGTTAAATTTCATGCTCGACGACCATGGCCGAATGACGACTCGATAGAAGATACTAGTTATAGGGAGTGTACGTGAAACAAGGAACCGATACCAAATTTTGGAAAAACTTACCTAACACTGAGTGAAAATAAATTATGGTAGAATGGATAGATCTTAGGGATCAAAATCATCGATGTTCTTCAATTATTCGTGGGGAATAAAAGCTAATTAGTGTGACGTTCAATGCAATAAAAACTTGTGTGCAATTATTGTGAAGTGACAAGTAAATTTTTCTTTGTGATAGTGATTACAAATATTCACAATATCTAATAATGGAAGCAGTAGCGAAACATGAATTTAATGCCACAGCAGAGGATGAACTTAGTTTCAAACGATCACAAGTTCTGAAGGTGAGTAATAAATAATTTCATATTCTGGTCAGTCAGAATATTCATGGCTAATTTTGTAGATTTTGAACATGGAAGATGATATGAATTGGTACAGAGCGGAACTTGATGGCAGAGAAGGTC
This sequence comes from Propylea japonica, assembly GCA_013421045.1. NCBI lineage: Eukaryota > Metazoa > Arthropoda > Insecta > Coleoptera > Coccinellidae > Propylea > Propylea japonica. The sequence continues at coordinate 5,417,271 of CM024248.1, read as the reverse complement.
TGATCCCTAGCAACTATATTGAAATGAGAAACCACAGGTGAGATATCAACAGATAGTTAACATTACCAACAAAGGCAAATAGTGGCCTTTGGAATTTCCAAATTTCTTGGAATAAGTTTTGATGTCGAAGTTTTCTATCAAATATATATGACCTGTGACCAATGTTGTAAGTAATCATGTTTTCATCAATTAGGAATATGTGCAATGAATAGGAGTGTTGGTTCATTAAACCGCTCGTCAGAATTTAGATGTGTTTACATTGTTTAGGGATTTTGCAAAGTTTAATCCAATTTATTGCTCATAATAACTGAATTCAGAAGTCGAAATTATTTCAATTATGTATTTGGTATACAGAACATATGAATGTTTTGCACTATGCAATTTATTGAAGGAAAAATAACTGAATGAAGACCAGCTTATTATGTACAGGTTAGGATTCAAGGTATAATTCATCTAATTGAAGGACTGTCTCTCTACTTGCTGATAAGTTACTGATAGCTATATAACAATATACACCTCTCCATGGACATAAACACCAATGATTTTAATTGTGTGTAATGATACCTTTGTTTATGTTAAATTTCAATTTGGATGATTAACTGTTTTGCTGTGTGCTCTATGTTATTCCAATTCATTAAATTGACGAATTTTGCAATATACAGATTTGGAAATTCACACTTAGGTTCTGCTTATCATTTGTTTTAGTATGGATTAGAACCTAAGGCATTTCGGTATGACAAAAATTGAATTTCTGATGTATACATTCATTTGTCTTTATACTTTTGTCGAGTTTGGATATTCTTAGTAATCAAAGAGGAGTATCCTTACCATCTTATTTGGAATGGTTATATTTATGATAGACTACAGGGCCGTGTTGAAAAAATATGGGTCATCTGAACCACCAGGTGACCTATCAAGAACGATATAAGAGCATAAAATAATAAGATTCAGTACTATGCCGTCACTTGTAAGCTGTCCAACTGAGTGCAGGTGAGAATTCGAAAGTACAGGTAGAGTGGGTACATTTTGGTCACATATTTTTGTACGGCATTGTTACCATCGATAGATCCGTGAAAAATAATAAGAAAACGCGTAGCGCCGTAGGAAAATGTGGAGCCACAATGTCGAAATTGTTTTTTTATTTTCCGACAATTACCAGGGTAAATTTGGTCATTTGATTTTGTACGGCATCTTTGTCATACTATTTCAATACTGCTTCTAATCTATTATTCCGCAATGCCGTACAAAAATCATGCGACAAGGGGAAAAAATCTAAGGTTGCAATCCCCTTTCTTTCCTTAGTCCAGGGGGTGATTTGAAAAGTGAAAAAAAAATTTGACTTTGTGGCTCCACATTTTCTTACGGCGCTACGCGATTTTTTATTATTTTTCACGGATCTATCGATGGTAAGAATGCCGTACAAAAATATGTGACCAAAATGTACCCACTCTATCTGTACTATCGAATTCTCACCTGCACTCAGTTGGACAGCTTACAAGTGACGGCATAGTACTGAATCTTATTATTTTATGCTCTTATATCGTTCTTGATAGGTCACCTGGTGGTTCAAATGACCCATAATTTTTTCAACACGGGCCTGTAGTCTATGAAATCAAAATCATTTAATTTCATACAACTACATCACTAAAACTGACCCAATACCTATCATATTGTTTTTGTGGGTAGCTTTGCTAGCAAGGGGTCATCAACTCTTTCTACATGACTAAAGCCTTTCTTTGGAAAAAAAAACACAAACAAGAAGGATGCAGACAGTTAAGAAAGTTGATCTTGACCTAGGACACTTCGAAATCTCCAGAAATTTTCAAGATCCTTAACTGCAGTAATTTGAAAGATATGGCATTTTGACGGTAACCAATGTAACCATACATCCTGTTTTATTAATATAGATTGAGATAACTGGTTCAACGCTCCCCTTTTCTGATACTAACGGCTTGCGTCTGTTACAGACAATTCTGTCAGTTTGGCAACATCGTCTATTAGTGTTTAGTTTATCCATGCAATGCATAAACCGAATTATTTCACTGATTTGGTGGCAGTTTATTGTTGCTTAAGGATATTCCGGTAATTATAGCTAAGGCAAAATTACGAAAATGTTGTATTATATTCAGGAATTGTAGAAGTGGAAATCGAACCTATTTACTTTACCCCAGTGCTGCAGTGAAATGCTCTCCATCTCACTCTAGAGCTTGGTTGATTTCAATGCAGTACTGTTTACACTTAGGGGCATCTCTATGTTCATTTCTTACTCTGATGTTAAAATGTTTCAGTTCAGTGATCAACTATTAGGCCCACCCTGTACAGGACAATTCACTTGTCTTAGTAACCTAATTTTTCTCGGAAAGTGATTAATATTTTTTTTATTCTTCAAAATTGACTTGTACCGAATACCGTCAACAGAATAAAAAAATATTTATCCCTTTTCAAGAAAAATCAGGTTACCGAGATAAGTGAATCACCCTGTAGATCTTGATAACAGATCAACGAATGTCTTGATTTCTGCTGTTTGTGTTTCATTAAAAAATTTTTAGAGGTTTCTGTGAATTTTTTGCATTCCCAACATTTGTGTTTATAATATTTTCATTTTTTCAGTTGGTACTATGGAAGGATCACCAGAGCTGATGCAGAGAAACTGTTAATGAATAAACATGAGGGAGCATTCTTAATTCGTATCAGTGAGTCGAGTCCAGGAGATTTTTCGTTATCTGTTAAGTGAGTACAACAAAAATATTTTTGATATTAAATCCATGAAGAATCATCAGGCTTATAGGCCAAGCAATAGAGGTTTTTTACGTGACAAAAATACTACCTGAAATCTGACTGTGCAGTCATGCAATAGGTAGTTTCTACATGTTTTTCATGATAAATTCCACTCCTGAATCGTCTTAGGTTTTTTTTGAGAAGCGAAAAATAGCCAAAAAAATCCAAAATTTTGCTTTTTCGCTTATAAAACGTGAAGTATTGATCTGATCGAAAAGCTGTTAAGGCACTTTTTGTAGAGAATTCAAAAACAAAAAAAATGAGAGGTGACACGTCTCAAGCGGATAATTAGTTTCCGAGAAAAGTCCAAAAAACTGGAAAAAAACATCAATTTTTCGAAAATTCATAACTTGGTCAATTTCTGAGATGAAAAAAAGGCTCGAATGCATCAAACTAGTCGCGGAGTGGGAGTCGCCCGCTACGCTAGGGGAAAACTGTATACCTTGTATCTTTCGCGCGTCGCGTACCGGGCGACTCCCACTCCGCTACTAGTTTGGATGCATTCGAGCCTTTTTGCTCCTGTTTGACGCCGTTTTTCACCCACTAAACATTATCGGTCGGTATCGAAATAATAAACGATTTGAAGAATTTTATTTCTTCTTTAAAATGCTTTTTGTAAAATTCAAATCCGACAAGTAGCCGAGTATCACGACCTTCTTGAAAAAAGTACGTCGAATTCGGAAAAGTGCGATTGTGCAAAAACTATTTATCCGACAGCTTTGCAATTGTGCACCAATAAAGTATATGTTAATAACTACTTAAATTCAGAGCAACTACGCTTCATCTCAGAAATTGACCAAGTTATGAATTTGCGAAAAATTGATGTTTTTTTCCAGTTTTTCTCTCGGAAACTAATTATCCGCTTGAGACGTATCACCTCTCATTTTTTTTGTTTTTGAATTCTCTACAATAAACAAAAAGTGCCTTAACCATTAGTTGCGATCTTTAATAACCAAGTTGATTAAATAATTATTTTTTTATAATGCGGTTTTGGGAAAAATGTTGTTCCTATCTCGATCGGAAAATATCTTTCCCACACTCGATTGCTTTGCCGAGTGGACAATGTCGTGCGGAAAAATGCAACTTTCCGCTCTAGATAGAAAAATAACATTAATGACTGATAGTTCTGAACTTCGGTATAAGGTTTGACTATGTAACACCCCTAGAGTCGGACGACAGAATACTCTCTGCGGAAATATTGAGAGAACTGAGGTCTGAGAGTCTCTGGTTTCACAATTTTTTTTCATGATAATCTCAATAACTTATAAATCGTTGAGTTTGCTGTATAACAGAAAGTTGCACTGGTCTGAAAATATTTCAGGAAAATTATTTTGGAAAACCCCCAAATGCAAATTTTCAGCCCAAAGTTATGATGTGAATCACCCTGTATTTGAACACGATTTCTTCAGCCAGTCCAACTTGGCATAATCGTGATAACTTTAACAAATTACTGTTGACTTTGTCATTCTGCTGTTGTTGAACGATTATACCATTGCTTCCATGAAAAACACATTAAATTTAAAGTTTCAATAGGTGATTAAAATCGAACAATAATATTCAGAAATATGTTTTGTAATTATCCATCTACTCGCGTCATTGCTCGTTTCATTTCATTCAACTGCTATCACTCGTAACTAACCACAATTGATAAGAAATCCCAGTTCAGAATTATTTAATTCCGGTATTGTTATCCAGAATAAAACGAAATACCAAACTTTGCAATATGGAGATACGAAATTACTCGTATTCTTCATTATAGACGATCTAAATTTGTGGTACAGTAGAGACTCGATAATCCGGATCAAATAATGCAAGGGATGATCCGGATTAATGAGGAATCCGGAATACCGCGTCTTACAAGTTAGTAAAGATGCAATTTTAAAAAACGTTTGAAATGAATATAGGCTTTATTATCGAAACCATAAAACAAATATATTATTTGGAATAATTAGATATTTTACGTTTTCTACTATAAAGGAAAAAGAATGCTGAACAATAGCTTTCTCCTGTATATCTTTCAGAAGCTGAATATCAGTAATTGCCATGAGTTATGAATTAAACAGACTGCATCGAATTGATCTATGCTCTAAATGCATTTGCTAACATTATCCCCGTCTTCGAGGATCAAAAAAATATGTGCTAAAAGGCCTTTTCGGTATTTCAGTTTTGTTGATTTAATATCATTATGATCCATATGCTGTATCAAAGCTGTATGGTTTGGAGGTAGAAACATTCCATTCCATTTCACTAATTAATTATTCTTGTCTGACTTTTTTTGTCTTATACCATTGTGCACTATTATATAGAAATAGAGTTACGACAAGTTAGAACCGTAAACCACGTATGCAACGATCGGAAATTCGGATTATTGAGTCTTGCAATCCGGATTATAAGGACATAATACAATCTTGACGGCAATCCGGACTAGTAAATATCCGGATTATCGTTCTCCGGATTAACGAATCTCTACTGTATTTGCGTTTTACTCAAATGTCTTTGATATACAGGGTGTTTCAGAATAAGCTACCGTTAATTCGGGTTCTTAATCTTCGTATGGTTTTATGATATAAACTTCCTATGGAATATGAATCTCTGACGCACTGTTTCTGAGATACAGGGTGTTGAAATTTAAAAAAATGGTTTGTCGAAAATATTTTCGACACCGTACACGATTTTTTTTGCGTTTTGGTAGATTTTGATTACGCATCGATACACCCTATTCTCAATTTTCACCAGTGGCGTCGGTACAGACTTCTCCCCGAATAAATTTGGTGACAATAAATGGTACTTCAATGCTTTATTTCAAATTTAAATTATTTTCGTAATAACCACATAATTCATAGTGAGAAAAGTATCCTGAGTTTTTCACCTCAAAAATGAAATGAAATTTCATTACGAGAGTTACGAAATTCTTTTACTGCTTCCAAAATCGTCAAGACACAGATTAAGTCAGCTCAGTTTCTTCATTTTCATTCAGTACTACTACTTATATCATTTTACCCAAATGTATGTAATTATCGAATTTTTAGCCGAAAATGGTCTTAAACGATAGAGTTAGACTCCATGATGACGAATTCGTGGTCAAATTCAATTCTGTCCGCGAGGCCGTCCGTTAGCACAATAACTTTCGAAGGGATTGTCCTAGAGACTTGAAATTTTCAGGGTGAGTTCGGTTCCCAAATGGCTCGGTTAAGTTCGTTAACCAGCCAAAATGTACAGGGTGTTCCATAAAATATGGCCATTTAAAAATTTTTGTTCCTCAATATCTCGGACAAAACGGAAACCATCGAAATGAAATGTTACGCCCAAATGCAAGATGCTCATAATGAGCTTCGTGCAAAATTTTGTGGCCATAGAAAATTCAAATTCTAATATCGAAAAGAAGAAACTTCATATTTCCATAAAAAATATCAGATTCGGATGAAATTTGTTTTATAAATAAAGATTGATACGCTGAAACTCATTCTTAGGACAAGTTTCCTGTTAATGCATGGATTGAAATATTTGGTGAATTTTCATCCGAAAAGCGGCGATATAATGCTCCATTTGACCTGCTTGGTAAGAAGAAAAGCCCAATCAAATTGCCACCAACTGTTTGATTCCATTCATTAACAGAAAATTGGTCCTGGTAATGAGTTCCTCCAATATTGTGTGGATTATTCACTGTCATTCCATTTTATTTTCATCTCATGTTGCATCCTTCGCAGATAAAAAACTCAAGGAACCATTTTCAATGTGGATTACAGTAGAGACTCGATAATCCGGAGAACGATAATCCGGATATTTACTAGTCCGGATTGCCGTCAAGATTGTATTATGTCCTTATAATCCGGATTGCAAGACTCAATAATCCGAATTTCCGATCGTTGCATACGTGGTTTACGGTTCTAACTTGTCGTAACTCAATTTCTATGACGACGATCGGGCGTTCTTTTGCTATATAATAGTGCACAATGGTATAAGACAAAAAAAGTCAGACAAGAATAATTAATTAGTGAAATGGAATGGAATGTGTCTACCTCCAAACCATACAGCTTTGATACAGCATATGGATCATAATGATATTAAATTAACAAAACTGAAATACCGAAAAGGCCTTTAAAAGGCCTTTTAGCACACATTTTTTCGATCCTCGAAGACGGGGATAATGTTAGCAAATGCATTTAGAGCATAGATTAATTCGATGCAGTCTGTTTATTCCATAAATCATGGCAATTACTGATATTCAGCTTCTGAAAGATATACAGGAGAAAGCTTTTGTCCAGCATTCTTTTTCCCTTACAGTATAAATAATATATTTGTTTTATGATTTCGAAAATAAAGCCTATATTTATTTCAACCTTTTTTTAAATTGCATCTTTACTAAATTGTAAGACGCGGTATTCCGGATTCCTCATTAATCCGGATCATCCCTTGCATTAATTGATCCGGATTATCGAGTCTCTACATATTAAATTTAAAAAAAGCATTTGTGTTACATTTTTTCACTAAATGCATTCGGACAGAAGTCTGTACGGAGGCCACTGGTGAGAATTGAAGATAATTTTGAATTGAAGTTCACTGGATTTGTTGAGAAGTCTTTTTGTATAAAACTTTCAGGATCACGTCAAAATTCCAAATTTTTTGCATTCACCGAGACATTAGTTCCTAGTTACACTTTTATATAATTATAGTTGTAAAACAAATATAGTTATTATTAATTAATTATTATTATTTCAGGTGTTCAGACGGTGTACAACATTTCAAGGTACTACGAGACGCACAAGGCAAATTTTTCTTATGGGTTGTCAAATTTAACTCACTGAATGAATTAGTAGAATACCACCGTACATCCTCAGTTTCCAGGTCGCAGGATGTCAAACTTCGTGATATGATAGCCGAGGAGGTAATTTTTTCAAGTTTTTTTTGTACCGATATTTTTTCTAGAATGATTGCAGAAGAAGCACCTTATCGGTCCTCATCTTATTGAATTCGATACAGAATGTTTATAGGAATTTGATGCGGAAATATTATAGTAATATAATTTTTGTTCTCAATGATTTTGTAGTATCGCATCATCTGAATATTTCCTGTTTTAGCAGAGAACACAAAATTTTTCAGACAAAATCAATTTCTTCATCTACAGGTGTTGAATTCACATTGGAAAATATTTAATACATCAGATTGAGAATTTTACCGTCCAGTTAAACAGTTGTATGTATATTCGTTACTGACTAAATAAATGACAAATTTTCATAATAATGTAAAGTCTGTTCACGAACGGTTGAGCGCATAGTGGGCGTTTGTTTATTTATCTGAAGTCAGCAGTATTTGCTAGTGTTGGGAATAATCGAGTACTTTCAATAACCGAGTACTCGATGATCGAGCGAACCAAATAACCGAGTGATAATCGAGCGATTTTTCGCCTGATCCCCACCCTCGGTTATATTCGTAATCGCCCGAGTTGCAAGCAATCATGCTAACCGCTTGTCGCTCATTCAGCGCTGTACGGCTTCTACGTTCGTAAGTTCGTTGCGTTGTGACTTGCGACTTTGTTTATACCTACTGCCCTCGAAATTGAAGCTCGCGTGTGTCGTATTGTATGATTATCATGGGATCAAAACAGAAGTCCGATGTAAGGAATTATTTACATAAAAATAACGATAAGAAATTTGCGACTTTCAATATTATTTGTAGAAAAGTTTTGGCTTATTATGGCAGTACTTCAAATTTAAAGCAGCATTTAAACCGGCTTCATCCGACATTAAACTTACAGAACAACAAACAATACCATGTGAAACTGTTTCATCAGGTAGCAATGAAAATGCACAAAATTAAGCTAATCCTGGAATTTCCGGAAATGCTATACTGTTCAAAAGACCAGCCAAACAATTGAAACTCTTCGTGTCTACTTCTGGAAATGTGCTTTCAAATACAAAAATTGCGAAAATCGATGCAAGTTTGGTGAAAATGATAATAAGAACTATCGGATGAGAATTCACTCAAAGATCGCGATTATCTATGGTTAATGCCGGGCGAAAACACCGAATATAGGGCTTGTACTCAACCATTCAAATAACCGACACAGCCCGATTATTAAGATATCACTCGTCTCTCGAGAAATCGAATTGAAGAACACATGACTCATTTCGATTATCGAGTGACGAGCAGTTTTTTTGATAATCGAGCAGTGTCGATTATTTGAATAATCGAGTACTCCCAACACTAATTTATCTTAGATCCTCGACAACGATACAATCATAAACCTAACGTGGATCGCTAGATTGTTGGCTCCTCAGCGAGTAGACAGTTTTGTGTGTAATCATCACAATTTCACAATCTAATTCACACGCTTCTAAATTCGCTTAGTAGCAGCTATAAAGTATCTCTACAGTCCGTTCACGAAAGGTTGAGCGCATAGTAGGCGTTTCTTTATTTATCTGAAGTTGGCAATATTTGCTGACATAAAGTAAAATAAAGTCAACGTTGCCGAATGTACCCGGCCTCGTCCGACGAGCTTGCGAGTTATCAGACAACTCTATGCAATATTGACAACATTGCGTATAAATCTGACAAGAAAAGAAAAAACATAAACCTAAAATTTTAATATACACAGTGGAATATGCCACATTTCCATGGCCAACCGACGGCTCAACCTTTCGTGAATGGACTATATATAATGGACCCATTAACCTTTTTTACGGATCTTTCAATATAATGAATGTGATTTCTTCTTTCGGATTATTTGAAATATTCTATAGCAGAGAAGGCTATGAAAATGTTTTTAACTTTTAGCGTTCTGAAACGATATTATCGTACCATGTTTTATTTTCCAGTACAGTTTTATTTATAAATTTTTTTCTTTTCAAGTGTCTCGTACAAGCTCTTTATGACTTTCAACCACAAGAAGCAGGAGAACTGGAGTTCAGAAAGGGCGATGTTGTGACTGTAACTGATCGCTCTGATCAACACTGGTGGCATGGAGAGATAGGTCATCGCAAGGGACTTTTTCCAGCGACATATGTCACGCCTTACCACACCTAAAAATCTTCCCGCATTTGAATTCGAAGTTTATCATTAATTTTTCTGGCTACAAGAAAGGTCAACAAAACAGGCATTATTTAATTCCCAACGTTACCTACTGGCACTTTGTTCATCATTGGCAAAACATATAATTAATTGCATAGGATTGCTTCCAGAATGTACCATCAAATGTAGAGTGTTGCAATTTTTCGAAAACGTTAGTTAGTCTTGAAGTCAAATGAGTGGAATAAAGAAATCTATCATGAATAAATTGGAACATTCTATTTTTTGATATAATTGAAATGTTGGTGACAAAGTTTTGTACGGTTATATCCGACATAAGATTAATTAATTTTGTTTAAATTTCTTGAAAAAGTGTCATTTCCATGTTAGGACTATCTCGAGTTGGAGCCCTTACAATCTTATTTAAAGGAAAAGGATAATCAGAATGACGTCCTTTTCCAAAAATATTTAAAACATGAATCACAGCATTATCTGAAAATTTGACAGGCTGGAACTAAGATTTCCAAAATGATTAATGATCGACTGACCTACTTGGAAATTGATATTTGAAACTATTTCACTGTACCATGCTTTTCCACTTCAAATGAAGTTCATTACATTTTTCTTCATTACTCAATTTTTTTTAATAATGAATTTCTTCATATCTGTAGTTTACCGTATCTTATCAATGACATCAACTTCAATCTCTGTTGATTTTTGTGGGTTCAACTTAAATTTTATCTATTACTTTCCTCTATGACTTGAATGAAAGGTTCAATTCAATTCTAGAGTTTTTATTGAATTGGGATTAAAAATCATAAATGGTGCTATCTTCAGAAAATTCATTTCGTTTTTATAATATTCCTCATTATTCAACATTTTTCTAATGTTTCAACAATGCACTATCTTGATTTCCTTTCACCGTTCCATATTCTGTATACAAAGTTGACAATGGAAATTTACTATTTTGAATTCAAACTTTCAAAAAATTATCATTGATACCTGGCGTAAGCATAAATATTGAATCTCAAAAGATTTCTCAAATCGAATTTTGTGCAATAAATATATGTATATTATTGAACTGAAAATTTTAGCAAAATCAATTGGAAAATTGAAAAAAGAACATGATGAAAAATCGACTAGAGACCACCATTTTACCTTTGAAGAATATTTCATTACCCAACTATTTTTGAATAAATTGTTTCTTCATATTCACAAAATGCATTCATTTCGTGTGTGCTTTTTCTAATTGATGATTTCATTACTTTTATAGAATGATTTAACTAATCATAACAATGTTTTCTCTAGTAAAATTAAGTAAGTAAGTAAAATAAAAACAAAACAGGATCAATGATAGCTCATTTGAATTGAAAGAATGGAAATTTTGACCATAAGAATTGATGAAATGAGGCTTTGATTACTTATGAAATAATCGAAGATCTATTGATTTCTAGCTTTTAAAACTAATACAAGTCACGATTAAATATGCTCTTTTTGTTTGAAATTTTGTCCATAATTCATTAACATTCTTCATGTCATGTTATTAACATTATGATGATAACTATTCAATTGAATATTTTTGTATCAGTTTCAAAATGAAAAAATATTGCAAGTTTATTGCTATAGTTTTGTGAAACTATTTCAAAATGGGGGAGTAATTCAATTTTTGCATCGCAAAATAAATGTAAATTAACAATTTCATTCAACTGAACTATGAAATTCTCACAAGCAAGGTGAAAGCATTTGAACTAACTGTAATTATACATTTCCCCATTTTCCACTCTGACATACTATATTTTAAACTCTCAAAGATGAACCAGATAACAATATAAGTTATATCGTCGTTTTAGAGAGACACTGTAGGAAAATGGTGGGCACTGATATTTATCTCCGGATTTCTCATATCAAATGAGTATAGTATTTTGTTAACTAAGACGAGATGCCATTTTTATGTGTCTTATTGTTATAAGTTAGTTTAATTTTATTTTGAGATACTTTATTTAATTTGTACATATTAGCATTTTTGAAGATTTTGCCAGGAATTTCCTCAAAACAAGTTAGCAGGTCCATTTTTCTTAGTTTTAAGTATATTTTTTGGCATTGTCTGCTTTTAGATTTATATGTAAATACTAACTGTACTTTTCATAATTGAATGAGTACTATATATTTAGAAAATATATATGTTATATATGAACATTTTATATTTTATTTCAGCAAAAATTCATTCTTGATTTTCTGTACAGCTAGTGGGAAAGAGAATATTTCTTAAAAACTTTATAAGTTTTCACTTCCAGTCTCTGAAACAGAAATAATTAAAAAAAAATTTAATCAAGGTGAAGTGCTCCTGCGAGAATCTTTGCACTTATTTGTCAGGAGCAAATTGGTCTTGAAAAAATTGTTGCCTTACAGTAAAACTGAAAAAGGAAATAAATTAAAAGGATAATGTAACGTTTCCATCCCACGCTATATATCGTATTATAGTTTTGAGGGTGAATAGTACAAAAAACTTAATCATAAGTGAAAACAAGAAGGAATATTTCATTTTACAAAAATTTATTTAATACAATCATTTTTGGACTTGTCAAAAATCATTTCGTTGACAATTTCACGGAGACTAGATAAAATGAAATAAAAATAGACCTATTGGAACCAATTATTTGATAAGAAAATATCAGCACAAATGAAATTATTATATATAAATTAATGCATAGACAACATAGGAGGCAACATTTGTAGAAGTTATTGATTTCTAGAAATAAGCATGACAAGTGACACACAAGATTAATTTCATTCTGAATCTTGAACTTTCGAATGTGCTATTTATTCTGCATTTTTTCAGTGTACCTTTGAAATCTAAGTACTTATGTACACTCAATAAAAAAAGGCTATTCAGAAGCTTAAGATTATTGAAGTTAATTGATTGTTTTGACATGGTGTTCAAGAATTTGATTGATTGTAAGTAATGAGTTGGAATTTGTTCAAATTATGATGATATTCTGAACAGCTCTTAAAAAAATCACAGGTTAAAACTATTAAAATCACCCCAATAAAACGATTCAGTTGCCTTTAATGCACCAAGGAAAGTCAATTTTTACAACATAAAATAGGTATTTCATCTTTTCGTATATGCTTTTGATGAATCAGTTCTTGCTTGATAGCCAAATAAACAGGGCGGGTCGGGAGGAACGGGCTGAATTCCAGAAGCGTATCGTACACGTGAAAATAATTCAAAAAATCATGTTTTCATACAATTCTGATTTGTTTTTTAGTTTGAATTCATTTCTTGTAATTATTATATGAATGATTTTATGAATCATCGAAGATCAGGAAAATCACCATAAATAAAAACTAATAATGAATTTGTTCCTCACAGCTTACTAAATGGAATTTTTTATGACAATTTCTGAGGATTTTTTTCTCGCAGATATGAAAAAACTATAGAGACCACAAAGTTCAGTATATTAACGAATGTAGATACTATATTAGAAAAACTTGAAAAAAATTCTAACTTTAGAACACTGTGTTCATACATATGAGTTTTTTCGATTTATTTCCACTTGTACTGGAGTTCGGCCTGTTTCTCACGGCCCACCCTGTAAAATAAAAACAACCTCTAAGTTTTTGAGGTAGCTCTGAATTTTCTGTTTAACTCCAAACATCTCAGCAAGATATGGATGCAATAGAAAAACCTATCGAATACCTAGACTTAAAAATGTAATCAACAATGAAAACTGAAGTTTATCATCAAATGAAACTAATATAGGCCAAGCAATAGAGGTTTTTTACGTGACAAAAATACTACCTGAAATCTGACTGAGCAGTCATGCAATAGGTAGTTTCTACATGCTTATCATGATAAATTCCACTCCTGAATCGTCTTAGGTTTTTTTTGAGGAGCGAAAAATAGCCAAAAAAATACAAAATTTTGCTTTTTCGCTTATAAAACGTGAAGTATTGATCTGATCGAAAAGCTGTTAAGGCACTTTTTGTAGAGAATTCAAAAACAAAAAAATGAGAGGTGACACGTCTCAAGCGGATAATTAGTTTCCGAGAAAAGTCCAAAAAACTGAAAAAAAACATCAATTTTTCGAAAATTCATAACTTGGTCAATTTCTGAGATGAAATGTAGTTGCCCTGGATTTAAGTAGTTATTAACATATACTTTATTGGTGCACAATTACAAAGCTGTCGGATAAATAGTTTTTGCACAATCGCAGTTTTCCGAATTCGACGTACTTTTTTCTCTCCGCGACTAGTTTGATGCATTCGAGCCTTGACGCCGTTTTTCACCCACTAAATATTATCGGCCGGTATCGAGAGAATAAACGATTTGAAGAATTTTATTTCTTCTTTAAAATGCTTTTTGTAAAATTCAAATCCGACAAGTAGCCTAGTATCACGACCTTCTTGAAAAAAGTACGTCGATTTCGGAAAACTGCGATTGTGCAAAAACTATTTATCCGACAACTTTGCAATTGTGCACCAATAAAGTATATGTTAATAACTACTTAACTTCAGAGCAACTACGCTTCATCTCAGAAATTGACCAAGTTATGAATTCTCGAAAAATTGATGTTTTTTTCCAGTTTTTTGGACTTTTCTCGGAAACTTATTATCCGCTTGAGACGTGTCACCTCTTAATTTTTTGTTTTTGAATTCTCTACAAAAAGTTCTTTAACAGCTTTTCGATCAGATCAATACTTCACGTTTTATAAGCGAACAAGCAAAATTTTGGATTTTTTTGGATATTTTTCGCTTCCCAAAAAAAACCTAAGACGATTCAGGAGTGGAATTTATCATGAAAAACATGTAGAAACTACCTATTGCATGACTGCACAGTCAGATTTCAGGTAGTATTTTTGTCACGAAATCGACCTTTCCATAGCTCTATTGCTTGGTCTAAAAGTTTTTCAACCATAGTTAACAGACTCTGTTGGTTTGAGTGGCAGTATTTAAAAATCAGTCCCTAAGCAAAATCACTATGATTATATTAACAAGTCCCTAGAAGGCCCCACAGCGGCTACTAGGGATGAGCCTCCCGTCATCTCTTGTCCTGAAGAGCGTATACACTGACTGAGCAGTCTGCCGTTCCAGTTGCCATGACTACTTTGTGCGGATGAAAAGAAATACAGCTGACAGGTCCGCTACGATGAACCATAAATCCTTCATAAAATCTTATATTGTTCAAGAGATTCCCTTGAAGGTTGTAGATTCCAATAGCTTGATTCGATGAACCACTAAAAGAAAAAATAATGTTATCTCAATATGTTTCATTGTGAACCCTAATAAACATTAAGCAGAATATTGTTGTTATTATGTTTGTGGTAATTCTAAGTGAACACGACTGTTACACTATCCAGAAAATCAAAATGCATGCAATTACGACTGTGAATTTGTTTCAGAATAAACTTTTCCTCTGGTATTTTTGGAAATTTACACATTTTCACTAAGTTTTTGACTATTTTCTCAAAACTACTAAGTTTGACTGATTCGGTATGTATACAATATACCGATGCGGGTGTGGATGTTTGTGTACCGGGTGTCCTAAATTCGTTGTCTAGTGAGGGGATCTCAGAAACCCGATGAGCTAGAACAAAATGAGTGGCGCATTTTCGGGCTCGATTTTTGAGAGAATTTATTTGGTGAAAACCGTAACCTTCCAAGTCAAACCGTTTTCGAGCTATTAGAGAAAATTGGAAAATGGCGTCAAATGAAAAGTTCTCATAACTTCTTTATTACTGAAGTTATAAACAAGAAACTAAAACATTATACAGGCACTTTTTTCAGTAGAATTCATTGAAGTACAGTAGTGACTCGATAATCCGGATCAATTAATTCAAGGGATGATCCGGATTAATGAGGAATCCGGAATACCGCGTCTTACAATTTAGTAAAGATGCAATTTAAAAAAAAGGTTGAAATAATATAGGCTTTATTATCGAAACCATGAAACAAATATATTATTTGGAATAATTAGATATTTTACGTTTTCTACTGTAAGGGAAAAAGAATGCTGAACAATAGCTTTCTCCTGTATATCTTTCAGAAGCTGAATATCAGTAATTGCCATGAGTTATGGAATAAACAGACTGCATCGAATTGATCTATGCTCTAAATGCATTTGCTAACATTATCCCCGTCTTCGAGGATCGAAAAAATATGTGCTGAAAGGCCTTTCCGGTATTTCAGTTTTGTTAATTTGATATCATTATGATCCATATGCTGTATCAAAGCTGTATGTTTTGGAGGTAGAAACATTGCATTTCACTAATTAATTATTCTTGTCTGACTTTTTTTGTCTTATACAATTGTGCACTATTATATACCAAAAGAACGCCCGATCGTCGTCATATAAATTGAGTTACGACAAGTTAGAACCGTAAACCACTGCTTAGTCTGAATATTCTGCTCGGCGTGCACTTCTTGCTCTCAGCTGGTCTTTTATTAAGTTCTCTTCGCTCACTTCACTCTGCATCGTGATCTTTTATTATCAGAGCGAGCAAGAAGATCAGATATATTCGCTCCCGCTCAAAAGCGAGAGCTCTTCCAAATGTCATTTATTTCTAACCTAAAAGTTAGTTTAGGACAGTTTAGGTTAGTTATTTATGTTCTGGATGTTTTAACGAAAGATGAAACTAATTTTGTTGTTACAATATGTGGTACCGCGAAAGCAGAGACATCGTTTCAGAGCGAAAGACAGCAAATAATAATTTTGAGGTTACGAATTCTTTGACTTGACAAGTTTTTGCGCCTGAGCGTTCTTTTATTATTTTCACTCTACAACAAATGTCATGACGTCACAGATAATCTTGCTCGCTCCGCAGATCATATTTTCAGACTAAGCACACGTATGCAACGATCGGAAATTCGGATTATTAAGTCTTGCAATGATTATAAGGACATAATACAATCTTGACGTTAATCCGGACTAGTAAATATACGGATTGTCTAGTCTCTACTGTAATTTTGTTTTTTGAAAAAATGAGCATCTAAAAATACCAATCGACATGTCCGAGCGTTTTTCCCAACACGCTCTCACTTATTCGTTATCGTTATCCATTTGACTGTTCCACAATGTATGTTACTTTATTTTTCGCCTCGAGTTTTGAATCGAACTGTTTCAGCTTAAAAACTTAACTCACCATGAATATAATCCAGCATTACAATGAACATCAAAACATGTCATGCCATCCTCGTGAATTTGGTGCGTCTCTAGAGCGTTTTTCATTCTTATATCAAACAATTTAACCTCCCCCTTGGCACTACCACTTATTAATAAATTATCTCCTAGAAGTTTCACTCCCAAAACTGGAGGTCCGGTTTCGTCCCAAGACTTCACCCTTCCATCAACAGGGTTGCATCTTCTGTCAAACAACTTGATCCATCCATTTTCACAGCCTACTACAACGTATCCATGGCAAGGTGTGCTGCATGCTCTCTTGTCAGATGAGATTTCCTTCGAACAAGAGCAAAAGTTATCCTTATTGACTATGTAGGAAGACAAAAATTCATTGGATGCGTTAGAAAAAGTTGAATCCATGCAGGTGACTGGTGAGTCGGTGCCGAGGTATAAATCAAAGGCTTTCAGTTCTTTCACCATGTCCCAGAACCGTAGCACTTTTGTGTCAGATGCTGTAATTACTGTCTGTGTCCACTGCTCCCATGTCAGTATGAGACCTAAAAAAACAGTTATTTTATTTTTAAACAAGAGATTTCAGACGTAAAATCGCCATGGAACATAATCAATGTAACCAGAGAATAATATTAATCAATTGAAATCAATAAACTCATACTTTGGAGCTAATGTCGTCCTCGTTCAAAGCAAAATGCAAGGAAGTGGTATCAAACAGAGCATTCATGGATAGCTATTTCGCCCTATTGGGGCTCATCAACATGGAGAAAAGTTCTACATGATACGAGGCATTCTAGGTACAGTAGAGACTCGATAATTCGGAGAACGATAATCCGGATAGACGTCAAGATTGTATTATGTCCTTATAATCCGGATTGCAAGACTCAATAATCCGAATTTCCGATCGTTGCATACGTGGTTTACGGTTCTAACTGTCGTAACTCAATTTCTATGACGACGATCGGGCGTTCTTTTGGTATATAATAGTGCATAATGGTATAAGACAAGAAAAGTCAGACAAGAATAATCAATTAGTGAAATGGTATGGAATGTTTCTAGCTCCAAACCATACAACTTTGATACAGCATATGAATCATAATGATATTAAATTAACAAAACTGAAATACCGAAAAGGCCTTTTAGCACATATTTTTTCGATCCTCGAAGACGGGGATAATGTTAGCAAATGCATTTAGAGCATAGATCAATTCGATGCAGTATGTTTATTCCATAACTCATGGCAATTACTGATATTCAGCTTCTGAAAGATATACAGGAGAAAGCTATTGTTCAGCATTCTTTTTCCCTTACAGTAGAAAACGTAAAATATCTAATTATTCCAAATAATATATTTGTTTTATGGTTTCGATAATAAAGCCTATATTTATTTCAACCGTTTTTTGAAATTGCATCTTTACTAAATTGTAAGACGCGGTATTCCGGATTCCTCATTACCCGGACCATCCCTTGCATTAATTGATCCGGATTATCGAGTCTCTACTGTACATCTATTTTATTAATAGTTCTTTTAGTTTTTTGTTTTTTATGGCTAAAGCTGCAATTTATAATTTTTCTTTGAGGACGTCTTCAATCTTGAGCCTTTCCTACTATCGATTTCTGTTTTATAGTCGACATTCCAAGTTCTCATCGGACCAGGGAAGGTAAAAAGGCCCCATGAAACTTCTTCTCACGTAATTAATTTTTTATTACTTCAAATAGGTTTCTCGAGAAACATTACAAAACCTGGGTAAGTCAAGTAAGAATAAGAAAAAATAATAATGAGAAAGTTCTGCACTTACTTGTAAAATTTGATTTCATATCAGCAAAAACATTCCAAGCAGAAACTAGTTGTGGCTCTTTATTGGAACCCATAATAGGCTTGAAGACTTTGACACTTCCATCGTTAATGCCAGCCATTATCAAAGATACATCATGGGTGTTCATCCACTCCAGCGATGTTATAACACTATAGGGTAATTTAACGGAGGTGTCTTGGTAAGTGGTATTTTTGGCCCCTGTCCCCCAATCCAGAATGCTGCGTAAATTCATGTTATATTAGAATCAATCAATAACACAATGGGGATGATTCTCCAATTTCTTGTATACATTAATTTGATGTGAATCCAAATGATGATATGGACGAGAAATGGTACTTGGAAAATAGCGCAAAATTAATAATAATTAATGATAATTTCAGGATTTGCTTATTGATTGAGTGATTTTCTGTCTCTTTTAAGCAGTTGTATACTCTTATGCTACTTCGCTATCAAAAATGTTATCTTCTTCTTCTTCTCTGTGCGGTGCCTTTCCGGTCGAACTGAGGCCTAGTGGCCCATTGTTCACCCGCATCGTTCTATAGAGACTCAGCTCCTCAGACACGATGACAGAAATGTCGCGAGCCTGCCAGGAGTGGTCCCTCTCACCATAGGGATAGAAGGTGTTGGATTTCCTAGGTGTGTTGACCTTAACTCATTAAGGTTCCCACAGTTGAACAAAATATGCTCAACCGTTTCATCAGTACTCCTGCACCACCGGCATAGGGAGCAGCTCGTTAATCCCATTCTCTTCAAATGCTTGTTAAACAGGTGACCAATCAATGCACCAGTCACCAGACCGAGTTGTTTCCTCTCCAGCAGCAGAAGCCTATTGACCTCAGATCGCGAGGACGGTCTCTCAATGAGAATCCTCGACCACCTCAGGCCCACTCCTGCGCTCCATTCCGAGGAAAATTCCCTGTTCAGCCAGTTCCTGAAGAAACTTCTGATAGATGTGCGACAGATTGGCAGCGCAGGCTCCGGACCAACAAATGCTAATCCGGCTCCCCGCCTAGCCAGTTCATCTGCCTTGACGTTACCAGGTATATCCGCGTGAGCCGGACACCAGATTGCTTTCAAAAAGTTATCAGAGCCCAGCCCACGCAGAGCTTTTCTGCATTCTTCTACCAAAAGAGAATCAACTCTAACATCGGATAGAGATTTCAGAGTTCGCTGGCTGTCGCAACATATGTAAATGTGCTGGCTAGAGTATCCCCTGCGAATGCGAAAAAATGTTATAGAAGCTTCTTCATTCATACCTGAATCCATTCCGTCCAGCTACAGCTATCGATTGCTCATACGGATGAAACTTTAATATATAAGGAGGCACTGGTGTCCTAGTGTTGAATACTTGAGATTCCAATTTGCAATATGGTATTCTGTTTTGTTCTTCGCTGGCTTCCTGACGTATTGCACTATTCCTGTGAAAGTTGAAGATAATAATGATTCTTTGAAATATTCTAGAATATTTTCACCAACATAAATAAATCCTATACTTTGCTAAATTGAATAAAAGCAGTCAATCTAACCTAACCTAACTCATAGGGTCCTTATTTGATATAGTGTGTCGAGTTCATAAATTAGGAAAATAAAATCAAGAATTATCAAGATGTTCGGATTTGAATTATTGTTTGTCTAATAAGAATAAATGTTACACGGTCTCTGACCATAGACAAACTAAAAAATTAGATGAGCCACTCGTATATTCCGCGCCATCTGTCGGAGGAGGAGACTATAATACACGAAAAAATTATTTTCAATTTGATAGTTAGATGTCGTTGCATTCATGGAAATCCTATCGAGAAAATAGTAAGTATGTAAAATCATTATTATCAAAAAACCTTTGAATTGTCAACTGACACAAGGAGTGGTTTGACACGTTCTTTTTGAAATATAATAAATTTCGATATGCCTGCAAGAGTGAAGACTTGTTGTGTTATTGGATGTGAAAATCGAGATGCAAGAAGGTAATTATAAAAAGGGTATAGCCGGGTTTCAATGGTAAATCTGCCCCGCGGCCTTTTCGATTCATATTGAGGGGATCGATTAGGCATTGAATGAAAATAATTCAGCCAACTTTTCAGCTGTTTATCTCTAGCCATTTTTGAGATTTCTGTGAAAAACACTTTTTTCGATTTTATTTTTTTTCTTTTGTGATATCCAAAATTTTCGAATGGTGATTTTTTCTGTCGATTCTTTTCTATTGAAGGAATAGACGTATAATTTTTTTTATGAATTTCAGCTGCAAAATCTATTTTTTGGAAAAAAAATTAAGTTTTTGTCATTTGTTTTTCGGTGTTCTTAAAAAGTGTCCACCGCCATTTTTTGACATAAAATGTCTTCTTTGGCTCTTTATACCCTGGAATTTTTTCACATTTTTAAAATTGGTGGAACATTTTGAAAAAAAATTAAAACTGTTTGAATTTTAGGATTCAACAGATATCCATCAAATTTTGGTGTCGTTGTATTAATATTGGCTTCCTGAACAATATTAGTGAAAAAAAAAATTGGCGATCTGTTTTAGTTGGGAGATATGGGCCCCCAAAATCCGAAAAATATTTCACCTGAAAGTCACTTTTCTCACTACAGAAACACTGAATTACCGCTTTATTAAGTTTAAAGCCTCTCTGAACATTTTAACATGAAGATTTGATTCATTTTATTTCATATATATCCAATAATTGTTGCAAAAACATCGAAAAAATTCTAGGGAAAGCCCGCCGTTCCTTATGGTAAGTTTGGCACTACCGCGTCTTTCAGCAAGTGCCATTAGGAAATGATAGCGGGATTTACCGGTATGCATCTTGTCATATTCGCGCGAAATAATTCGCGGTAGTGCCAAACTTACCATAAGGAACGGCGGGCTTTCCCTAGAATTTTTTCGATGTTTTTGCAACAATTATTGGATATATATGAAATAAAATGAATCAAATCTTCATGTTTAAATGTTCAGAGAGGCTTTAAACTTAATAAAGCGGTAATTCAGTGTTTCTGTAGTGAGAAAGTGACTTTCAGGTGAAATATTTTTCGGATTTTGGGGGCCCATATCTCCCAAACTAAAACAGATCGCCAATTTTTTTTTTCACTAATATTGTTCAGGAAGCCAATATTAATACAACGACACCAAAATTTGATGGATATCTGTTGAATCCTAAAATTCAAACAGTTTTAATTTTTTTTCAAAATGTTCCACCAATTTTAAAAATGTGAAAAAATTCCAGGGTATAAAGAGCCAAAGAAGACATTTTATGTCAAAAAATGGCGGTGGACACTTTTTAAGAACACCGAAAAACAAATGACAAAAACTTAATTTTTTTCCAAAAATAGATTTTGCAGCTGAAATTCATAAAAAAATTATACGTCTATTCCTTCAATAGAAAAGAATCGACAGAAAAAATCACCATTCGAAATTTTGGATATCACAAGAGAAAAAAATAAAATCGAAAAAAGTGTTTTTCACAGAAATCTCAAAAATGGCAAGAGATAAAAGCTGAAAAGTGGCTGAATTATTTCATTCAATGCCTAATCGATTCCCTCAATATGAAGCGAAAAGGCCGCGGGGGCAGATTTACCATTGAAACCCGGCTATACCCTTTATATGTATATTCTGTTACCTATAAGAATTACGATACTCGTAGTTTTCGAAAAAGTTTTTTCATGTACGGAATAAGTTTAGTCGGTAAATACTCATATTTTGTATTATTGAATTCATTATTGTTAGTTTTTGAAAATGTTTTCAATGCAATTATTAGTTTATTGATTAGATATTATGAAATAAATCTGTATTTTCAATTGGTGATACCTATTTCAGTTGATAATTTTTATTCTATCCAGAATTTGATTATTGATCCTCATTTCTCGATTCCAAAAAAAATCAGATGAAAGTTCGTTGCAGGTATTATTTTCATGAGAATAAATTTCCTCACTCATCGATAACTTGCACGAATCCATTTCTGATATCCTTTTGGAAATTGAATTTCAAAAAAATTTTTGCCTATATGGGAGTACCTACCTATTCAAAATGTGCACTACAGAATTCTTTTTGAGGCAGCTTTACGATACAGATTCCTTTTTCAATTGAGGTTTTTTAACGAATTAGTAATGTTGTACAAAAACAGATGGCGTCGAAGCTTGTTCTACTAGTGTCTCATCTATTCTCCGTTTAATTAGTCTATGCATTTAGACAGAATGATAGCACGTTGTTTCCCTAGCAACAATTGAGTAGATATTATAAACTAACTAAAAAATTAATTACCTTAAGAAACGCCAGTCCCTCTCATAATAGAGCTGATGGTTTGGATCAGTAGATTCATACTTCTCTCTTTGTTTTGAACTTTCAGCAAAAAACCTTATTGACCATTCCACATATTCTGTAGATACCAACTTCCTCTTTTTCTTGATAGTTTTATCGTCTGTTTCTTCATTAATGGTAGTATGATGATGTCTTCTTGTTCTGGCAGATGGTAATGTTCTGAAATGAATTTAAACTGTACTTTGATAAAACTAAGTATTTCGTCAAGAACTGATGTCTTAAAACTCAACCAAAAAAGACGGAGAATATCTGCAGTAATTGCACAAATGTCAGCAGGGCTCAACCTTTCGTGAACGGACTATTATATGGTAATGCTTGTGAGTGTAGATATACTAACCTGGACCCAGAAGCTAAGCTTGGAGGACTTTCTCCTGCCAAGAAATTTCCTCTGTTTGGACTGGGAGGTAGACTGATGCTGGAATTCCTGTTATCTCCTCGATCCTTAGATAATATTGAATCCTGAAAAGAAGTAACTTTCAAAATAATGTACTATGACAATTATTACAATGTGAAATATGAAACAATAGACCAAGCAATAGAGCTATCGAAAGGTCGATTTCGTGACAAAAATACTACCTGAAATCTGACTATGCAGTCATGCAATAGGTAGTTTCTACATGTTTTTCATGACAAATTCCACTCCTGAATCGTCTTAGGTTTTTTTGAGAAGCGAAAAATAGCCAAAAAAATCCAAAATTTTGCTTTTTCGGTTATAAAACGTGAAGTATTGATCTGATCGAAAAGCTGTTTAGGCACTTTTTGTAGAGAATTCAAAAACAAAAAAAATGAGAGGTGACACGTCTCAAGCGGATAATAAGTTTCCGAGAAAGTCCAAAAAACTGGAAAAAAAAACATCAATTTTTCGAAAATTCATAACTTGGTCAATTTCTGAGATGAAGCGTTGTTGCTCTGAATTTAAGTAGTTATTAACATATACTTTATTGGTGCACAATTACAAAGCTGTCGGATAAATAGTTTTTACACAATCGCAGTTTTCCGAATTCAACGTACTTTTTTCAAGAAGCTCGTGATACTCGACTACTTGTCGGATTTGAATTTTACAAAAGCATTTTAAAGAAGAAATAAAATTCTTTAAATCGTTTACTCTCGATACCGACCGATATGTTTAGTGGGTGAAAAACGTCGTCAAACAGAAGCAAAAAGGCTCGAATGCATCAAACTAGTCGCGGAGTGGGAGTCGCCCGCTAAGCGAGGGGAAAACTGTTTACCTTGTATCTTTCGCGCGTCGCGTAGCGGGCGACTCCCACTCCGCGACTAGTTTGATGCATTCGAGCCTTTTTGCTCCTGTTTGACGACGTTAATTAAATTTTTCTTCACTTTTCAACGGTCTTATTTGAAATATAGCATATTTTAGATTACTAAGTTACGAAATTGATTCTATTATTATAGTCAAGTTAATCATATCAACTCATTAGCCCCGTTTACACGTACACTCCGAAACGACGCTCCTGTAGCGTCGCTCCGATGCGGCACTCCGGAACGGCGTTCCAGGAGCGTGAGGATTGATGCGTGGTCGTCAAATGGAGCAACACTTTTGGATCGCGCATCGATGCGGCAGATTTTACTGTACGCTCCAAAACTCTTCGTGTGAATGCAAAATACAACAGTTTTGGAGTGGAGCGTGGAATTTCCGCTGTGGCGGAAACTCCACGTTCCGTGCTCTCTAATAAATACCAGTCAGTTGACTCGAATACCCGTAAGTGGACAGTGTAGTGGACATGAATTCGAGAAAAAGGAAGGCTATTGCTTGTTTAGGCCTGTATGTCATCAATGAAGATGAGAAGAAAACTCCTCGGAAAATTTGGGTTAAGCAGTGGAGGTTGAATAGAGAGCGTTTTGGTCATATGCCTCTATTAAGAGAACTCCGAGAAAATTATCCAGAAGACTACAGAAATTACTTAAGAATGGATGACATAACTTTTTATTTTCCATAAACACGAAAAGCTTTTCTACATGTTCATAAATAATTCTGAATTATCCCTATTCCTCATTGTGTATGTAGGTACTGGTGAAAATGAGCCGAATTCAAGTTTATAAACATAAATAAACATTTCCAACTGCGAAAATTCGAGAGAACGATAAGCATCTTCTGCTACATATCTCGGCAGATCGGAGTGTCCGTGTGAATACGACGTTCTGATATCACAAACCAGCACATCTGGCACGTCGCATCAAATCGACGCTTTTGGACTCACGATGGTCTAGCATTCACACGCACAGGATTGGAGTTAAGGAATGGAGCGAACGCTCCAAAACTGCCAGGAAAACTGTCCGTGTAAACGGGCCTATTATGAACAATGGCGACCTAAGTTATTCTTATATACAAACAGAGATTTTTAACTTACTTTAACCCGAGTTTTTATGTGGTCTATTACCCTGGCTGCCATAAGTGCCACCTGTGGATGTGGATCCGTCTCCAAATTGACAAGGCGGTCCAAACCTTATGATAAACAGATCCAAAGCCTTGCGTAGATAATGGATTCTGACCTCCCGATTGGTTACTCCCAAAAACTACTGTTGAGACTTTGAATTGACGAACTAGATGCCACCTTTCTCAGCAGACTGTCACTACTTTCACTTACTCTTAGAAGATCTCTGAAATAAACAGAAACATTGTCATTATTGAGATACTTTTTGTGCCAACATTAATTTCAAAATAGGAAGTATGGTGTTATTTCACGCTTGTTTTTAGGAGAACGGCGTGGCATAGTTTTTCCCGAATATCTGCAAGTTCGAATTTTCAATAGATAGTCTACTATGTGCTCAACCTTTCGTGAACGGACTATATACTCCGTTCACGAAAGGTTGAGCACATAGTAGGCGTTCTTTATTTATCTGAAGTTGGCAGTATTTACTGTCATAAAGTAGAATAAAATCAACGTTGCCGAATGTACTCGGCCTCGTCCGACGAGCTTGCGAGTTATCAGAGAACTCTATGCAATATTGACAACATTGCGTATCAATCTGACAAGAAAATAAAGAACATAACCTTAAATTCCAATATACACAGTGGAATATGCCAAATTTCCATGGCCAACCGACGGCTCAACCTTTCGCGAACGGAGTATATGTTATTAACATTTGGCGAACGTGACAGGACCCTTCTATTACAAGCGTGGAAAAAGTCAAGTTGACTTACAAGAGAATTTTTTTGGAGAACTTGTCATTGTATATTTTGAAATGAAAGTTTATTCGAACGATGTAATAAAAGTAGATTTGGACCGCGATTGATGAACTACACCTTTGTTTGTTAGTTGGGGAAATTTAGAATATTGAAGAAATATCAGATTCAATAATATAATATTAAAACTGAAGCAAGAAAGATTCATACAGCAGTGAATAATGGGTATTATTATGGCCGAGCAAACAGACGTATTATGGGTGGATTATACAATTGTTGTGGATAATAGTATATTATTCAATTAGCGGTAATGCAGGTCAAAACACACGCAGATGAATTTTGCACCACGAGCCGTTAGGCGAGTGGTGTAATTCATCAAGTGTGTTTTGAGCATTACCGCGAATTGAATACTATGCTTTATCCACGACTTCTTCAGTGAAATTCGAATTAATCTGCATTTAAAAATTTTGAACAGTTGTCAAAAGCGTTGACAACATTTCGTCCAGCCGTCAAACCTCTGTAATCTGTGGTCGGGAATCAAATCAGAGTCTCTAACTAATCAAATCAAGTACTTTCGCAACTTCAAAAATTTACGTTTTCCAAAAATAAATCTGGAATGAATCGCTAGAACGTTATCTTGATGGCTGAAATGGATTTCCGGATCGATCCTACTTCTTATTCATTTTTTTTGTAACCAATTTCATTCTTCCTAGGTATTTTTATTAGCGGGTGTTATGGGCGGGTGTTATTATAACACTCGCTTTTCGGTTCATAGACATGTCTACGGTTGTGTTACAGCTACTATTATACATAGAAATTAGTTTGATAATTGACATATTACTCTATAGGAGTGGATAAAAATATTTATTTCTTTCTTTGAATATGAAAAGGATTACTGCTAAAGGGAAGAACTGCTGTGAAAGGTAAAATCATATCTAGAATATAAAATGTTTAATTTTCAAGATCAAGAACTTACCTACTTTCAATTCTTTTCATGTTTGGAGTTGTATTGATCTCTTGAAGTGAACCATAGTCCTTGGCTGCTGCTGCAGTGGCCATGAAAGACGATTCAAAATGTAAGACGAAATACTGAAGAGCGTTGACAATTTCTGCTCGAACCATAGGACTAGCCTCTCCACTTATAAGACCTATCAGCATCATCGCTACTGATTGATCTGTAGCATTAGCATGGGATGTTCTTTCCTCTGTAGCATTTATAAAAGTGCCCAAGGCGTATACAGCTGCTGTTCTGACCTAGAATAACAAGGATCACTTGTTGAAATTACTTTAAGCAGTGTTTTTTTTCTCAAGAAAGCATTTAATCCTTTAAAGGGAAAGAGAAAATGTTTTATTTTGTATACCGATTTGGAAATTCACATCGAAAACATACGATATACAAGGCATCAGACAGAGAATTCTTCCCTCCAGTTGCACAGATGAATAGGCGAGATAATCAAGTGCGATAACAGAATGAATTCAACTGTCTTACTGCAATAATCTAGTCTCGTCTCTCTCTTATCGCAGTATGGTAGGGAACCCGAACTACACGTACAGAATTTTTAATTTGTCAGGCTGCCCGTAATACTCGATTCAAGTATTTACTGTTGCCTACCA
This sequence comes from Propylea japonica, assembly GCA_013421045.1. Lineage (NCBI taxonomy): Eukaryota > Metazoa > Arthropoda > Insecta > Coleoptera > Coccinellidae > Propylea > Propylea japonica. The sequence continues at coordinate 5,389,474 of CM024248.1, read as the reverse complement.
TACTAAAGAATTACGCTCCTCTAAACGATAAGAGAGAGACAAGACTAGAATAATGAAGTAAGACAACTGAATTCAGTGTGTTACAGCAAGTGATTGTCTCGACTATTCATCTGTGCATCTGGAGGGAAGAATTCTCTGTCTGATGCATTGTATATCGTATATTTCAGATGTGAATTTCCAAACCTGTATGTACGTGCTTTGTACTATGACGACCTGTTGTTTCAATATGACAAGTGTTCTGATAGGTTTGAGGTCTGAATGACAAAAACCAATTATTTAGCTGCCAACAGTTTCGACAAATTTATTGCCATCATCAGGGCTCAAAATTAGAGGTACATAGGAATCATTCAACGCCCTGCCATCAATTACATAAATACTTAAAAATAAAACAAAATCACAAACGATTCAAAGACACGAGATAATATTAAATCTTGTTAATTCAATTTAAAATTTTGGTAATAGGATATAAAAAAAGAACGTGTTCTGTTCTAAAATGTGAGCCATTGCTGGTTTCAATGATTTTCTTAATTTCAAAACTTCCAAAAGCAATAAACGAATCCTCACAAGTTGACAACAAATATCATGGCTGTCATCATGCTTTGCTCTGATTGGTTAGAGTGAATCTAGTTTGGTGTTTGGTGTCCTTATTCCGAAGAGGCAAAAATAATCCAAAGCCAACTGCGTTGTTAAATCATTTATAAAAACCCTGTATTATATTCCATATAATTCATACCTCTGGATAAGGATCCTCAAGAAGAATAAACAGTTTGTCATGAGCTCGATCACGACAGCAAATCCATTTGACTTTGTCGTAATGATCCCATATCATTCCAAGGCAAATGGCCAACCATCGCCTCAACTTAGGATACGGATCATTCAGATTCTCCAAACAAATACTTGGCACAGACGCTTGCTTTGCTACTTGCTGCCCTAGAGGATAACCGTTGGCAATAGATGCGAGGCAAAATACTGCTTGTGTCCTTGTTTCCACCTGTAATACATGATAACTTAGCCAGCAGAACGAAATCATTTTAAAGAGTAAAGGGTTGTTACCTGTAGAGCGATGGGATCAGGAAATCGAATGTAAAGGATACTTGGGATATGGCAATTATTTTCATTCTTGTGGATAGTCCTTCAAACAAAAAGGTAATTAATGAAAATAAATAAAAACTGTCGTCGAGAGGAAAGATTCAGAGCCCTGATACAGCGTGCGAAAAATGTAAAGTAAATCTTCAATAATAATTCATATGTGAAGAATTATTGAGCTCTTGTAATGTCTCTATTTCTGATGTTGTTCTTATAGTCTAAGAGCCCGTGAACCCCAGACTTCGTTATTTTATAAAAGCTGAAAACTTGTCTACGCATGCTCCCAACACAGGTGAGAACGATGGACCATTATGAAATTTGGGTTACCCTGGCTTTGGCTGGTAAACGGTATTAAAGGGGTGTAAAATACTGATCTAATTTCGTCAAATTATAAAGTGTGATTTTTTGATATTACCTTCAGAATATCATTAAAATTCACGTCATTAATTGCCAGACACTTACTATAGTGGAAACCCCTTGCCAGACACCCTTAATGTTCATTAAATTGTATGTAATTCTACTTACGTTATAGTATAAAAGCTGATTTTTATATATAATACTTGGGTAATGATTAGATAATGTTTTCTCATTAGCCAGACATTTTTGATAGTGCCAACCCTTTGACAGACAAGCTTGTAGTTTAGCTGCAGGTGGGAGCGCGAGGCAGTATATATGAGTGGGTGCGTGTGAGACGGCATGATTATAATGACTTATGAAAATAAATTTTATGGTACAGATTTATATAACTAATCATTCAAGTGAATCTCGAAAACATATGAAGAAAACACATTAGATGCAACAACTAAATAAAATTGTTAAAAATTTTAATTTATTCTATTAACAATTTAATTTAGTTGTAGCATCGAATGTCTTTTCTTCAGACGTTCTTGAGATTCACTTAAATGATTAGTTATATAAATCTGTACCAAAAAATGTATTTGCATAAGTCATTTTAATCATGCCGTCTCACTCGCACCCACTCATAAATACTGTCTCGCGCTCGCATCTGCAGCTAAACTACAAGCTTGTCTGGCAAAGGGTTGGCACTATCAAAAATGTCTGGCTAATGAGGAAACATTATCTTATTATTACCCAAGAATCATATATAAAAATCAGCTTTTATACTATAACGTAAGTAGAATTACATATAATTTTATGAACATTAAGGGTGTCTGGCAAGGGGTTGCCACTATAGTAAGTGTCTGGCAATTAATGACGTGATTTTTAATGATATTCCGAAGGTAATATCAAAAAATCACACTTTATAATTTGACGAAATTAGATCAGTATTTTACACCCCTTTAATACCATTTACCTGCCAAAGCCAGGGTAACCCAAATTTCATAATGGTCCATCGTTCTTACCTGTGTTGGGAGCATGCGTAGACAAATTTTCAGCTTTTATAAAATAACGAAAGTCTGGGGTTCACGGGCTCTTAGACTAAAATGTAAATACCTGAACGGTGGAAGTGAAGTTACTCACCTCAAGCGAAGTGTCTTGCAGAATTCTCAAGAAATATCTATGGCAATCTTCTTTAGTCAATTCGGTTTGGCATGTCTGTAAAATTTCAATTCAAATAAATTGCAAAAGAATCTGAATACAATTGACTTACGATATCCACCGCCAATATTTTTGACCAAATATATACTAGAGTAGTTCTAAGTTCCAGCGCGCTACTCTGAAGTAGTTTCAACACGTAGGGGAATATGCCTACAGAGAGGGCGGAATTCACAGCCCACTGACCAAGATCCAAAAATCTGCCGAGAAGTTCTAAAGCTTTTACTCTATGTATCTGACTCAAAAGCACCTGCAGAACTATGGGCAACTCGCGCGGTGCAGTTTCTATGTCTGAAAATAAAAAAAGATTAAGTAGCACAGCTCTATTAATTGTAATGTTCGGTTTTTATGTAGTGGACTGTAGAAATGATAAACTGGTTGAATTTCACTGGTTTTAATGAATAAACGTAGACGAAAGTACAAAGCGTTAGCGCCCTGCTTCTGATAGCGTACATGCGTACAGGGTAGACTCACTACTGACTTGGCGCTGGCGCGCATCGATCCCTCAATCGATGCAGTTGCAGTGTTGCCTCTATATCAATATTGAAGGTAGATTTACAAACATTAGATTGGCCTTAACATGAAATATGTTCTTTTTCATATAACTCCATGCTGAACATGTACCAGAATGAAATGTCTATGTTGATTTTAACGGCAAATAGAAACTTCATTAAAAAATATCGAACGTGTGTCAGTCTTACGACCATAGTCTTCTTCTTCTTCTTCTCTGTGCGGTGCCTTTCCGGCCGAACTGAGGCCTAGTGGCCCATTGTTCACCCGCATCGTTCTATAGAGACTCAGCTCCTCAGACACAAAGACAGAAATGTCGCGAGCCTGCCAGGAGTGGTCCCTCTCACCATAGGTATAGAAGGTGTTGGATTTCCTAGGTGTGTTGACCTTAACTCAGTAAGGTTCCCACAGTTGAACAAAATATGCTCAACCGTTTCATCAGTACTCCTGCACCACCGGCATAGGGAGCAGCTCGTCAATCCCATTCTCTTCAAATGCTTGTTAAACAGGTGACCAGTCAATGCACCAGTCACCAGACCGAGTTGTTTCCTCTCCAGCAACAGAAGTCTATTGACCTCAGATCGCGATGACGGTCTCTCAATGAGAATCCTCGACCACCTCAGGCCCACCCCTGCGCTCCATTCCGAGGAAAATTCCCTGTTCAGCCAGTTCCTGAAGAAACTTCTGACAGATGTGCGACAGATTGGCAGCGCAGGCTCCGGACCAACAAATGCTAATCCGGCTCCCCGCCTAGCCAGTTCATCTGCCTTAACGTTGCCAGGTATATCCGCGTGAGCCGGACACCAGATTACTTTCAAAAAGTTATCAGAGCCCAGCCCAAGCAGAGCTTTCCTGCATTCTTCTACCAAAAGAGAATCAACTCTAACATCGGATAGAGATTTCAGAGTTCCCTGGCTGTCGCAACATATGTAAATGTGCTGGCCAGACTATCCCCTGCGAATATTTTCTAGTGCGCCGGCAAGAACCGCAAATAGCTCAGCCTGCACAATGGAACAGTCCTTCCCCAGAGGGATAGCCTGATTGAAGTGAGGACCCACGATTCCGGCACCAGACCCTGTTGCTGTGACAGAGCCATCTGGACTAAGAAACCTGTTTGATGAAGACCATAGGTCTCTGTCAGGAACAATTACCCTGTAGGGTACGACCATAGTCAGAGGAAAACAAACTTTCGCATGTAGAGGTTTAGAAGTATAAATTGCAATAAAACAACGATGTACTATTCGATTGACATGAATTTTATTTATCCAAGAGATAATCTTGTGGCATTATATTTTAAATATGATTTCTGGCATATGACCGCCTCGGCTGGCTCGGATGTAGTCCAATCTGGACGTCCAATTTTCGATGACGCTATCCGACATTTGTGGCCGTATATCGCCAATAACACGGCGAATGTTGTCTTCCAAATGGTCAAGCGTTTCTGGCTAGCGGTGTTAAATCACAAATTCTTCGAGGACACGTAAAAACGTAAAATAAAGTCAACGTTGCCGAAAGTACCTGGCCTCGTTCGACGAGCTTGCGAGTTATCAGAGAACTCTATGTAATATTGACAACATTGCGTATCAATCTGACAAGAAAATAAACAACATAACCTAAAATTTTAACATACACAGTGGAATATGCCCAATTTCCATGGCCAACCGACGGCTCAACCTTTCGTGAACGGACAAATGGATCAGTTTACACTGATTCGCAGTAAACAGGTCTTCAAATTTCGTTACCCTAGTATCTTCAAAAACCACGGAAGTTAGTTTTTCATACTGAAGGTGTTTATTTTCCTTAAATTGTTCCCGAGTACTCACCTCTATATTGTGCAACATCCAACCATACCTGGAAGGCTTTAAGTTGATGCTCAAAAAATGGCAAATGTTGCAAATCAGTCTTTCTATGCAAAACGTCAGGAAGCTGAGCTAGACACAAATCCAATGCATAATCCCAAGCATCCCACATGGGATGTTCATGAGTAGGTGGTAGTTCAGGTGAACTGACTGGAGTACAACCATAAGATCTCATTATTCGTTCAGCTAATAGGAAATTCCTAAACAGACTGGCGACTAACAGATCTTGTCGAAAAAGCTTTTGGAATAAATCTGAAACATAATTGTATAGATTAAAACAATTTCAAAAAATAGCAGTCTTGGTTGATTTAGATTCTGGAGACCAAGAAATGTAAATACACTGCACAAAAAAAATTAACGCTCATTATGGAAATCACAAATTTATTTTTCAACTGAAGGTGTTCTCAATGATAATTATTTTTATCAGAATTATGCAAGCATATGTTATCCACTTTCAACGTTTTTCTTTAATACAGGTGTTTTTTCCCAGCAGGAATAAAAAAAGATGAGATTATCAGATTTTGAATGTATTGGCTTCATTCTGAAATCACTTGTTCTCGATCAATTCTAGTGATCAATAGTTTTTCTTTCGTTTGGAATCTGCCCAAGCGGTAGTTGCAGCGATTCAGGGAGACAGGTATGAATGTCCGAAGACCAGGACAGGGTAGACCACGGATAACAATTGCCAATCAAGACGTTACTTGAGAGTTTCTTCGTTGAGACAACGGTTTGCAACCGCTAGCCAACTCCAAAATCAGCTTGAGCAAACTCATGTGGTGCAAATTAGCACTCAGACAATAAGAAATCGCCTCAGAGAATATGATTTAAGGACTCGTGTCGCGGCAAGAGGCCCAGCTCTTACCCCAGCCCATCGAAGGGCGCGTTTGGATTTTGCGAGAGAGCATATTCATTGGGAAGAGGCTGATTGGAAAGATTTCCCTTCACATTTGAGTCTAGATTCTGCCTCTACCATTGTGATCGACGTTCCCTTGTATACAGACGTCCACATGAAGGATATGCTCAGTGCAATTTCCTGAATAGTACTGGTTTCGGCGAAGGAACGATTATGGTATGGGGTGGAATATCTTTGACTACTTGCACAGACCTAGTGGTCGTTGATAATGGAGCTATGAATGCTGATAAGTATATAAGGAACATTCTTGAAGAGTATGTCTTGCCATTTGCCCCATACATTAGTGAAAATTTCATTTTTATGGACGATAATGCCAGACCCCATCGTGCGCGCATCGTTCAGGAGTACCTTGAAGAGGTTGAAGTCTCTCGAATGGAATGGCCAGCAAGAAGTCCAGATCTCAATCCGATTGAGCAGGTTTGGGACAACCTCAATAGAATGCTGCGAAGTTCAGAAAATCATCCAGCTACTCTTAATGACTTAGGAATCCAACTCAGAGAAATCTGGGAAGGATTAGATCAGAACATTTTAAGATCACTCATTTTGAGTATGAACCGTCGTTGCCGAGCTGTAATTAACGCAAGGGGTGGAAATACCAAGTATTAAATCACTTATCAGCATTCCAGTATTTTGAAAATTATTTATTTCTCTTGAATATCGAATTTACTTTCGGAATAATGATAAAAAAAGTGTTTGAATGTTTATGAAATATAAGGTTTTATGTCTCATTTGATATTGTGTATAAATGTGGGATAACGCTGTATCCCACAAAATTTATGTATTCTTTTCATAAGCACCGATTGCTCATTGTTTATAAAATACGACAGATTAAAAGTTTTACTTTCCAATTCTCAGAATATTTACCTGTCTGTAAAGTATTCCATGCTATTGTATCAGTAACTGCTGTAAATATCCAGTTTAGTTCACCCCTCATTGTTCTTCGATCACAGTAAGAACCAGGCATACTGGAAAAAGAAAATCAGAGAAGCTTAGATAATAATTAATTATGGGCCTTTCTCGTTTATATTTTCTTTGATTCGGTGGTGCATCTCTTCATTATGCCATGTCTTGTATAGCGTATAACAAAATAGTACTGTGACATAACAGATTCACACAGTTTTCATGGTTAGATTTCTTTATTATATGTAGTGTTGGGATCACTCGAGTACTCGATTATTCAAATAATCGACACTGCTCGATTATCAAAAAAAACCGCTCGTCACTCGATAATAGAAATGAGTCATGTGTTCTTCAATTCGATTTCTCGAGCGACGGGTGATATCTTAATAATCGGGCTGTGTCGGTTATTTGAATGGTTGAGTACAAGCCCTATATTCGGTGTTTTCGCCCGGCATTAACCATAGATAATCGCGATCTTTGAGTGAATTCTCATCCGATAGTTCTTATTATCATTTTCACCAACTTGCATCAATTTTCGCAATTTTTGTATCTGAAAGAACATTTCCAGAAGTAGACACGGAAAGTTTCAATTGTTTGGCTGGTCTTTTGAACGGTATAGCATTCCGGAAGTTTCAGGATAAGCTAATTTTGTGCATTTTCATTGCTACCTGAGAGAACAGTTTCACATGGTATTGTTTGTTGTTCTGTAAGTTTAATGTCGGATGAAGCCGGTTTAAATGCTGCTTTGAATTTGAAGTACTGCCATAATAAGCCAAAATTTTTCTACAAATAATATTGCAAGTCGCAAATTTCTTATCGTTATTTTTATGGAAATAAAATAAAATACAGCGGACTTCTGTTTTGATCCCATGATAATCATACAATACGACACACGCGAGCTTCAATTTCGAGGGCAGTAGGTATAAACAAAGTCGCAAGTCACAACGCAACGAACGTACAGCGCTGAATGAGCGACAAGCGGTTAGCATGATTGCTTGCAACTCGGGCGATTACGAATATAACCGAGGGTGAGGATCAGGCGAAAATCGCTCGATTATCTCTCGGTTATTTGGATCGCTCGATCATCGAGTACTCGATTATTGAAAGTACTCGATTATTCCCAACACTACTATATTTTATCCATGACTACTGAATATATTTCTTGAAGTTTTCAACCTTTGTTGACCATGCCTTGCGATTACAAGTGTGGAAAAAGTTGACATATGAAAAATATTTTATAGAACTTTTCTTTGTATATTTTGTAATAAAAGTTGATTCTATGCAAAGTAGGTTTGGTCTTCGATTGGAAAAGTATAATTTGTTAGTTAGGGTACTCTAGAAGACTGAAGAAATATCCCTTCAACAATATTAGAGCTAAATCAAGGAAGCATCTGACAGCAGTGATTGATGACTCATTAATCACTAGGGAATAATGGGTACTGTTATGGCCAAGCAAACAGACGTTTAATGGGTAGATTATACAATTATCGTGGATAAACTTACTTATCGACATCCTCCATGTCCAGAAGAGGGGTCAAAGGGTTTCTATTTTTTTGCAAATACCACCTGATGGAGGTTTTAATAGGAGTAGTCAAGCAGCAGGTGAATAGATCAGCTGGTAAATCAGGATGCATGGGCAATAGTTGATCAGCATCACAGGCTGCTAACTGAATGCAATTGCTGAATTTTGGAGGCGGTTGCTGATGAGCACGGGAACCCCCCATCATTTGTTGCTGAAAATTTTATTTGGGTAGATATGTGAGAATATTTCTTGATGAAATAATAACAGATATTTTTTAATTATTACCATAAAAAATATATTTGATTTAATTACCTCATATTCAGTTTCATGTTGTTTTGCGAAGGTTTTGAAGGATTTCACAATTGTTCCTGCGTTCGAACAATCATACACATAAATTGAAGGGGAACCCATCCAAGATTGTAGATCATAAAGAGATAATGGAATATATTGTGTATATTGCTGAAACATAGAGTATAAATACAAACAATCAGATTCGTTTACAATAGAAATTAATTTGGTAAGTGTCAATTTGACTACATTATAAATAATTATCACAGATAATATTTTTGGATACTTTACTTCATAATATACAATCTCAGATCAACAAAATAGATAGATAGGCCTTTTTAGATGTAAACAGAAGCAAAAATGAGTACAAAAACTCTATGTTTATATTCCACCAAGATGATGATTTCCGAAATATATGGACTGGCTTTAGCGATTCTAAATTAATTAATATGAATTGCAGTGATATTGAAGTTCATTTACTTCAGAAAAATTCCGAAATACTGTATTATTGCAAAGACAGGTCAAAAACACTATTGTTCACGAAAAGCAACATTTCAGAGTTCAGTACAGCAGCGTGGGTTGATTATAGATAGTGGGTATCAAAATAATTATGTTCCTTTTATTCTGTAAACCTATATATAGTATAGATCTCAGTTTATGCAGATGTTTCAGTACCCACCCCTAAAAAAAGCACGACTCTGCCTTGGATTGTCAAATTTCAAAACAAATACAATCATTTGCTTTGTATATCTTTGTATCAACCGATAATGTTTAGTGGGTGAAAAACGGCGTCAAACAGGAGCAAAATGGCTCGAATGCATCAAACTAGTCGCGGAGAGGGGGTCGCCCGCTAAGCGACCCGCGAAAGATACAAGGTATACAGTTTTCCTTCGCGTAGCGGGCGACTCCCACTCCGCGACTAGTTTAATGCATTCGAACCTTTTTGCTCCTGTTTGACGCCGTTTTTCACCCACTAAACATTATCGGTCGGTATCGAGAGAATAAACGATTTAAAGAATTTTATTTCTTCTTTAAAATGCTTTTTGTAAAATTCAAATCCGACAAGTAGCCGAGTATCACGACCTTCTTGAAAAAAGGACGTCGAATTCGGAAAACTGCGATTGTACAAAAACTATTTATCCGACAGCTTTGTAATTGTGCACCAATAAAGTATATGTTAATAACTACTTAAATTCAGAGCAATTACGCTTCATCATAATTATCCGCTTGAGACGTGTCACCTCTCATTTTTTTTGTTTTTGAATTCTCTACAAAAAGTGCCTTAACAGCTTTTCGATCAGATCAATACTTCACGTTTTATAAGCGAAAAAGCGAAATTTTGGATTTTTTTGGCTATTTTCGCTTCTCAAAAAAAACCTAAGACGATTCAGGAGTGGAATTCATCATGAAAACATGTAGAAAACTATCTATTGCATGACTGCACAGTCAGATTTCAGGTAGTATTTTTGTCACGTAAAAAACCTCTATTGCTTGGCCTAACATAATAACTTAATACATTAATTAATATAGATTGTATATTAAGCAATAAATGTTAATAAAAAAAATCTATATGAGTATGACATGTTATCTCAAATAGAAAAAGATCCTTAAGTACATTACTACTACCCTGTTGAACACCCAAATTTCCCATTTTTTGTTGGTTGAGGTACGCCATGACGTTATAGTGAAATAAACAACGTTCCTCCTTGGCAACCTTCCTCATAGAGAAACATAATTTTTTTATATCCTCCACTGTGGGATCCAAACATGCTTATATCGAGCTCTAGGCTGCCATCGTTCATACTGACTCTGAAGATTTTGCCCCACTTTTTCAAGCGTCTTAGCTGGGGATGTGTTCTGGGGATCTGAAAATATTAAGTCTGTGAAATTATCAGTACAGTAGAGACTCGATAATCCGCATCAATTAATGCAAGGGATGATCCGGATTAATGAGGAATCCGGAATACCGCGTCTTACAATTTAGTAAAGATGCAATTTAAAAAAATGGTTGAAATAAATATAGGCTTTATTATCGAAATCATAAAACAAATATATTATTTGGAATAATTAGATATTTTACGTTTTCTACTGTAAGGGAAAAAGAATGCTGAACAATAAATAGCTTTCTCCTGTATATCTTTCAGAAGCTGAATATCAGTAAATTGAGTTATGGAATAAACAGACTGCATCGAATTGATCTATGCTCTAAATGCATTTGCTAACATTATCCCCGTCTTCGAGGATCGAAAAAATATGTGCTAAAAGGCCTTTTCGATATTTCAGTTTTGTTGATTTAATATCATTATGATCCATATGCTGTATTAAAGCTGTATGGTTTGGAGGTAGAAACATTCCATTCCATTTCACTAATTAATTATTCTTGTCTGACTTTTTTTTGTCTTATACCATTGTGCACTATTATATACCAAAAGAACGCCCGATCGTCGTCATAGAAATTGAGTTACGACAAGTTAGAACCGTAAACCACGTATGCAACGATCGGAAATTCGGATTATCGAGTCTTGCAATCCGGATTATAAGGACATAATACAATCTTGACGTCAATCCGGACTAGTAAATATCCGGATTATCGTTCTCCGGATTATCGAGTCTCTACTGTATTTCTAACGAACTCAGAAATGTTATATACAGGGTGTTTCATCATAAACTGGTCAAACATATATATTCATGTAGAGGACACTGGGAGAATCTTTTTTGACTTATACAATATGTCCTGTTTTCGAAGCATAAGCTAGATACAGGGTGTTAAATGTCATTTTTGAGCAAGATTCTTATGAGTGTGTTCAGTTATGTAAAACACTTGAAGTGACGGTTTTTGGTCAATTCTCAGTATTTTTGGATCCTCTATTCTGAGAAGTTCATGAACTCTGAAAAAAAATTAACAAAATGGCCTGCAATGTTCCTGATGTTTTTTCGGTTGTCAAATTGAATTTTATTTTCTGAGAACACAAATACAATGTACCGTTGCCTGGCAACGAATATTAAAATCCTTAGAACAGTTACATTTCCCTATTTAATACCTATAGTCCGTTCACGAAAGGTTGAGCCGTCGGTTGGCCATGGAAATTTGGCATATTCCACTGTGTATATTAAAATTGTAGGTTATGTTGTTTATTTTCTTGCCAGATTGATATGCAATGTTGGCAATATTGCATAGAGTTCTCTGATAACTTGCAAGCTCGTCGGACGAGGCCGGGTACATTCGGCAACGTTGACTTTATTTTACGTTATGACAGCCAACTTCAGATGAATGAAAAACGCCTGCTTTGCGCTCAAACTTTCGTGAACGGATTATATGTCGGTTCGAGTCCCAACTATATATATATATATAAGTTTCACAGAATGAAGAGAAGAGTGATTTTATGAATAAATTTTCTCTTCTGATTCAGTCATCCCTATATTATAAATTCATTTCATTGTAGCGTTTACTTATTAGTTATGATGGTTGTGGGATGTTTTTGAACATTTTGGTGATGTGAAGGAAATAGTTAATTCATGAGTAAATTTATAATCTATATGCATTCTGTGCAATCAGTTACCCTCCAAACTTTTGTTGATGTAAATTTCAAATTATGTTGTGTGACCAGTACAATTAATGGTATCCCCATAGAAATTATAACTCCAATGGAAGCGGCGAAAGAGAGAGACTTGTGATGCCAAAAGAATCTTAGAGCTAGTGGTGGCAAGATTAATTGGATTGATTTCATTTTTTGAGAATAATTTGTTTTTTTGCTATACATACTAATATATAATATATACTAATTTGAAACACGTCTGAAAAATAGCAAAAAAACAAATTATTCTCAAAAAATGAAATGAATCCAATTAATCTTGCCACCACTAGCTCTATCTTTCTTTTGGCATCACGTGTCTCTCTCTTTCGCCGTTTCCATTGGAGTTATAATTTGTACGATTGGCTCTCAAATGGAATTTGCGGGCTTTTTGCCACCTCTAGCTTTATCTCTCTCTTGGCATCACATTCTCCGAAAGTATTGAATGACAGGCCTCATCCATGTAAAGTTAGTATATCTATGGGTACCCCCAAATAAATTCTATGAACATGATAAGGTATACCTATCCAACACTCCACTCGAGCTGCTGGAGTAGTCTTGACAATATCTGGAGGATCTACCCCAAAGTTTAGGCACAAAACTAAGGCAACACTCATGGTTTTCATCTGAAAATAGAACACATTTGAAAGTGCTAATTTATACTTAATATGATCATTCTCACCCTTTCCTTATTTCTCCAAATTTGAGCAACATAATCACTCCCCTTAATAGGTTCCAAGTGTGAATCTTGATTGAAACATAAAGGCAATTCATTATCAGTTATTTGCAACCCTGGTTGTCTTCCTTGTTCTCTATATCTTCCAAATTACTTCCTCCATCATAATTAAACGATTAACATATTACATAAAGTCGTAAATAACACTTGAAAATTGAAATTGTTCGCACGTTCTAAGATTATAAACACAGAATTACAAGGCATTTTTGACAGTTTCGACAAGTGAAGATGTTTTGATTGTAATTCTATGGTTCATCACAGAAATCTATGAATCTTCTGCTTTTTTTATGTTTGGTCGACCTTACCTCATTCAATCAATGACAATGGATTTTGAATTAAACGTATTTTATGGCAATAAATTGAAATATTTTTCTTCAACCCTTCACCTTTTTTTCAAATGCAAACTATGTCGTGTTTAGGCTCGTTGAAAAGCTCGTGACAGATAGAATCTTATTATACTTTTTTTTTATTTCAGTTATATGGTTAATGGTTATTAGGAAATAAAACAAAACTTTTAGAAAACAAAAAAAATTTAATACATGAAACAATTGGGTGTTTTAATACTTAAGACTTATTCATTATCCTTTCTTTAGTCCATCGTCGTATTGTTTTAGCTATTTGATCTGCTTGCGATGACGAGGAGTTATTCAACAAAGCCAGGGCATCACTCAGCATCTCTTCAGGAAATATTTTCGCAATGACGCCCTGCAAGATTAATAATTGTTTTATTAATCATTGTTGGCAGATACAGAGGACCGAGTATTTTGAATGGAAATATTTCATGAAACACTCTGTACGATTTTGCTGATTAACGAACTTAACCGCGGGAATAAAAGAAACCGAGCCTACCCTGAAAATTTCAAGGTTCTAGGACAATCCTTCCAAGAGTTATCGTGTTTACGAACGGCCGGATAAACGGAAAGCTTCACCTGCTTCACGGACAGAATTGAACAAATTTCCTTATCATTGAGTTCTACTTCGACGAACCCTACAGGGTAATTGTTCCTGACAGAGACCTATGGTCTTCATCAAACAGGCTTCTTAGTCCAGATGGTCCCACCTGTTTCACTGATGGCTCTGTCACAGCAACAGGGTCTGGTGCCGGAATCGTGGGTCCTCACTTCAATCAGGCTATCCCTCTGGGGAAGGACTGTTCCATTGTGCAGGCTGAGCTATTTGTGGTTCTTGCATGCGCACTAGAAAATATTCGCAGGGGATACTCTGGCCTGCACATTTACATATGTTGCGACAGCCAGGGAACTCTGAAATCTCTATCCGATGTTAGAGTTGACTCTCTTTTGGTAGAAGAATGCAGGAAAGCTCTGCGCAGGCTGCGTTCTGAAAACTTTTTGAAAGTAATCTGGTGTCCGGCTCATGCGGATATACCTGGTAACGTCAAGGCAGATGAACTGACTAGGCGGGGAGCCGGATTAGCATTTGTTGGTCCGGAGCCTGCGCTGCCAATCTGTCGCACATCTGTCAGAAGTTTCTTCAGGAACTGGCTGAACAGGGAATTTTCCTCGGAATGGAGCGCAGGGGTGGGCCTGAGGTGGTCGAGGATTCTCATTGAGAGACCGTCCTCGCGATCTGAGGTCAATAGACTTCTGTTGCTGGAGAGGAAACAACTCGGTCTGGTGACTGGTGCATTGACTGGTCACCTGTTTAACAAACATTTGAAGAGAATGGGATTGATGAGCTGCTCCCTATGCCGGTGGTGCAGGAGTACTGATGAAACGGTTGAGCATATTTTGTTCAACTGTGGGAACCTTACTGAGTTAAGGTCAACACACCTAGGAAATCCAACACCTTCTATCCCTATGGCGAGAGGGACCACTCCTGGCAGGCTCGCGACATTTCTGTCTTCGTGTCTGAGGAGCTGAGTCTCTATTAGAACGATGCGGGTGAACAATGGGCCACTAGGCCTCAGTTCGGCCGGAAAGGCACCGCACAGAGAAGAAGAAGAAGAACTTTTTGAACAAAATATGTATACCTACCTGAAAAACTCCAACAATAGCTCCTCTTTTACCTTCCCAAAATTCCGGATTTGGTTCCAAGCGATCTAGCATGTCGAACGCTTTAGCTGCGTACCAGAACTCTCCAGATCTATAGCAATCATTTGCGAGCAATAATAATAAATTGAAGCTTTCCGGACTACTCTCCATTTTCAGAAAGAGTTCCCATGCTTGTTGAGCTTTTTTATTCATGATATAACATCGAGCTAGATGTGACAAGTATATGTAATCGTTCTTGATTTTTTCACTTTTTATAAGTAATAAGGTCTCTTCTGCTTCTTTGAAGTGTCCGCAAGCAGTCTTAGCCTGACCAAAGTTGAAATTGAAAGTATCATCTGTAAGAAAATGACAGCATTTAAAAGCTTGGCCGAAAGAGCAAATATCGATAGAAATATAAGGAGCGTGAAAAAGTTCGTAGCGTTTTTTTATAAGTATTGTATCTTATCACACACACAACACATTTTGACGAAATAAATTTTACCTGCAAGCTGAAACCATAGTCTACAAACAGTAGTTTATATCGAACCGCTGAAGTAGGAAGGTGAACGTGTGCGAAATTTTAAACATGAAGAATTTTGTGCCATCAAATGTGTATTTGCGGGGAATTCTTTACATTATTTCCATCAAAAGAAGAGTGCTGCTGAAGCTCATCGAATTCTTGTGGAGACTTACGGCGACTATGTTCTACAAGAATCAACATGCAGAAAGTGGTTCCAACGCTTCAAAAATGGCGAATTTGACCTCGAAGACGAAAGGCGTTTCGGTGCACCGAAAAAGTTCGAAGATGTAGATTTGGAGCAATATCTCGATGAAGATCCATGTCAGACACAAGATGAACTCGCAGAATTGTTGAGAGTTGATCGATCAACAATTTCTTATCGCTTGAAACAACTTGGAATGGTTCAAAAGCAAGGAAATTGGGTGCCGTATGAGTTGAAGCCGAGGGACATCGAAAGACGATTTTTTACCTGTGAACTGCTGCTTTAGCGTCAAAAAAGAAAAGGTTTTCTGCATCTAATTCTTACTGGAGATGAAAAGTGGATACGTTACGACAATCCCAAGCGTAAAAAAGCATGGGTTAAGCCCGGTGAGCCATCAACATCCACAGCAAAGCCCAATATCCATGTCTCCAAGCTCAAAAGCTCTGTATCTGGTAGGACCAGCTCGGTGTTATTTATTATGAGCTGCTAAAACCCAACGAAACCATCACAGGAGACCGCTACCAATGACAGTTAATCAAATTGAGCCAAGCATTGAAGGATAAAAGATCGCAATATGCTGAAAGACACGATAAAGATATCCTCCAGCATGACAATGCTCTACCCCATGTCGCAATTGTTGTCAAAAACTACCTGGAGAACCTCAAATGGGAAATTCTACCCCACTCGCCGTATTCACCAGACATTGCTCCTTCTGATTACCACTTGTTCCGGTCGATGACGCATGGCCTGTCTGAACAGCGATTTTCTTCCTACGACGATACCAAAAAATGGGTCGATGACTGGATCGCTTCAAAAGACCAAGAATTCTTTCAGTGAGGAATCCGTATGCTACTTGAAAGATGGGAGAAGGTCATAGCTGCCGATGGACAGTACTCTGAATAATCTACGTGTTGTAGCCTTTCCAGAATAAAGCTCTAAACTTTTTTTTCACGCTCCCAATATATCACGCCTTTCCCCTAGGAAAAGGCGTACAAAAATCAGTGATGAATCTCTTATATTCACCTGAGTTGTAATAACTTTTTATAGATGATAAATACACCAAAACTTCTTCAAACTGCCCGTCCAAGAAAAAAGCTGCAGCCATGCATTGACGACCACTTATAGTATCACATTCACTCGCAGAACTGCCGACCAATTGGAAATTTTCTTGAGCTATTTTGACATTTTCTTCCTGAAAAAATATTCAGGTTGAAAAAATATTTAGGTTAACAAAAATTTGTTTGAATGCGTAGGTACTCATAACCTACCAAAGGGCAAACAAAAATCTTACACAGGAACTTTACTTACAGAATTGATTTCTTGTCCGACAGCTGCATTAACAACACCTTTTAGGATGTATTCGTGTGGAACAGCTGGTTGCAGATCTCGAATTAAATCAAAAGCTTCTTTGATATCATCATTGTGCAAATGATGAATGACGAGGTTCAGTCTAGCTTCGGGTACTATGTCAACCAACGAAGGAAATACCTGAAAAAAAATTAGTCGACAACATTTTTTACATCCTGCAAGGACGGATGGTTTACAGGGAGATTCAAAAAAAGGTGATTCTATTTCGGATAGGTAGAAAACTGAAAAATATTTGGGGTTTGCTCCGTAGAGAATTTTCGTAACTTCATCCGCATTCAAGATAAAGGGCGTTGAAGAAAACACATTTTATACGATGTTGCCGAAATAGCTTAAACCATTGTAATGAAATTTTATAACTACAGTAGAGACTCGATAATCCGGAGAACGATAATCCGGATATTTACTAGTCCGGATTGACGTCAAGATTGTATTATGTCCTTATAATCCGGATTGCAAGACTCAATAATCCGAATTTCCGATCGTTGCATACGTGGTTTACGGTTCTACAGTAGCGTAACTAGTCTGACCTGCGCCCCAATGCAAGAATTTGCCGTGCGCCCCAATTCGTAGACTCATTCAGTTTTTTGCGCCCCCCTAAGGCCCTGCGCCCCAATGCACCGCATTGGTTGCATTGGCGTTAGTTACGCCACTGCGGTTCTAACTTGTCGTAACTCAATTTCTATCACGACGATCGGGCGTTCTTTTGGTATATAATAGTGCACAATGGTATAAGAAAAAAAGTCAGACCAGAATAATTAATTAGTGAAATGGAATGGAATGTTTCTACCTCCAAACCATACAGCTTTGATACAGCATATGGATCATAATGATATTAAATTAACAAAGCTAAAATACCGAAAAGGCCTTTTAGCACATATTTTTTCGATCCTCGAAGACGGAGATAATGTTAGCAAATGCATTTAGAGCATAGATCAATTCGATGCAGTCTGTTTATTCCATAACTCTTGGCAATTACTGATATTCAGCTTCTGAAAGATATACAGGAGAAAGCTATTGTTCAGCATTCTTTTTCCCTTACTGTAGAAAACGTAAAATATCTAATTATTCCAAATAATATATTTGTTTTATGATTTCGATAATAAAGTCTATATTTATTTCAACCGTTTTTTTAAATTGCATCTTTACTAAATTGTAAGACGCGGTATTCCGGATTCCTCATTAATCCGGATCATCCCTTGCATTAATTTATCCGGATTATCGAGTCTCTACTGTAATTATTTGCGAGGAAATAATGACCATCTAGGTATATAACCAAAGAAATTTTGTATGATATTTTACTGAAAATTTCCAGAATAAGCAGATGTTTAAAGCGTAACATCGCCATGAATTCAAAAATAATGAAAGCTGAGAATAATATTATTCGAATGAAATCAACCAATATTAAACTCATATACCTCGAAGCCTAATCTCGTCCTCGTTCAAGGCAAAATGCAAGGAAGTAGTACCAATCAGAGCCCCTATGGATTTCCATTTCGTCCTTATTAGGACTCATCAGCACAGGATAGCTCTGGATGATACAAGAAGAAACTTACAGCGAAATGGCACCTTCTTTCAGAAATCAAGTGAAGATCATACTTTACCTGCATAGCACCTTCACCATCCTTAAAAACAACCATGTTATGTTTTATGAGATCGTATCCGAATGTAACATTAGAACTAGCGTCTTGAATAGATCTAAGTATGTTCTGAGCATCCGAACCATTGTACAGTCGAAAATGATTGCAAGCCTACAATTTTATCAATTAATATTGTAAAATCGAAAATAAAGAGTGTTTCAAATTGAACGTTTTTTAAAGAATAAATAGAATACAGGTGATGCACGGAATTCGTCGGGGTATTTTGACATTTAAGAAGTGTGATGTATGACATTTATAATAAATTTAAGAAAAGCCCTGAGCCGGAGCTTTTGAGCGCTCGTTCATTGATAGAGCTATAAGACTATTACCTCGAAATTTAAATGGGACTTGCGATTGATACCAAATATATAAATGCAAAATCTCAGCACACTCGGAATTATATTCTGGAAATTATTGAGAGAATGAAATACACTACTGGAAAAAATTAAAGATCAAAAAAAAAAATTCCAAATTTTTCGGCAATTTTCAACATGTCGTAACTTTGAGAGGAATGGTCGTACAAGGAATTTAAAAATGGGAAATTGTAGCTCCAAGTGTCTAGTTTTTGGATTAGAACTTCAAAAATTTTAAGTTTCGGTGGTTTTCGAGTAATGATAGAAAAACCAGCAACAAAAAATTGTCAAAATTTTACCACTTTTTTTTTCTTGTCTACGAGCGTGGAAATTTCAATTTTGCATAATCGTTATAATGATGGGATACTTTGTTAATTCAGCTTTAATTTATTTCTTTATTGACCTCAATACATCCACTTCTCGCCGAGATATCGGTTTTCAAATGGAAAAGGATCCATTTGTCTTTGATTATCGATTTCTCAGCAACCAATGATCGCACAGAAAATTGAAGGAGGGTTTCAAGACCTTGAATGAACTCCCATTAATGAACAACCATTGCTTATTCATAGAAAATTTATTTTCTTCATGTCGCATCAATATAAAAATTTAACAAAAAAAGGGCTTTTGGTGGTTTCTTGGAAAATCTTCCGCTGGATCGAAAATGTTGAGGAAACCAATAATGTTAAGTGTGACTTTCACAGTTCAATATTTTGATAAAAACCTTACGAAGAGCCAACTCAATCCAGCGAGCCGTTTTTTTGTTTGACTCGATTGAATTTTTGAAACAAAATAAGGATCACGTTTTTTGCTCTGAGAAGCTCATAATCTTTAAAAAAGGCAAAAAGAATTTTCTCGAGCTTTTTCCACATTTTAATTACAGATAGTACAAAAATTTCAAAAAAAGAAAAATAAAATAAACTAACAAATAAAATTTTTATTAATTCAATAACGGGTATTGCCACCCCTGTTTTCAATAACGGCTCTCAAACGTTCAAAGACAAATGGATCCTTTTCCATTTGAAGACCGATATCTCGGCGAGAAGTGAACGTATTGAGGTCAATAAAAAAATAAATTGAAGCTGAATTAACAAAGTATCCCATCATTATAACGATTATGCAAATATAAAATTTCCACGCTCGTAGACAAGAAAAAAAAAGTGGTTAAATTTTGAGAATTTTTTGTTGCTGATTTTCTGTCATTACTCGAAAACCACTGAAACTTAAAATTTTTGAAGTTCTAATCCAAAACTAGACACTTGGAGCTACAATTTCCTTTTTTTAAATTCCTTGTACGACCATTCCTCTCAAAGTTACGGCATGTTGAAAATTGCCGAAAATTTGGAATTTTTTTGATCCTTTAATTTTTTCCAGTAGTATATGTAGAACCTCGACCTGCGGTCTCGGCCAAAAATTGACATTCTCATGTGCCATGAAAAAACACTCATTTTACGCACACAAAAATAACTATTTAGTACAAAAATGCCATAGCTGATACTCCAACTGCCAATAAAAAGTTGATGCAAATTATTATTTAAAAAAGCGAGCAATTTGAAACACCCTTTATGAAGAAATATATCGTACCTTCAAGTTTGTGGCTATTACTGAGTTCGGATATTGGTTCAAATAAATATTTAACACTTCTTGGGAAATGTCATAATAATCTAGTTTATAGTAGCAAAGTGCAACATATACGTTCAAAGCAAGGTTATCTCTGAAAACAAAAACAGTTGGTTAGCATCAAAATATCATAAGAAAGCAATGAAAAAATAAAGAAAACCCAAACATCCATGAAAGGGTAGATAAAGCCAGGTTTGCGATTCATATCATATTATTGAATATACTTGAAATAAAACGAGTCAAGTCCTTAGGTTGAATGTTTAAAGAGGATATAAACTTAATTGAGCGGTACTAGTCCGGTCTATTCATTAGCGTAACTAGAGCCGACTCATGGGGGGGTTACTTTGCTAGTTTACTGGTAATTATAATTTATGAAAGTAAAAAATTAATAAATTTTACTTTGATTTTTTTTCCTTTTGACCAATGGGGGGGTTGTATCCCCAATAACCCCCCCTGGGTACGCCAGTGGGTCTATTTAGATCAAAAAATGAGAGTGAAGTTACATAAAGTCCCAACAAGCTGAATTTCTGTGAAGTTGTTCAAAACATAATTATAAACAATGTCTAAAAGTTCCCCATCATTCCCCTGTAAGGAAAAAATTTATTTCGAGGTCAAAGGTCAAAAAAATGAGTTTTTCGCGATTTTCAGCAAAACGGTAAGTTTTATCATGAAAGTACCTCAGACAAAAATTGTAGATCATAAAATTATCTATAAATGTATCAATCCTTTTTTTCTTACGAGCCACCGTTTCTGAGATATAACGATTCAAAAAGTTATAACTACGCGCTAAGTACACTACCTCATAGGTGTCGTGGAAACGTGTGCATATTATGACGATAACGACTTTTATAACTTTTTGAATCGTTATATCTCAGAAACGGTGGCTCGTAAGAAAAAAAGTATTGATACATTTTTTATAGATAATTTTATGATCTACAATTTTTGTCTGAGGTACTTTCATGATAAAACTTACCGTTTTGCTGAAAATCACGATAAACTCATTTTTTTGACCTTTGACATCGAAATAAATTTTTTCCTTACAGGGGAATGATGGGGAACTTTTAGACATTGTTTATAATTATGTTTTGAACAACTTCACAGAAATTCAGCTTGTTGGGACTTTATGTAACTTCGAATGTCTAAATAGACCGGACTAACAACATTTCTCCCAAGATTCAATTTCTGCGAAGTGTTTTTCACTTTGCACTTGCATTTCCACATTGCACTTTTCAATTATGAATACGTTTCGCGCAACATTATTAATTTTAAAAGTGAAAAGTGAAAAGTTGCAAAGTATTTGGTGCAATAAGCGCCAGGTTTTTTAGTTCGATTTTTCGTTATTTGGACTTGGCGACTATTATTATTTTTATGTTTACTCTTCAGTTATTCTATTTATTTTGCACATATTTACCTGTTATGTAACAATAACCTTTTATAAATGTCGATAGCTTCTTGATAATGTGCTCTCAAATAATGGATAGCTGCCAAACTCAACTGATCTTCCAAAACATCCTCTAATTGTTGATGATAAGTCATCAGAGCATTTTCATCCTTTAATTTATGAGATAAATGAAAGTTCAAGCGGGTTTTCAGTCTACTAGGTTCTGATTCCTCCACAATTTCTTTCGATTCTTCATACATTCCTATAAGTGAAGCGAATTCTTCGGTTAATCAGTCAAATAGGAAAGTCCCTAAATAGGCCAAGCAATAGAGGTTTTTTACGTGACAAAAATACTACCTGAAATCTGACGTGCAGTCATGCAAAAGGTAGTTTCTACATGTTTTTCATGATAAATTCCACTCCTGAATCGTCTTAGGTTTTTTTTGAGAAGCGAAAAATGGCCAAAAAAATCCAAAATTTTGCTTTTTCGCTTATAAAACGTGAAGTATTGATCTGATCGAAAAGCTGTTAAGGCACTTTTTGTAGAGAATTCAAAAACAAAAAAAATGAGAGGTGACACGTCTCAAGCGGATAATTAGTTTCCGAGAAGAGTCCAAAAAACTGGAAAAAAACATCAATTTTTTGAAAATTCATAACTTGGTCAATTTCTGAGATGAAGCGTATGTTGCTCTAAATTTAAGTAGTTATTAACATATACTTTATTGGTGCACAATTACAAAGCTGTCGGATAAATAGTTTTTGCACAATCGCAGTTTTCCGAATTCGACGTACTTTTTTCAAGAAGGTCGTGATACTCGGCTACTTGTCGGATTTGAATTTTACAAAAATCATTTTAAAGAAGAAATAAAATTCTTCAAATCGTTTATTCTCTTGATACCGACCGATAATGTTTAGTGGGTGAAAAACGGCGTCAAACAGGAGCAAAAAGGCTCGAATGCATCAAACTAGTCGCGGAGTGGGAGTCGCCCGCTACGCGAGGGGAAAACTGTATACCTTGTATCTTTCGCGCGTCGCGTAGCAGGCGACTCCCACTCCGCGACTAGTTTGATGCATTCGAGCCTTTTGCTCCCTTTTTTTTGGAAATTTCAACACCCTGTAGCTCCGTAACGAAGCTTTTGCGGACCCATGTTTATATGGACTTTTTTTCTTGAAATTATTCGTCGATTCATACCCTTAATTTGTGACATACTATTAAGTAACACCCTGTATAATAGATTTGGCTCAACAAAGTGGATTATGTGCACCATTGGTTAAGGAGAAGAGAGAAGTTTCTCCTTTAACAATGTCTGAACATCCTCAGGTTTCAGAATATGTTTTTAATGAAGTGTTGTTACTAAAATCATTGTTTAAGTCTTTAACAATGCTAAAATATAGTAAAATATTTAAATTGAATAACTGACTCACCTAAAAAGAAGTAACAGCATGCTAAATTCAAAGCAACATGCTCCAAATTCGAATTTTTCTTCTTCAATTTTTCATACATATCCAACGATTTCTTATAATCCCCTAGGTGGAATCTACAGTAAGCCATCCAAAGTTCCAAATTCGGATCTTCATTTTGGAGTTGCATGAACTTTGAATACGAATATTCGAATATTATGTATCTTATCGGATAAAATATTACCATTGTTTAAGGATACAATGATATTACTGACTCACCTCCAGTAGAGTTATAGCACCTGTATAATCTCGTTTTGAAAGAAATTCTTCGAATTGGTGAACGAGCTTATACTTATTGCTCTTTGTATCTTTCTTCGTTGGTTCAGCTTTTGTTTGGCTTAAAGCAGGCTTAGATCTACTCAAAATCTAAGAAACATACATATTAAATTATGAAAAAATCTCAAACTTATTCTTCAATACCATTTTTGAACTATCCTATTCTTGAAACTTCAACCTCTGAATTCATAAACAGTACAAGTTGGAAGATTTTGTTATGGATGTGTTTCCATAGTTACCAGAACATAGAAACAACTCTACAAACGCGCAGGCAAATCGTTTTTGTAGAGACACACAAAGATTTTCTATAACAAGATAGAGCATAGTGAGAGAGAAAACGTGGCCGAAATAAGATAGCGATATGTTTATTATTTTCGTCAAAATCAAAACACATTCCCGCAGCTCCCTATTGGTGGCTTCCTACCACGTGACCTGGACGTACGAATGAATTCCATTATGGCCGCCTTCTTTGACAGCTGATGCTTAGGTGGAACAAGTTCAAACTCATCGTTTTGAGTTAACTAAGTGATTTTTGTAGTGAAAACGAGGTTGAACAATAATTATTTGTTGTATTAAACTGAAAAATGGTAAATTCCTGTGTGATATGTAAAAAAAGCACCAGTAAAGACTGCGGGCGATCCATACATCGGTAAGTAAACACAACAAACAATAATTTACCATAGGCGTAGCTAGGAATACCTAGCTCTCAATATAAGCATATTGTAAACTTATTTCAAAAGCAGTATTTCCTTTTAATAGAATGTCTAGTGATCATGTCAGACGGAAATTGTGGATGGATCAATTAAATTTGGGAAATACAAAATTAGCGAAGGAGGTATATGTTTGCTCTGACCATTTTTCTGATGAAGATTTCCTATATAAAGCAGGAAAATGATTTTTGAACACTGAAGCTATTCCGTCCAGTATTTCGTTATCGATTCATTGGTAAGTGTCTATTGAATATTATTAGGGTGTTTTATTCAAATTTGATTTGGATAATATGAATATCAAAATATAATATTTCTAATTTCAGTGCCAGTAGCACATCTCCAGATGAAAGGCCTGTGCCGCCTGTGACTCCGGAGCCATTAGAAGATAATAACCTGGGTAGTGTCAGGGAATCTTCAAAACTGAGTTCTATCCAGAACTTCAACAGCTACTGATTTGTCTGCTACACTGATTACTTTAGATTTATCTGCTACATTGACTGATTCAGATTTATCTCATACCTTAACCGCTTCAGATTTGTCTGCTTCTTTGACCGCAACAGAATCATCTGGTGCATTGACAGTTTCAGAATTATCTGGTACTATGACAGCTTCAGAATCGTCAAGCAACTTGGTATCCTCGGAAGTATTTACGGTAGCACATCCAACTACGTAAGTTTTACTTAATTTTTTTAAGAGTTGGGAAATATTGCCAAATATATTCTGGTTCTTGATATAAAACCTTGATTATCTTATTTCAGTTCTGAAGCTATAAGTACTGTACCAAGACCAAGAAAAAGAAAATGTTTTGTTCGTGATGTAATGGATAAAGATTTGAGGACCCCAAAACAAAGAAAATTTGCCTTCTCCCTTGCTAAACGAAAAATTGCAGAACAGAAAAAGACACTGAAAGCATTGAGGATGAAGAACAGGAGACTGCAAAAGAAAATTGCAGATATCTCAGCACTACTGAATAATTTGAGGGAAATGAACCTTATATCCGATAAACCTTCTCTACGAGCATTACATTTTTACTCACATAGGGCCTATAATTATATGTAAGGGAATGTATCACTTGTTCAAAATGTCTTGATATGTTGGAGACTTATGAAACATATTCATTTTTACAGAAAAGAAAAACTTATGGCAATTTATTCAACTGATATTATGAGTATAAGATCTGAAAATTTAATCAATAAGTTTATTCATAATTGTATAGCAGATGATGTTTAAAATGCATTTGACAATCATGTATTTGATGAAGAGGTTTTAGAAAGTCATGAATTGCCTTTGATAAAACTAATATTGAAAAGATATTTCACTATAAGAATTCACCACGAGACAAGGAAAATGAGCGATCAAGTGGTTAATCGACTTAGAAGTATGCTCACACATCTGATTTTGTATCAGAATCAATAAGTTTTCATTTCATTTCTGCAATTGTTAGTTTTAAGTTCAAACGTCTTTAGGACTATCATGGAAAATAAAACACTCTTTTTTGATCATTTACGTTTCGATTGTGTTTGGATTCAATTGGATTGTTAGTTATTTTATTATTGGTGTACAAAAATTTCAGAAGAATCGATTATCAGTATATTTTAGTTACCTATTGTATTTCTTCAAATCAATAATGTAAAAATCATTTATTTTATGTTACATGTTATTTTTATGGAAGTTATAAATACATCCTTGCTTGATAATCAATCCTGATTATGCAGGCTGTCAAGTCTCCATATCTATTCCACTAGAAATACTGATGCCCCTTCCATTCAATTGCAAAACTCACAAAATTCCAGTAATCTATCTTATAATATATAGTGAAACAAAACTATTCATTCATACTATCATTTGCCTTCAAAGGTGCAGGCAATGGATAGACAAGGTTTCAGAACGACAGTGAAAAATTTGTTACTAAGTCCTATTACAGCATTAATAAGAACTAATATGATTGTACTTCACACTTGATGTAACACTGACATATCTAATATATTTTCATGTCGAACTGGATCAATAAATTTATAATTATATTTGTTATTCAATTTAACTTAGTATGCAGTTGTAATATCCTTAAATTTCAAACCTTTGCGGTTAAATGAGCTCTATTTGAATTAACATGGTGGTCCTCAATAAAAATCTGGGCTCAACTCAGAACAAGATATCGAACTGTGTTAGAATCTAAATTTAGACATACAGCATCGTCTTGTATGGTACTAATGTATCATGCAGCCTTACTGAAAAGTGACCGAATATAGATGTATTCGATATAACAGGATTGTTCATAAGATCATTTATAATGATATAACATTCAATTGTATAGGTGTCTGTAATTATTAAAACCAGAACAGCTATGTTTGAAAATCATATTTACTATTTCAAATCTCTTTTCACATAAATTTTTTTTTCGAATCGAAAATATGCTCGCACCATAAATATTCTGCGTATAACAATGATTTAGAATAAGATGAAAACATCAGGAAGGTTAACAAAATTTATAAAAAAAATGACGTTAGTTCTGCATCCAATGGAATAATAACCAAAGATTATAATTTTCGATAACCTATATTATTTTATTTCTATTCTTTACAAATTTTTAGATCCACGCCACTGACTTCTATTTACGACAACACACTTTGTTTGTAAACAAACAGTGTTTATTATGGGAACATAACATTCAGTTCATCCAGTAAAGGATTGCTCCATCTTGTTGTAAAATATCTTTGGAGACACATGAAAAGTTTAATAACGCCCACTAAATTTTTGCGGATTCTTGTATTTTCCAGGTTAAGACTCTGAAACTGTACGGAAAGCCATAGGGCGACTACCGGAGGTATGGGGGCACAATAGACCATTAGCACGTTGTGCACAGAAACCCTTAGAGTCTTAGACCAAGCAATAGAGCTATCGAAAGGTCGATTTCGTGACAAAAATACTACCTGAAATCTGACTGTGCAGTCATGCAATAGCTAATTTCTACATGTTTTTCATGATAAATTCCACTCCTAAATCGTCTTAGGTTTTTTTGAGGAGCGAAAAATAGCCCGAAAAATCCAAAATTTTGCTTATTCGCTTATAAAACGTGAAGTATTGATCTGATCGAAAAGCTGTTAAGGCATTTTTTGTAGAGAATTCATAAACAAAAAAAATGAGAGGTGACACGTCTCGAGCGGATAATTAGTTTCCGAGAAAAGTCCAAAAAAACTGGAAAAAAACATCAATTTTTCGAAAATTCATAACTTGGTCAATTTCTGAGATGATGCGTAGTTGCTCTGAATTTAATTAGTTATTAACATATACTTTATTGGTGCACAATTACAAAGCTGTCGGATAAATAGTTTTTGCACAATCCCAGTTTTCCGAATTCGAAGTACTTTTTTCAAGAAGGTCGTGATACTCGGCTACTTGTCGGATTTGAATTTTACAAAAAGCATTTTAAAGAAGAAATAAAATTCTTCAAATTGTTTATTCTCTCGATACCGACCGATAATGTTTAGTGGGTGAAAAACGCCGTCAAACAGGAGCAAAAAGGCTCGAATGCATCAAACTAGTCGCGGAGTGGGAGTCGCCCGCTACGCGACGCGCGAAAGATACAAGTTTTCCCCTCGCGTAGCGGGCGACTCCCACTCCGCGACTAGTTTGATGCATTCGAGCCTTTTTGCTTTGATTGATTGAAAATTTTAAGTCTCTGGGACAATTTCATCGAAAGTTTGGGGCTTCATTCCAAAAAGAAGAAATAAAGTGCATCTTTTCAGACCTAACCATAGAAATTATAACTCCATGTAAGGTTAGTATATCTATGGACCTAACCTATTTTTACGTTCTTTTTCTATGACCTAACCTCTAACTGTAAAAAACATTACAAACATCACACAGGGACACAGGATTTGTTATTCTTATTACTTATTATTAAGAAATAAACAATGTTGGACGGGGTTAAGCACATAGTTTTAATACTTTCAGGAAAAGGTGGTGTGGGCAAATCTACAGTCAGCACTCAATTAGCATTAACTTTGAAAGAAAAAGGTTTGAAGGTATAAATACAGATACTTGAAATATAATTGTATTCACGACTATTGTATAATAAACCCATTGTACGTCTGTTTGCTCGGCCATAATAATATCCATTAATCACCAGTGAATAATGATGCATTATTCACTGCTGTCAGATGCTTCCTTGATTTCAATTAAATATTATATTGTTGTTTCTTCAGTATTCTGAAGTTCACCAGCGAACAAATATGAGTATACTTTTTAAATCGGGGACCAAATCTACTTTTATTACATCAATTAAATCAACTTTCATTACAAAATATGCAATGACTTGTTCTCCAAAAAATTCCTTTTTCTCCAAAAAATTCCTTTAATATCTAAGTATTTGACTTTTTCCACACTTGTAATAGAAGGGTCCTGAAATACGTTCAGTAGTCTTGGTTAAAGTATAGCATGATATTCGTGAACAATAGCTTATATTCACTGGGTGAATTAGGAAACTAGCCTACGTCTGGTGAATAATAATAGCTATCCTTATACACTCCTTGCATAATATACTATTTTCATTTCATGCAATTTTAGGTAGGGTTACTAGATATAGATTTATGTGGACCAAGCATACCCTACTTACTACAATTAGAAGGACGAGATGTACATCAGTCTGAAGGAGGGTATGTATATTTTACCTTTGGTTTTTCTGGCACTTATAATTTTGTTTGAATAGGTGGGTTCCTGTGTATGCAGATGACAAAAAAAGACTATCGGTAATGTCAATCGGATTTTTGTTGAATAATAGAAATGCCTCAGTTGTTTGGAGAGGTCCAAAAAAAACTGCGATGGTAAAACAGTTTCTCGAAGACGTTTGTTGGGGAAACTTAGATTACTTGATTGTTGATACTCCACCAGGTAAAATTTGGGTAAACAGTAGAGACTCGATAATCCGGAGAACGATAATCCGGATATTTACTAGTCCGGATTGACGTCAAGATTGTATTATGTCCTTATAATACGGATTGCAAGACTCAATAATCCGAATCTCCGATCATTGCATACGTGGTTTACGGTTCTAACTTGTTGTAACTCAATTTCTATGACAACGATCGGGCGTTCTTTTGGTATATAATAGTGCACAATGGTATAAGACAAAAAAAGTCAGACAAGAATAATTAATTAGTGAAATGGAATGGAATGTTTCTACCTCCAAACCATACAGCTTTGATACAGCATATGGATCATAATGATATTAAATTAACAAAACTGAAATACCAAAAAGGCCTTTTAGCACATATTTTTTCGATCCTCGAAGATGGGGATTATGTTAGCAAATGCATTTAGAACATAGATCAATTCGATGCAGTCTGTTTATTCCATAACTCATGGCAATTACTGATATTCAGCTTCTGAAAGATATACAGGAGAAAGCTATTGTTCAGCATTCTTTTTCCCTTACAGTAGAAAACGTAAAATATCTAATTATTACAAATAATATATTTGTTTTATGGTTTCGATAATAAAGCCTATATTTATTTCAACCGTTTTTTTAAATTCCATCTTTACTAAATTATAAGACGCGGTATTCCGGATTCCTCATTAATCTGGATCATCCCTTGCATTAATTGATCCGGATTATCGAGTCTCTACTGTATTTCGATATACCCTGAAATGTTGATTCAATAGTCAGCCTTTTAAAATTAATACTGTTTTTAAGGAACTTCCGATGAGCATATAACGATAATGGAAAATTTAAAAACAGCAAGATGTGACGGTGCAGTTATTGTCACCACCCCTCAACAAGTAGCTATTGAAGATGTCAGAAAAGAGATTACATTCTGTAAGAAAACTGGCATTCCCGTTATTGGAATCATTGAAAATATGAGTGGGTAAGTGTATTCGATTTATCTATGGTTTTATTGAGTTTATATTTATTGATAGAGAGTAACAGGTTTTGAAATAACACTTTAATGTAGTATTCAGTTATTTTTAATTAGTTATAATGATAGCTGAAGACAAAGAGAACCTTTTTATAGCGCTTGTTCTATAATTGAGATTTTCAGGGTCAGTTTGCTTCCCAATTGCTTCGATTCAGTTCGTTAACCAGCCAAACCGTGTTCAATAAAATATGGTCATTCATAATTTCTGTTCCTCAATATCTCAGACAAAACTGATGCTCATAATAAGCCTCTTGCAAAAATTTTGTGGCCATAGTGTAAATAGAACCATAGAAAATTCAATTGGAATATTGAGGAGAAGAAACTTCATGCATAGACTAACTAAAGGGAGAATAGATGAGACACTAGTAGAACAAGCTTCAACGCCATCTGTTTTTGTACAACATTACTAATTCGTGAGAAAAGCTCAATTGAAAAAGGAATCTGTATCGTAAAGTTGTCTCAAAAAGAATTCTGTAGTGCACCTTTTAAATAGGTAGGTACACCCATATACAAGAGGCAAAAAGTTTTTTGAAATTCAATTTCCAAAAGGAAATCATAAATGGATTCATGCAAGTTATCGATGAGGATGAGTGAGGAAATTTATTTTCATGAAAATAATACCTGCAACGAACTTTCATCTGATTTTCTTTTGGAATCGAGAAATGAGGATCAAGAATCAAATTCTGGATAGAATAAAAATTTATTAACTGAAATAGGTATCACCAATTGAAAATACAGATTTATTTCATAAATATCTAATCAATAAACTAATAATTGCATTGAAAACATTTTCAAAAACTAACAATAATGAATTCAATAATACAAAATATGAGTATTTACCGACTAAACTTATTCAATGCATGAAAATATTTTTTGAAAACTACGAGTATCTTAATTCTTATAGGTAACAGAATATACATATAAATTTTATAATTCCTTCTTGCATCTCGATTTTCACATCCAATAACACAGCACGTCTTCACTCTTGCAGGCATATCGAAATTTATTATATTTCAAAAAGAACGTGTCAAACCACTCCTTGTGTCAGTTGACAATTCAAAGGTTTTTTGATAATAATGATTTTACATACTTACTATTTTCTCGATAGGATTTCCATGAATGCAATGACATCTAACTATCAAATTGAAAATATTTTTTTCGTGTATTAGTGTCCTCCTCTGACAGATGGCGCGGAATATACGAGTGGCTCATCTAATTTTTTAGTTTGTCTATGACTTCATGCAAAATTTCAAGGGGATCGCATAAGCAGAACCGTAAAATTAAATTTTTTGAATTGTCAAGTTTTTTTACAATTCTCAGTTTTCTAATAATTTCCAGAATATTATTTCAATCGTGCTGAGATTTTTCATTCATATATTTAGTATCAATCTCAAATCCTTTACAAAATTTTGAGGTACTATCCTCATTGCTCCACCAATGAACGAGCGCTCAAAAGCACCTGCTCAAGGCTTTTCTTAATTTTTTTTTCCATTTCAGTTTTGTCTGTCCCACTTGCACAGAATGCACCAACATATTCAGTACAGGTGGGGGAAAATCACTTTCAGAACTTGTCAATGTTCCTCTCCTAGGAACTTTACCTATTGATCCTAAGGTGGGAAAATTACAAGGAAAACCATGTGTGACCGAAATGCCAGAGTCACCTTCAGCAAAATCATTTTCCTCTATTGTAGACAACATTTTAAAGATATCAACCAGTTGATTGTTGAATTTGTTATTTTAATACTTTAAAATATTACTTTGTTATAACATCGTTTTAAATATATTTTTGGAACTTTAGAACATCCTTTCTTTAATTATTCCGATACAATGAAGTTTTTACTACTTATTAAATTATGAAGATACAGGTTTGGAAATTGTCTCTCTCTTATCGTTGGGAGGAGCATAATTCTTTAGTATGGTAGGCAACAGTAAATACTTGAATCGAGTATTACAGGCAGCCTGACAAATTAAATAATTCTATGCGTGTATTGCAGGTTCCCTACCATACTGCGATAAGAGAGAGAGGCATGAAGTCCTATACAAAATTTTGAGGTTAAAGCATTTTTGCTCCACCGATGAACGAGCGCTCGAAAGCACCTGCTCAGGACTTTTTTTATTTTTTTCTTTATATTATGATGTTATGAAATCGAGCAATAAAAAAATTGGGATTTTATGAGTATATTATATATTTTTTATTAATAAATTATCTGAAATGTATATCATTTCGGTTGAATTCCGTCAATATCCTAAAAATATCATAATTAGTTCCGACAACTGAATTTCAATTTTACAGTAATACTCACGACATAAAATCATCAACATCCATTGAACGAGCCCTGAACTGATCAGCATTCACTTTTTGTAATATATTTTCAAGCATTTCTTTGAAATTGAAATCGTCTGGTATTTCCTGTAAATAAAATTTTGTGATTTATAATAGAAATATTATGAATGGTATATTATTATTATTATATGAATTATGGTAACATTAGTAGGCGTCCACAACGGCGCACCTATCATAGCACCTCACCAAGCCTCGCCCCTCAAAAATAAATAAAGCATGTTTCCTTATACGAGTGTCCACAACGGAGCACTGACCTACGCACCTCACCTAGCACCGACCAGCGCACCAACGAGCGAAATTCATTTTGTATTTATTCAAGCATCGCACCACGCACCAAATTTGACATAACTTCAAGATTTACGTGTGTTTATATTTGTCAAACGATGTATTCGTTCGTTGAAGGACAATCACTGAGCGAAAAATTTTAATTTCCGATCATAATAAGGAAAGATTTCCAAAATCTTCAAATAAATGAACTATTTTCCTAGGACTGCGAATCAATGATATGGTTATATAAAGTACACGAATGCTATTGGAACATATCTATCGAACGATTGTTCAATTTAATGATTATATTGGACATAACTAATTTTTACAGCTCTAACCAGAATCAACCTACTAACTGATGATTCCTTGAATAGTTTTGGTTTTTTCATTAGAAAGTAAGTGGTAAAGAAATAACAATGAAATCTATATAATGTTTCCATTCATGTTCGAATCAATGAAGAAGTCGAAACACCGGCCTCCTACAACTCGATAAAGAACACATATCAAATTAGTGTTTCAACATTCTAAACTCATTTTATCACATTTGAAGTAATATTGATTGATGTTGAGAACACGATGTATTCAACGAAAGAATTAGGCATTCAGTTTGTTTACTTTATGATAAATGATTAAATCAAGTATATCCAACCATTCTTCTTCCATTACTATTGCTTTGCTTTTATGAATTATATCGCAGAATAAAAAGTTTGTTGTTTGAATTAACTGAAACAGTTTTTCCAAATGCATTTATAGGTTTTTGAAGATTGAAATGCTGATTTGAACAATAAAAACAAAGATACATAACCTAGAAATAGGCGTGAGGGTCGGGGCTTCAATGTGGACAGTCTAGGGCTTGGTGCATGGGTCGGTGCTATGGGCGAGGGTCAGGGCTTTGGGCGAGGGTGCGATGGGCTAGGGTCGGTGCTCCGTTGTGGACGCGCACTTACTGAACAAACCAATTACACACAGTAAACATCGTGAAAATATTAGTGTAATATAAAACTCACCTTATTATGTAAACTACAGTGTACTTGATAATTTTTTTCTAATGTAGTACATACAGATGTTTGTCGAAATGCACTAGCTAAAGTTTTATTCTTTCTTGTGAAAGCAATTCTGGTCAATCCATCCCATTCAACGTATGATATAGGTGGAGGAGGATTTCTTGGTTCTAGACGAACCACTGCTGAATCCACTTTTGGAGGTGGTCTGAAGTTATTTCTTCCTACCTAGAAAATCAAATAAAAAATCAAGTTTCTACATTTTAACAAAATAATGACCAGTACGAATACAATCAAAATCAGATATTTCATGATTTCTATTTGTAAGACAATCTACAGACTGATTCACAAACCTCTGTTTGGCTAAACACATGTTCATGTATTCTTAAAAACTGACAAGCAGAAAATTCTGCTGAGGTCAACATGTATTTCTTTGTTTGTAAATACAGTAGAGACTCGATAATCCGGATATTTACTAGTCTGGATTGACGTCAAGATTGTATTATGTCCTTATAATCCGGATTGCAAGACTCAATGATCCGAATTTCCGATCGTTGCATACGTGGTTTACGGTTCTAACTTGTCGTAACTCAATTTCTATGACGACGATCGGGCGTTCTTTTGGTATATAATAGTGCACAATGGTATAAGACAAAAAAAGTCAGACAAGAATAATTAATTAGTGAAATGGAATGGAATGTTTCTACCTCCAAACTATACAGCTTTGGTACAGCATATGGATCATAATGATATTAAATTAACAAAACTGAAATACCAAAAAGGCATTTTAGCACAAATTTTTTCAATCCTCGAAGACGGGGATAATGTTAGCAAATGCATTTAGAGCATAGATCAATTCGATGCAGTCTGTTTATTCCATAACTCATGGCAATTACTGATATTCAGCTTCTGAAAGATATACAGGAGAAAGCTATTGTTCAGCATTCTTTTTTCCTTACAGTAGAAAACGTAAAATATCTAATTATTCCAAATAATATATTTGTTTTATGGTTTCGATAATAAAGCCTATATTCATTTCAACCGTTTTTTTTAAATTGCATCTTTACTAAATTGTAAGACGCGGTATTCCGGATTCCTTATTAATCCGGATCATCCCTTGCATTAATTGATCTGGATAATCGAGTCTCTACTGTAATTGATAAAATATAATAAAGAAAATGAACAGTTTCTGTAAGTTACTTGTTACGTGTTTAAAGAGTGTAGTATGTAATTGATGATAATATGCAAAATATATCGCAAATTATCTCTAATTAAAATATCCATAGCCTATACTTACATTCAATATGATATCAACTCTTGCAAGCAACTGAGTATTGACTGATAATCTACAATATAATTTATCATTTTTTTGAGCTACTATTCTTTGTGCAAATTCCTTCTGAAACATAAGTATAGCACATCGATAAAATGGCCTATGTAACAGTAATTTGAAAACCAGAGGTGAGGATATCTGATAGGGTATATTGGCAACACATAAATTAAAAAACGGCAAATCAGCTTTCAAAACATCTCCCACTAAGATCTCTAATTTTGGTTTCAAATGTGTGCCTTGTACTCTCTTCTGCAATTCAGCAACTAATCTTGTATCAATTTCACAGGCTATTACTTTCTTTGCACTTTCTAACAGGGCTACAGTCATATTACCCGTACCAGGTCCTATTTCAAGAACTGTGTCTGTCGGTCTTATAGCAGCTTTTTGTATCATAGATTTGACAACCATAGGATTCTTTAGAATATGTTGGCCAAACTCTTTATTGAAAAGTATACCTGAAAAAAATAACCAGTAAACATACCTACTGTTTGTACTGTTTGGTGTGAAAATAAGGCGAAATCCATGTGTTTCGAATAAATACCTTGTTTGGCAATAGTCTCGTGGACTCTAGTTTTCTTCTGTGATTTTTCCTTCGGCATGATGTTCAAAACAATGTTAACTATTACACTTAAATAATCCGCTTTATAAACATTTCCTTATTTTATTTATTTTCATAGTACATAATTTTTAAGGTTAGCCACAGAATGTTAAATTCAGAGAATTAGGTTATACCATAGAAACAGTGGATATTTTGATACTTCCAACATTTTTTAACGGACTAAGCAAAAGATAGTAACGCCACACTTTAAAGTCCTCGTTGAATTTGCATAAAAGATACCAAAAATCTTATTTTGAACCAACTATATGATAATGATCAAGCGTAGATGGGAATTGAAAATAACCAGCATAATTTCTTGGAATGTTTCATCATTTCTCAATTTTTTGGAAAGCATGAAACACTTGGAAGGCTTTATTCTTCCAGAAAAAATGTCCATCCGCAAAAAATTTGAAAAAACCAAATAACGTATGGAATTATAATAAAATACCCCAGCTGATATTAGGGGCGTTCGGCATTGACCTCCGCGAGCGGACGGATTTTTTAGTCACGTGACCACAGATCGTACAGATAAATCTGAAATATCTGGGAATAAACGAACGGTACAGACATTGTTTAAGGAGAAGGAAAAATAGCTCGTCACTAGAGACATCTGTTGTTCACCATACCCAAAAATTAATACTCGTCTGAATTTTCAACATTGCACATAGGCAACCCATCATGTTGGTCCTCTTCCGGAGTGGTGCCCTCTAACGATATTGTCCAATATCCTCCAATGATATTTGAACCGAAGTAACTAACTATCTTCTCCTTAAACAATGGTACAGAGCATCTGCCACAGAACATAGTGCTCTGTTCTACTTTTATAGATTACGAGATTTCAAAGATCACTATTTTGGGAAATATGCTCATCTTTTAACGATACTTTCACCCTTTCAGTAGCTCTTCCATAAAATTTCAATTAAATAATTAGGTGCAAAGGCACTGAATGCAAAAAAAAACGAGTAATGCAATATCCCCTTCTGGTCGTTGTTGGCGATAGTTGTACCGAAAGATCCTGATCAAATAATTGATTAATTACACGAAAAAGAAACGGGAAAGCAATATCTCCTCCTGTTTTTAATGAATAAATGAAAACAGAAGAATAAAACTGTTAGAATTTTTCAATCTATCGGTTGTCGGATCAGGAAACTCAACATAAAACAAAAAAAAATATAAAAAACATAAAACTCTATGGATAAAATCGCTTTGCTCCGTCGAAATAGACCGAGCGAAAAGATCGACGTCCGATTGCTCAGATTTTTATGACGAACGGTACAGATGTGTATTCCCCTCAATCCGGATGTAATAAACGAACGGTTCAGATCGATCCGACACGTCTGATGTCGATGCCGAAGCCGAACGTCCCTATTATTTCCTTAATTCAACCCCTAAGGCTGCAAGCCTACCTTTCAAAGTTTAACATGTTGTGATGGCATCGCATTGAGAACTTGTCGGAAGTACAAAAAAATTCCTCCATAGACGACAACCATCAATTCGCTGAGGTCCGCACACTTGGGCAAGGTGATGCGTTAAGAAGCCATCGGAAGAAATTCCCCCTATCTCTAGGCCACAATAAGTTATTATTTTATTACCATTGTCGTATGCCGCTTCGAGAAATTTGTCAAACAACTCATC
The DNA here is from genome assembly GCA_013421045.1 of Propylea japonica. Lineage (NCBI taxonomy): Eukaryota > Metazoa > Arthropoda > Insecta > Coleoptera > Coccinellidae > Propylea > Propylea japonica. The sequence continues at coordinate 5,351,922 of CM024248.1, read as the reverse complement.
TCTTCTTTTCGCGCCGCCTAGATGAACGGGTGTCCATTTTGATTCAATTCCTTTGTCTAAGCTGCTGACAGTACTGACCAATGTACTGACTGTCGCTACGTCGCCACTGCCAGGTGCCCACTTCCACTAAAACGGTTTTAGACTTTAGTCACTAGTCAGTGCCACCGAAATGTACCTGTGTTAAGTCACATTGGTTACAACCTTAGTCTAAGGTTACAACCAATCACACCTACTCTACGGAGGGTTGGCTGTAACCAAAGTAGTTAGCATTGTTTGAGAATAAAGAATGTCTATAAATACAGATGGACAGGTTGGTTTCAGTATTTTCGGACCAATCAGACCCACTCTTTCTTTGATTTGCAGTTAAAATATGAAGAAACGATGTTAAATCCCTTTTGAGTTAAATTTCGAAAAATGTCCGATCGTTAACATAACTCATTCCAAAAAAAGAGAACACCCTGTAAAATTGTGCCGGTTAACGAACTTAAGCGCGGCATTTAGGAACCAAACATTCCCTGAAAGTTACAAAAAAACTGTAGGGCAATCCTTTCGAGAGTTTTTACGGACGGACGGCCCCACGGAGAGAATTGAACGGATTCGTCATCAGTGAGTCAAACTCAGGATAAAAAGTAAACCTAGAGGTGCCTTCGCACCTGCATTTGTTATGCACGAGAACAAGAACCCAGCGTTGCGAACTTGGCCTTATTTCTTACTCTGAGCACTCTGAGGAGTCAAACCTTATCGGTTGAAACCATTTTCGGCTCAAATTTCGAAAATTAAAGACGTTTGTGAAAAACGAAATATACTGATGGACAAAATTAGCGCACCACCTAAAATTTCGTTAAATTTTAACAATTGATATCTTTCCAATATTTATTCGGATTTCAATGTTTTTTTCTTTCATCAATTGTGGCTCTGTTATTGTCGAATTTCCTCCATCAAACAGAAGTCCAAAAAATAAAATCTTCATGTTGTACAGGGCGTTTAAATAATGTCATGTTTTATAGTCAAATTTTAACGTCTTCTGTGGTCAATGCCAGGTTGCTGAGGCACGTAAAAACAATAAAGCGTTGTAGCCTAGTATCTCTTGAGTATTTTGTTTTTTTTAAAAACCAATTTATCTTGAAATCGTCCAGAGATATTCAACTTTTTATCAACTCTTGTATTTTATGCATTAGCCATGAATATCTTCGCAACCATTTGTCCGATTTGAATGTTTTTTTTAGTTGTAGCTCTTTTATTGGCGAATATCATACTACAATGAGATGTTCAAAGAAAGAAATGCATCATGCTGTACATGGCGTTTAAATTTTCGGTTTTTTTTCATTACAGTTTAACACCTTATCATATTCATGGCTAATGCATAAAATACAAGAGTTGATAAAAAGTTGAATATCTCTGGACGATTCCAAGATAAATTGGTTTTTAAAAAAACAAAATACTCAAGAGATACTAGGCTACAACGCTTTATTGTTTTTATATACCTCAGCAATCTGGTATTTCCCACAGAAGACGTTAAAATTTGACTGTAAAACATGACTTTATTTAAACCCCCTGTACAACATGAAGATTTTATTTTTTGGACTTCTGTTTAATGGAGGAAATTCGACAATAACCGAGCTACAATTGGAAGAAAAAAACGTTAAAATCCGACCAAAGATCGGGAAGATATCAATTGTTAAAATTTAACGAAATTTTAGGTGGTGCGCTAATTTTGTCCATCAGTATTTATAGTACTCGTTTGAATAGATCGAGCACTCAAAAAGAAGTAAATCAATCACTTACTCAAAAAAATTCATTAGCAGAATATTTGAAAGGCAAGTATCCGAATGGGTGACTGCTTAGTGGATCCCTATCGTAGATGAAATCTTGAACAGACGTGCAAAAGTTTTTGACCCCAAGTATCAAAGTCCGTGCTTTTCTCGTTTAATTGCGTTCATTCGCATTGCCATTTCAAATCTGATGAACGATTGAAGTAAGAAAGTTGAGATGCCGCTGAGAATATTGAATGCAATACCATATCTACTATATGGAGAAACGGTGTATCGAGTTTTTCCTTGAAAATAATGGAGTTCATGTTAGCATGGAATCCCTTGAATAAACTGGCACTTATTTATGGATTTTACCGAAATAAAGTTGCAACTGAGAAAAACGAGGACTATTAAAATTGGAAAAACTGTATCGCCTTCTTTTTTCTCGTTGCAAGAGATAATTTCGATAATTTCCAAATTTCGATCTGAAAATTGGTAAATTCAAGGTAAAGGTTCCATAAGTGGAAATACTTTTGCTTTATCCATACTAATATTATAAATGCGAAAGTAACTCTGTCTGTCTGTTACTCTTTCACGCCTAAACGGCTGAACGGATTTTGATGAAATTTGGTATGGTGATAGATGATAACCTAGAAAGGGTCATAGGCTATAAATGATCACGCCAGGGGGTAGGCAGTAGGCAGATAACTAAATTGAGTTAGTGATTTTCAGTCGTTTTTGTTGGGACTTTTGCTCTTTCACGTCTAAACGGCTGAACAGATTTTGATGAAATTCAGTAAGGTAATAATAGATGGTTACCTAAAAACGGATATAAGATCAAATGATCACGTCATCGTACTTAGGGGATAGGAAGTAGGCAGAAAACTGAATTGAGTTAGTGATTTTTTATGTTTTTGCTGGGAGTTTTGCTCTATCATGCCTAATGGCTGAACGGGATTTTGATGATTTAGTTAGGTGATAGATAGTAACCTAGAAAAGGATATGGGCTATTAATTTTAATGCTATCGTACTTAAGGCGTAGGCAGTAGGAGAAAACTAATTAAGTTAGTGATTTTTAAACGTTTGTTTTAAAAGTTTACCTCATTCACGCCTTAACGTCTGAACGGATTTTTATGAGACTTGGTAAAATAAAGATAGGATCCTAGGCACGGACACAGGCTACTTTTTACGGCGGAAAATACCTCATTCCCGCGGAAATCTAGCGTGATCGTGTCAAGAAGCGTATGACGCCAAGCTACTACTGCAATGATTTGATTTTTTTTAACTGAGTGTTACTAAGACTTCAAGTTAGTATTTGATCACTTTTCTAACTTAAAGGGTCGGTAGGCGCCATAATTTAGAGCATGTATGATAAAATTTGATGCAACTGTCTTATTTAACAGTTTTACACTTGGATGAAACTTAGCGACATTTCATCACACTACTTAACTTATAGGGTAGGAAGGTACCAAAATTCAGACTATTCAGACGTATGATTTAATGAATATTTTCGAAGATATTACCGTGCGAAGCCGGGCGGGTCGCTAGTAATTTATAAAATGCTTAAGAGACATTTTATGAATTTGTTTACGTTGGATATCTTATCTTTTTTATGGTAACTACCTATTATACATTGGCATACATTATGTGCATTCACTTTTATATTTTCAAAGAAGAAAATAGTACGCCAGTGTCTTTTTACGAAATGAAATGAATTTTTTGAGTTTCTATTAAATTCAGAATAAAATAACTATTTCGATTCTCAACTAAAAAAGTATTGTGGATCGTTTATTTTCCAAAGAATACTCGAGTAGACCCATTGAGCAATGAATCTCATCACATCAAATAGTGATTTAAATTACAAGATAACTGAAAGTGAATATCACACTTGAATTCAATGGTT